>JAWZYV010018280.1:0-29935 GCA_038373885.1 Cheiracanthium punctorium | reverse complement strand
ATTTAAGAAAGGCGGTGAAATTCGTCATGCCAGTCTAGAAATAGTGAGTGAGTGGATAATACAAGCATGGGATGAAATTAAACCTGACATAATTAAAAAGTCATTAAAAAATGCAGTATATCGAACAATCTAGATGGAATGCATAACTATTTATTTATGGATCAGACTACAGGGCTCCCACCAAATTTTCTATCAAAAAAAGGAGAAAAAGGGACCATCTGTAAGAAAAAAGGGATCGAAAAGGAACTATTTAATAAACAGTCATTTTTAAAGGAATAAAAAATTCTCTCTGAAATACAACCTCAATTTTACATCTCCTACTTCTTATATCCTTTACACTGAAGTAAACACAGTGAAAATATTCTCACATGAATAATATAAAACTTCACTAAACCACTTTTAAGTTTTCATACATTATTTTTTAATTGAATATTTTGAAAGATACAAAATTGAGAGTTCCACTGCATAATTTATTCAGTTCCCTAATACACACTTATTGTTCACAAAGAAATAAAATTGAAAGATTTCATTAATCAAATGTGTAACATTCTTCTAGAAATGATTACTAACACACACAATTAGATGAAATCCTGCCTCTTATAAAAACTAAACAAAGCTTAAACTACATTCTTGTAGACTCATACAAAACTCGAACACAATTTGCTGAATATGCAGAATAAAAAAAAAAAAAAAATAAGTTAAAAAAAAAAAAAAACTGAAATCCACTGATCGGCGACCCCTCCCCTCAAAAAAAAAAAAAAAAAAAAAAAAACCTTCCGCTTTGCACAGGCCTTATTATTAAAGGTCAAAATTAACGGTCGCCACTCGCGGACAGTATTTTTGAAAGTGGAGACTGCAAATTTATGTACCAGTCGCCACAGTTTATTTCCCCACTCTCTTTCTTTTTTTTACACAAAGTTTATATTAATTGAAAGTAAAACAGAAACGGGGCATTAAAACAGATGTTGTTGACAGGAGTCAACTAAACTCCAACATATGTCGGCATGGTGGTAAGGGGGAGAGCTGGATCGTTGATAAAGGGTATTAGTACCACTTGACCAATTAGCAAAAGTAATCATCTGTTATGGAAATTTACAAACGGGGATTACGATAATGCGTAAGATTGCGGTTTGAAGCAGACACCTGCACTTGTTTGCTTTTGCAAGGGCTCTCTTTCTGAGAACAAAAATCCGAAGAGTGGCGAGCATTCATTTATAAATTCTTTTCTTGTGATCTATTAATACCAAAAAATAAAATAAAACAAATAAATATTTCAAGATTTATTCCGGCATAATAAGGCTTATGGCCAGCATAAAGTTGATGACAGCTGTCCATCGTGGAAAATTAACAATGTTCGTCATGAAGAAAGACCAATGGAGTACGGAAATGCAGCCGCGGGGGATTTAAAAATAGGTATACTTTGTTCTCGCAAAAAGGCAATTTTGTAAATCATATAGAAAATATTCAGAACTGGTTTGGTGCAGTCTGAAAATCGTTAAAGTTTATTCCTAAGCGTTAATTTCTTATAGTCAGACACATACATTCAGATCAATGGACGTCATGAAGTCGTGCAATTTAACTCGCAAAAAGGCGCTTTTCATTTCTAAATGAATCCGTAATTCCCTAATGGTTTGTAAATATCTTTAATAACTATAGATAATTTGAATTAGGAAGGCCAGATAAAGATTATACTAAGCAATCATTAAAAACAAAAACTTGCAAGTGCGTAAAACAGCCAGTTATAAACTACAGAAGCTGCCATTATTTATACTGACAGTTTTCACCAAAAAGCTGAAGTCTAGAATTATGATTGTGAAATAATTATCCAATATAACACCCACATTGTAGGATAGGCGGTGAAGTTATTTTGAATCCCTTTCTTACCCCCAACTGAAAGGTATGTTAGTTTTTTGTTGCTACATTAGGTGAAAATAAACACCCCAGAGGTGCCTCTTTTTGAGTTACGCGAACGAAAGAAAACAGAAGAAATGAATAAGCGATGACTGTCACTCTCTGATTCTGATAAGCATTCAATTAGGAAAAAAGTAACTTATTTTTAAAAGGAAATTTTATCGGGCTTCATTTTAGAGATGAGTTCGGGCTCATTTTTTTTAAACCCAAGCCCGAAGACTTTTAATCTGAGCCCGAGCAATATTATTTAAGTCAGAGCCCGAGCCCGCAATTTCGGCTTAAGATAAATAAAATTCAATAAAATTCCATAAAATTCAAAGAAGTAATTCCTTGATAGAATACAATGTATTTTGCCGTTTGTGCAAATTAAAGACAAATACAGTTGCAAATTTTTAATGCATTTTCTATTTCTTTCTAACCACATTTATGAAATAATGTCCGATCTCATGACTAACTAAGCAATATAAGCCGCCGTTCTGAAATACCCAAAGAGCTTCACGCGCCTTCTAGGCACCCGTGCCACTATTTTTTTTTTTTTTAAAGTACTTTTATTTTCCATATGAATCACTTTTTAAAAATCTGTTCCAAGGAGTATGGTCAATAAAATGGAAATTTTTCACGAGCCTGAGCCCGAATGCAATTGTGAATTACAGAGCCTGAGCCTGGTTCGGGCTCAGGCTGAGCCCGTCTCATCTCTATTTCATTTACGATAAATGTCTGATTGCGTTGCTTGGAATTTTGTGAATGAACAGTTATACATCGTGTTTAGTTAAGGGTCGTTTCAATCGATCATATTTTTGTTACGGTATCATTTTAATAGAAAGTGTTTCGTAAAGGGGCCCGTAAAACGAACGATAATCTTGACTGCGATTATCCATGTAACGGAAGGGGCAGGGGGAATGGCAAGTTTTCGAGTAAAAACTTGGACATGCCAGGGCAAAGGGAGTAAAAAGAGATGCCAATTGCTGAAAGGTTGTCGGGCGCCGTGCTTTTTAAAGAGTCGTAGTAGGGGGGGGCACTACAAAGAAATACTTTTGACAAATGCAAGGTCGTACTTACATGTGAATTCAAGGAAGGCTAGATGTAGCGTGCACGGATCCGATATTGGTACCGGGACAAAGTCACATATTCCGCCAATCACCGAGATAAGCGTTAGTGTGTTCTGGATGGTTCTGGAAAAAAGTGTTGCCGGACTGGTTGCTACGATGTGACGTAGGTCGGTCGACCTACGTCACATCGTAGCAACCCGGTAAGCTCTAGCCGTGCGCCGCTTCAAAGTGAAGATGAACTAAGGATAATGGTTTAATCAACAATGAAAAAACGGTCATTCTGCCAATTTCAGAACTCTTGGCCGACGCCGACGATACACAATTATTCTTTTTCATTAAAATTTTTAAAAAATGGACCAATACGGACCAAAACGGAACTGGCACCAAAAAACGGACTTTTAGGGAAAAAAGGGACCAAGTGGGAGCCCTGAGAGTACAGTGACAGTGAAGATGAAACTGAATTTGATGATGTGCCTGAAAATATAACGGAAGATGAATATGATGAACTTTTTATGCTGTCCAATAATGAAAATTGAAGTTCATAAGGTATGTCATTTCTTTTAAATAAACAACATTTAAGTACTTGTAGAAATGTCATTTTTTAAAGCTCATGTTTTCCTTATTTTTAAATTTTTCATTTTTATAACCGGCGTATAACGCGCACCCTTAAATTTTGACCTAATTTTTTGTATGAAAAGTGCGCGTTATATGCCGGAATTTACGGTACTTAAAAGGTTGATACAATCACTTTCTAAAAATATATATAACTTCCGAGCGTAATGGAGTTGTCGCGAATTAATAATTTCATCTGTTCCATCTGTGGTTTGCAGAGGAAGATGATAAATGCCAACGGTTCAAAAGCAAGAAATTTCATCTGGGAATCGTCCCAGAGTAGCTCAGTAGTAGAACACCCGCACGTTAAGCGGTAGTCCTGGGTTCGAGCCCCAGCTCTGGAATTTTTCGCATAGTTGGTAAAATAATCAGCCTATACACTCCAACTTGTCTATACAGTATTTTTGTGATACCCTGTGTCATACTTAGTTTTTATTTTGTTGGTAAATTCAAGCTCTGCCAACATTTAATCTATATAAATAAAACAGAGTGTAAACTGTCCGTTAGTTGGTTGGTTGGTTAGTTAGTTTGTCTGTGTCTCGCGTAGCTCCAAAACGGGTCATCGTAGACCTACCAAATTTTGTATGGATTTTCTCCAGGACGGGTCCCAACATACCTTGAAGCAATTTTTTTGAAGTTTGAATTATTTTGGGAGATATCGATAAAAACCATGTCGCAAAAGGCTAATTTTTGCTTCGATATTTTGGGATTTTAACCCTACAGTGGATAAAGAGAAAATATAGCATATCTAGGTTGCCATATTTGGCAAGTTTATTAAATGATTGACTCTTAAAGTAAAAATAAAAGAATAACGATTGTTTTTGTTTAGATTATTTGCAAGATTGCTTTTTGATAAAAATATCATGTGCATGTGAAAGCAGAACAGGAATGAAATGTTTTATACTCAAAACAAAAACAGAATTTGGAAATTTTCCGAGACTAAAATGTGCAACTTTTTAATTTGCGAAAAATAAAATGGTTGACATGCAATTTTGAGAAGATGTGATTCTAGAACTTGGCACAAGTTATTGTCTGCTTTTGCTACTTGGATTATGAATACACCTGAGAATAAGTTTTTGAAATTTTCATTCAGTCGGAATTGTGCATTTTTCTACGCAGCTTTTCTCAATCTATCCAGAAAAAGGATGTTAGAAATATCAATTTTAATTTTGTGTAATCACACTCGTGAATAATGATATACTTTCCAACTTAATAAAATAAGAAACGAAAATAGGGAAGACCCGTGGATTATAATATGCTTTTAATATATAGTACTGTAGTGCGTATTTAAATTCTGAAAGTGTTTCAGATTTTCTTTTTTCTTTTTTTCCCCCTTTCTGTTTTTTGATAAAGGCCAGTATATCCAGAAGCTCTTCAGAATATAGACGAAAATAATTTGTACCTTTTTGTAGGTTTTTATCAGTTAACTTTCTAATTTTTGTAACCAGGGTCAGCCCGACACAATAAGCATCGCATCTGGGAGCCGGCTTCGAAGGGGCATCATTTCGAACTCTAAAACTAACTAGAGCATAAAAGGGGGAGTCTTCTTTTAAAGTAGCAGGGGGCATCACTTACCCTAGGACTGCTCCTGTTTTTAACCCTCTTAATTTTAAATTCCATTCAGAATCCGAGAGATTTCAGTGCCAAGGAAGCCGGTGAGGAACAGGATTCTCTCTGAACAAGATTTATTAAAATGGCAAACCAACTGGTCGCCGGAGGCAGCTAGTTTACAATAAAAGTGTATTACTTACAGTTTCACCCCTCAACATTAGATGTCTGTTATCCAGTTGAACATCAACATGAGATTCCTAGAAAAAACAATAAAAACTATAGTTACATGTTTATGAGAAATAGGAAAAGTTTTGTAGATGGAAAAAATACATTGCGAATATGCAGAAACATTCTTGAATTAATCTCTTTCAAAGATATTAGCACATATATGCACTTTATTTTATTTACTTATTTTCTTTTTTAATAAAAACTATTAAAAGAAAAAAACAGGAAAAACTATATACAACCATTTCTTGGGAATGAAAAAGGGGAAAGAGACTTGTAGAATTTCAGTTCTAATAGCATGTTATTGTCTTATCGCACCTGCTTTGAATATCATCACTATTTGTTGAATTAAATATCAGGTGCGTAAATTATTTACAAAATTTAATCTTACTCGATGGGGAACATTTAATTTTCACACATATTTTTGTGTAGGTATATTTATCACTTTTTCAATTCGTTTCGTATTTAACTAATTGTTATCAATGCATAATGAACAAATTATAATGAAGAAGAATAATCAAATCAAACTTCTTAACTTTAAAGTATTTGTTCCTGAAACTGATTTCGAATTAAAAATTACTTAATAGTTTCTTAACATTTGAATATGTGCAACAAGTAAAAAGTATTAAAAAATATGCACATCCATAATTTAAAATAATAATAATAACTTTATTGAACATTTAATGTATCCAATTTGTGGAGATTTATAAAAATATTCTCAAATAAACCATCAGTAAAATAATTTCTGGCATATCCTAAAAGCAACACATAACATGCCTTTAATATTGGAAGGCCTGGATTCAACTTTACCGGAAAATGGAACAGAAACAGAAAATCAGCAAAGTTATGGTTTTTATCATTCCTGTCTAGCAGAATAGACAGTTGAAAATTTTACAGTTTCAGGCTGCATTTTCCATCATGTGATAGCCAATAGAAATTTGCCTAATTCCAGGCAAAAATAAAAACAATCATAAGCAATGGTGCTGAAGTTCGATGTGGATGTGTTTAAATCAAATTTTAGAATGTATTCTTATTTTTTTTTTTATGACAAACAAAAAAAGAAATTTCCTTCAAACAAATATTTACTTATTTGAAATAGACCTCCTGATCTAAAGTTTAACTAAAGTTATCTGTAACTAATGTGTTGTGAATTTCATATTTTGCTCTTTCTAGTAAAAACTTTTTAATTCAGGATTTATGTTCACATTTTATAACTTCATGTGTTTTAATAAAAAACAGCAGATTCATAAAGTGAAGCTCATTATAGCTGTCTTCATTATCTATATTTTTTTTCAATTTCTGTAGCTTGTAAGATGGAAAAGTAAGCATTAGCCATTTATGAATCTTGGCCCATATCCCAAAATGAATGGACTTGTTCTATCCTATTTCATAATACAGTCAACTTGCGATTTTGTGACCCTTCTTGATTTAAGGACCCTCTGATGAAGTCCTGACTGTTTCTCAATACCTTTTATAAGCTTTCGTGAATGTTGCTAAATTGCAAATCAACTGTATTATAAAAACTATAAATTAATACATGAAAAAAAAAAAGAATTACCTCATTTAGCACATTATCAATTCCACCAGAGGGAGCATCTCCAATTACTTGCCAATAGTCACACTGCAATTCATGACCACCAGGAGCCTAAAAAATATACAGAATTCAGATTCATTTCTAACTAATTTGCGCATCAATATCAAACTGTTCCTAACATCAAAAACAGCAGTCATCATGATGTGTCATTAAAAATCTCAAAATTTAAGCAAATGATGTATATGCACCAGTGGCATAGCTGAATATTTTTCATATGGGGCAGGGGTTACGACTACTGCAACTCACATACATATATATACACACGTGTGTGTGATAAGGGAGCGAAGAATATACATTATGTATGGCAAAAAATTCCTCAATGGAGGGGTTGTGACCCTCTATCACCCCCCCCCTTGGCTATGCCACTGATATGTACACATGTATGTATATATTTTAAAGCACCATACTACGGCTTTGGGTTTAACCGTGTCCATCCCTTCATAGGAGGAGCGACGACGTTGGTCCTCCTACTAGGTGTCCCCATAGTAAAAAGACCAACAAATCTGGCCTTAGTAGTGGCCAATGACTCCAAGGACCGCCATTTAGGGGGGGGAAATGTATATATTTTAAAAATTCAGTTGAACCTCAGTAAGACAAAGACAAAGGAAAGCAAATATCTATTTGCGCAAAGCTCATTATAGAGGTCAGAGAGGTGCCCTGCCCCAATGCCCTTTTAATAAAAAAAAAAAAATCCTGTTGCCTTTTGATTCATGTTAGTGCTCTGATAACAAACTGAATACCTTTTTTAGCCCAAGTTTTTTTGTTTCTTTCCAGCATTTTTTTTTCTACAATAAATTTCTTTAGCCCTTATATCTATTCAGTGCTTATTTGGTTTGCCACACATAACATGATAACGACACTTGACAAATGAAGGGGGGGGTGGGGGTGGGATTTGCTGTGGACAAGGAGGCTTCTCTGTGAAAAGCAGATAACGCCTTCTTAAAGAAAGGAGCAATAAGAGGGGCACTACCCTACACACAGCTGAAAGCTGAAAAGGGAGACAGGGAGGTTGTTATAATGACGTCTTGCACCAATACTCAGTATACTCTTTTTTCAACATGGAAATTTGGTTGCTTTTAGCACTTGAGAGTGCTATTTCTTTCAATCATGGGTTTTTGTCTATGCGAGTTTTTCTATGCGCCATATCACTTTTCAATTTTTGTTGATTTTAGGGACTTGGGTAGGGTTTTCTTTAGTTTTTAATCTATATTCTTGCACTTTGCGTGATTTTTTTCCTTGGTACGTTGTTGTTTTACCCTACTTATTTTTCTTCCTACATAGCGTCGTATCACTTTTCAAGGGTTGGCTGCCCTCCGTGGGGTCTTTCTAAGGTGACAGAACCACTGTGTCATGGTGATCCATACTTCATACTTTGAACCGACATATAAAATCTTACGGTCTTGCGAGAGTTTTCTCAGTGGTTTCAGTTAGGTTGACAGACGCGCGATGAGACACGCTTTGCCTGCCTATTATTTCTAAGGACATAACCACTGTGCCATGTTGAAGCATACTTCATACTTGGAACTGACATATAAAATCTTGGTGGTTTCGTGTGTGTGTGAGAGAGAGTAAAAACACACTCAAGTGCGTAAATGAAATCTGGAAGAATTTCAGGCCTTTTTTTTATTCTTCCTTTACAATTTTTTTTTTTTTTTTTTTTTTTTGGTGAACACATGGACGGATAGGAAAAATGCATCTTTATGTTAAAAAGCTAAAAGTACACAGAAATCCTTTAAAAAGCACTTTTGGTGGCACATCCACCACCATCTTCAGTTCTTCCTTTGTGCACTGATCTACCTTCTAAAATCGCTCTCCATCCCAGATCTATTAGGGCATGTGTTTTATCATTTACTGAACCATCTGTTGTTATGCTCTGCAGAGCTTCCATTTTTAATGCATATTCTTGATTATGGATATCAAATAATTTTTCTAATTCTTCCAAATTGATGTCTATGGGTCTATTTTGGGCTATTCTTTAGAGCTGTACTTAATTTATTAAATTTTAACTTCGAAACTTTTAACGGGTATTTTAAACGGGCTTTTAACGGGCGTAACTTTTAACGGGTTATCACTGTTGGCACAGTGATATCAAATAATCATGTTTTCATATTTCATATTAAATGAAGTCAAGCACAAAATAATCTTTAATTTAAAACTGAATATTAAGTATAGTCATTCACATTGAAAAAAAAAATGAAGTCATACAGTAAATTATCTTAATTAAAAAACTTTGTAAAAAACACACATAAGAAGTAAAAGGAAAGAGGATACGCGTTTCGTTCAAAAATTGTTTTGAACTTTTTCAGTCCAAGTCCTTCGACGTAAAGAACACAGGGAACCCTGTTCCAGAGTTCCCTGTGTTCTTTACGTCGAAGGACTTGGACTGAAGAAGTTCAAAACAATTTTTGAACGAAACGCGTATCCTCTTTCCTTTTACTTCTTATGTGTGTTTTTTACAAAGTTTTTTAATTACTTTATCGTTTAACACCAGTATTTTGAGTGTTTTTTCAGTAAATTATCTTGCCACTAAAGGAAAATTAAAGGTTTTGTTAAATAGGCAGAACAGGTGTTGGCACAAAATAATCTTTCATTTAAAACTGAATATTAGTACAGTCATTCACATTGAAAAAAAAAATGAAAATTTCAAAGGGTATAATGTATGTTAGCACAGTGATATTAAATAATCATGTTTTCATATTAAATGAAGTCAAGCACAAAATAATCTTTCATTTAAAACTGAACATTAGTACAGTCATTCACATTTGAAAAAAAAATGAAAAGTCATACAGTAAATTATCTTGCCACTAAAGGAAAAAATAAAGGTTTTGTTATTTAGGGAGAGCATTTAACAGGTGATGCTTTCTTCGAATTGTTAATCTGCCTATTTAACAAAATTACTTTTTGAGGGTCTGAAAAAAAATTTTCCACTGTTCTTTTTGATCTACACTAGCAGCTTTTTCTTGATGTTGTGTTACAATAACATCCTTCTGAACTGGAGTAATACCAGTGACATTTGAACCTTCAGATGAAGATAGACGTGGCCTCTTAGGTTTTGACTCTTCAGTTTTGTCAGCCTGGTTCTCTCTAGGTCTTTTATATCTTGAACACTTATTATTTTTTGGGGTTACAGAGCCAGAGCATTTAGCTGGTGATGCTTTCTTGGAATTTTTTAATCTGCCTATTTACTTTAGATTTCCCAAAGGAAAACTTTTTAAGTGCCACAGCTTCGTTTTCTTTAATAAGTGCCTGACCTGCACTTTTTGCTTCCATGGGCTTCTTACTGCAAAGAGCTTTTTCCTCCCTATATTTCCTATTTGACGCTTGGATATTTTTGCAAAAATTCATCTTTATAGGATCTCTGTGGATATTATCCCGGTGAAAAAAATCTAAAGCAGTTACAGATTTAGCTCTCAAACTGTATTTCATAGTCTGAATTGCAGAATAAGTTTTTATGTCCATCCTACCAGTTCGTGAGTCAACAATATTGTTCATACTACTAAAAGTACCTTCAACAATTGGACCGTGAAAACAACTAATAATGGCTTTAACTAGCTTAGACAGAAAGGGATATTCTTTAGTTTGAAACACTAAAGTCCACCATTCATCTAAGCTTAGAGTTTTTCCTTCTGTCACAAATGGAGGCAAATCTGCAATTTGATATTTTCTAATCTCTAGCAAATACATTTCTAATTCTTCATTTGAAAGTACATTAGTAACAATGGTTGGTAATAATTCTAGATTTTTTAACGTTTTTGTTTTACCCCTATTTGATGGGTCTATTCCAGCAACATTAATTAGAAATTCATTTGAGAAAGGTAATTTATCTTGAAGGTACTTACCACAAGAAAGATATGCCCTTCTTAGATTTAAGAAGAAGTCTTTAGAAACTGACTGGTTACATTTAGATAGTGTGGTTGTTGCACCGGCTCCTATAAACAAGTGTTTGTTAGACAAAACATTCTTTTCTGTAATTAAACTTTTGCATGTCACAGATTTTTCATTTAAAACTTCTGGTTTCAGGAAGCATGACAAAAATGTTCTGAAAACACTTATTTGCTGTTTATGTAATTTGTGTATCAATGGTTCTTTCATCTGGAATAATTTAACATAGTTCTTCAATAATGGTAAAACAGCAACATACACTTGCAAAAGCAATAACGTTTTCTTTCTATTATGAAATATTTTTTGAATAATTCGCTGCTTTCTGTTTTTTCCCAAATTAGTAGATGGCTGAATTTTTTTTAATTTTGGCAGATCTGTTGAATTTATTAAGTTTCTCTTCTTATAAATAATTAAGACTGTAGACTGGTACTTTACTGCATCCTCCGAGTTCAAGAAAGTATAAAAAAAAAACAGACAGAGCATCCCACATTCTCAATGTTTCTACAGCTACGTCATAGCAAGAAAGCCATCTGTGGCTAAGGTATTTCTGAGGAGCTGAAAAGTTGATCAAAAAAATTTCACAAATTTCCTGGAGTTTTAATTTCAATGAGGCCGACCACCTAAATTCATTATTTAGATCAGTGAAGAGCTCTTCCACATGTTTTCCAAAAACTTTACAAAAAATTTTTGTGGAACTATGGATGTGATGACAAGAATCGCCATCTACATCCAGAAGATGTGGAGCTTTTTCACGCCGAATTCGCGTTTCAACTCCAGATTTGGCACCTCTCATCACTGCACATGAATCCATCATTATCGATACCAGATTTGTGAATGGTATCTCTCTTTTCACCATCAAGTTATTAATTTCACGAAATAAGGTTTCACTATTCACAGCATGCAGGTTTATTGATGTAAAATGCTCAATAACAACCTTTTGTTGGCTATCGCTGTAATAGCTGACAAGAATTGATAGCACTCTCATAAAATTATTGCTGGTTGATTCGTCGATATTGAACGAGAAAAATGAGTTTTTCAAATTTTCAATGGTTTCACTAGTGAAAGTTTCTGCTAATCCATACCTCATTTTGATAGAAGCAGAAGTCCGATCCATAGATAATGAGGAAAGTGCCTTGGAGTCCCGGGCTAATTCTTTTGCAAAACTAATAAGGTGCGGGGCAACAGAAAAGGGAAGATTATGTTCTGCAATAATTGACAGTACTGTTGCTTGACTTGTTAAAACACGAGCTGAGACAGGCACAGCTGGCAGATTACTTGAACTGGAAAGCGGTTGCTGCTGGCTGTTTGCCAATAAACTGCATCTTAAATCAGTATTTCCTCTCCTCGTTTCCATTAATTTTAAATGTTTGCGACTGTTTAAATGGCTCGAAAACGAATTCCATCCTCTTCCACCGTAGTATATTAAGTCACTGCATAAACTGCATTTCGCTTTACCAGGAACATCAATTTTTTGGATAAATTCCGATAGTGTGACAGTCACTTCGCATTTTGATAATTTAAGATTAACCTTTTTATCCAGCCATTCCCATCGGAACTTATTTTTAACTGTTTTGTCGATTTCTCAAACCTTGGCTTCATTTGATTTATCTAAAATGAACATCGTACACCGTTTTTCCAATTCAAAGTAAGTGGCAGTTCACAAGTAAACCTGTATGATTGGGTACACCTGCGAAAAAATTAAGCACAAACGCAAAATAAATAATAGTCCCGTCGATGCCAATACACGTGCGTAAAGCCTTTATCCTCTGTTCGATTATTCGATTCATCCGATTTACTCAACGGCTGCAAAACACCTTGGACACCTCTCCTCCAGTCCGGAAAGTACGTCACGCCCACCCACCACGCACAATCGTGTGCATGGGATTATGATGGAGATTTCTGGAACGTTTCTCGAAAGGCTAACGTCATCTCACGAGGGGTAGAATAACCAATCACAGATCATGTTACTCTTTCCACTGTAAAGCGGTTAGAAACACTAACGGAACAAAAATTCCAAATGGCTAGAGAGACATGACGCAACAAAATGTCAGAGGTCTCCTAATATGGAATTAATGATAAAAATTACATATTATATAAGTATTATACGTCTGTTATTGACAAATAAACAATGCCAAAAGAATGTGGGGTTTTAAAAAGTGAAGAGCTCGGCAGCCAATCGGATTAATCCCATTGATGTTTATAGTTCCGTGTCGTTTTCCATTGGCTTACTTCCTTACTTCAGATTGTGGAAAATCCTCTGCGGAAACACCAGACGATCAGTTCGGGGGGAGGGGGCAACTGGATTCTATTTATTTATAAACAGAGCGCAGAATAACACAGTTTTTATCATATGAAAGTACTTTAAGACCCGATTGAAGAAAATCTGATTGAAATTCGCTGAAGATCTGAAAAGATTAAAAATCGCGGAAGTTCTGAAAATGTTAAAATTTGCGGATGTTATGAAAATATCAAAATTCGCGGAAGTCCGCTAATCAGCTATTTAAAATTAGCGGATTTCCGCTAATTCGCGGAAAAAGATTTAAAATGATTAAATAAATAAATAGAGCATATTGATCCTCTCATAATATCACAGTTAAATTCACTTTCCAACATCAAACTGGTAACAAAATTCTCATAAAAAAATTAATAACACTAATAAACACAGAAAATTCCAGAAATATTTGCATCATTAATGACAGCAAAAAATGAAGTAGTAACATAGTAACTATCAAGAGTAACATAGTAACTTTTGGATGAACATTACACATATTAACTTTTGGATGAATGAAATCAGTTTTACTATAAAGAAGTCGACAAAAATTACAAAATAAAACTTTAAAAGTATTATAAATAATCACTCAATGTACATGTGACACTAATAAAAATTATTAAATTGCATACACTTTTTCCTTCAGGCACTTCATTGAGGACTCCATACACACAAATTGTTGATTCAGTAGACAGAACTAATGCTTCGTATGTTTGACACTGAAAAAAGTAAGTAAGGATATTTTTACAACACAAATAATCAGAACTATTCTGTATGAAGAAATAATAAGTAAAATAATATTAATGCTTAAAGAGTTTTTAATAACTCGCATTTTAAGTTTCTGTCCTTTATTTGATTAAGAGGGGAGAAATATTCAAAACCATGAAAATATTTATTCAAAAACATGAAAAAACATCAAGTTTATTCAACTTATGTTGCATCAACAACTACAACCTCCAGCCTATTTTCAGGGTATAAATGAATTCCCAAATGTTCTAGTTCTTTCGGGGTGATCCATACATTGAACCAGTTTTAAATACTGTCATAACAAATAATCACTGACCAGAAAGGACTGATTTCATGAACTGGAACAAGAGAAAATCTATTAGAGCAATCTCTGTTGAATGTAGAAGGCAGAAATTTTTTTTTATGGTTTGTCTTTTCTAAAATATGTCTGGACATACTTTGTGGGTGTGGCCTATCTTTGTCATACAACAGAATAAGACGTTTATACCTAAAGTCTCAATCTGGTTGTTTAACTTTCAATGCTGTGTTCACATATGGTACGTGTAATTGATGCAATTATCAGTGATGGTTTCCATCAAATCCTCTAGAATATTTGTATTTTTAATATTTGTTAGGTACTGCATTTTAAAGCTTACACAAGTCCTCAAAAAGCATGTATAATGTAGTATACTACTTACTACTGCCGTGAAAGTTTAGTTTAGTTAAAAAAATTTGATTTTTAAATTGAGCAAGTTTCCAAAATCAGAATAAGATTTTACCATGCGTTGTGTCCGATAGTGTAGAAAATAACCCAATGATCTCAGCCTTGCCTGAAGTGTGTGTTAGAAAAGTGGTAAAATAAACACAGAGACATCGTATTAGATCACCAAATCACAAATTTTATTTAACAAATAACAGGGGTAAACAGCTAGTGGCCTCGCGACATCAGTAAAAGAAATGAAAAGTAAGTAAACACTGCGCAGGGGTTTTACAGCGCATGGTAGAATTGCTCAGGAACAAAAGAATACTAGAATGCTTTAATTACCCAATTATTAGCCCTTGAAAGTTAAACAAAAAAAAAAGAAAAAGGAAATGCTTAAATAAAGTTGTCATGACAAAGGTAGTTTGATTGGATCCAAGTACTTAAGTTAAAAGGCTCTGCTGCAGCATGAGAAAAAAAATTTATCCTACCAAAAAGTAAAAAAAAAGAAAATTGGGCAAACAAGTCCCCACCTTTCCCTAGCCTCACAAGGCATGTGATGAAAATCCCGCATTAAATCCCTATCTGTTACTTGAAACCCCACCTCTTATATCCAACAGGTTAGTTTAAACAATTGCCAAAATAAAGAAATTACAAAACAAAAAAAAGGGAACTTTGCAATTTTTACACCAAAGGGTGCAGCAAAATACAATGATGTGCAGAACAACTCAAACAATTACAGAGATTAGCTTAGGCCAAACCAGAAATCAACATGGCATCCACAATTATGATTTTAACAAAAGGGATTTAGACATCGTTACTGGAAGCAATACATTAGAATGGCACACAAAGTTGAAAAAGAAAATTTAGCATTTGATATTTAATCCCCCCCCATTAAACATTAAGAACAAAAGGGATAGTTCTAGCACAGCTTGAAGCATGAAGTCGCTGATCCAGCTCGTGGTGGAGAAATGGAGGAATGAAAAAGGGTAATGGTTAGATCTCACCCACGGATCCAATGGCAGGTCTGGTCTCGGCGTTTCAGGGAACCAACGGACGGTCACTGATGGCACCCGGAGGCGGCATCTTGGTCTCTCCTCTGGTCAGGGAACTCCGGCAGGTGTCGGGGACTTCGCGTTCCAGTCAACACAAGCGGCTCCCGGGCTGGGCAAATGGTGATCGTAGTGCGAGACGTCAATTCTGGTAGGAGATTTTCATCGCCGCTTATGAAAAAACACAGGGGGGTGGGGGCCTTACGCCCAATTCACATCCAATGGTGGCAGTTGGTGTCGCATCGGCATGATTGCCGAAAAAACAAAAAGGGGAAAAAGAAAATTACATGGTGATCATCATTAGTCCTGGCCCTCTGGCCTCCGATTTTGGGGGATCACCTCCTATAAGTTGCTTAGTGGGGTGACAAACGTCGAACTTGGACAAAAAAAGAGCGAGAAGAGAGTCCGGGAATCACCCTCCTTACAGCACCGCGTCAGCTCTCAGAATGACGCTTTTTTTTCCCAGCTTGAGGAGCTTCGAAGAGACGCCGGCCGCGGGGACCAATCAGAGCACGCCATCTCAGCCGGGAAACTTCGAGAACATTCGATCGACGGGGGAAGGAAGAGAGAAAATAAGAAAATGGCGGCCAGCAACCACAGCACGCGGGAAAGAAACCACTTGGCCGAGAAGAAACGCAGGCAAGAACGGCCATCTTGAAATGGGGAAAAAACTTAATTGATCATAAGGGCCTTAAAAACGTTATTAAATTTTCTAAAATTTTAGCGGGAGATAGCTAATCGTCCGAGACAACCCTGGGTAAAATTTGGAATAAAAAATTAAATTTAGAAGAGAGTAAAACTAATTAAAAACCGGACATGAACAAGAGATATTGCAAGAAATGAGTTAGGCTATTGAAGAGAGAGGGAAACTTAATAGTCAGCAGAAAATCGACAGAATTTACCTGATAATTAAAATTACACCTCCAGAGACCGGGCAAACAAAGGCAGAAATAATTTAAAGAACAGGTAATTATTTAAAAAAAAGATCCCAACAAAAAAAAGATAATTAGTAGTAATTTAAAAGAAGTTAGCTATTGAGTTATAGAAGAAGAGTCATCCAGACCATTATATCTCCTGACAAAAGGTATTTAAATTAAACTTCCAAGTTAATTACAAGTATTAAGAAAATAAATAATTAATGGTTAAAACAATTAAAAAATAAAAATTACTGCTTTTGATTTGTAAAAAACATTATCCCCCAAAAACAATACAACATATTATCCTTCCTTCTCCCCCAAAAAATTTTTTACGAAGTAAAAAATTTTTCGTTGAGAAGCCAGAAACACACTGGTGAAATGTCTTGAGAAGCAGCGTATAATACCATTTTGACAACTAAACCTGGGGAAGACCAGCCATGGCAGCCAGGAAAAAAAAATTTTGCATAACGCAAAATACCTCAAATAAACATCAAGAACCCGTGTCCCAAGTCAGGACACATAAAAAAATTTCAACCCTATACCTACATATTCCATAAAGAAAAAATCAATCAAAAGGCAAAGTTTTACCTGCACATTCCTTCACAACAAAAACATACAGTATATATGTAGTACGACATAAAACATGACAGAACAACATTAAACGAAGACAAAAAGGTAAAAAAAAATCTTTGGTACAAAAGGGGTAATACGCAATACTGACCATGATGATTTAGAGTCCAAGGAAGTGGTCAGTAGCAAAGTTTTGTAAAGTCCTCATATAAGTAGTCACTACGTGGAGTTTGTTGTCACAAGCGTGGGTAAAAAATCAGTTCAGAGATTTCCAAAAGTAAATAAAAGCTAGTCAGTGTCATGTATTGAATACAAGACCATTAGCAGGCAAGGGCGGACAAGTACCTAGGATGTTGAACCACCCCCCTTTCAAAGAAAGCTGAGAAAAAAAAATTTGACAGGGGCATGACAATCCCAAATTTGTAGAGAATGAAAAAACCCAATTAATGCATTAATTTAGAGGTTAAGTTGGTAAAAACATTAGGAGACAGGAGAGAAATGATCCCTGAATAACCTCACATCCAGCAGCAATTGGTCTGAGTACAACAGGCTAAACACCAGCCCAATTGTGACCCAAGATCAATTACCACCAAACATGGAGGTTAATTCAAGTGACCAAGAAGGCTCTAGAAACACATCTGGACACTAATCATTTTCTCCAAAGAGGAAAACAAAACAAAACAAGGTAATTTTAAGAAAACAGCCCAAACCATCATGAATAACTTAAAGCAAACACCCCCCCCATATAACAAAAGGTAACCAGAAGGTTGGTAGTAACAAAAGGAATTACTTATTGTAAACAAAGTGAGAAAAAAGAATTTTGAACCCTAAGTTTCTTAGACAAAGGCCCTGGGATTGTCTACACCAGCAAAGTTAACAACTTTAAAATTTTCCTCAAGCCATTACAGAAAGAACAAAAGTTTGAACCCAGAAATCTCTGCACTGATTTGACAATTCCAGTACAAGTTTTTGTTTGACATAATCAGGTAAAAGTATTTTACTAAAACTTTTATGTGGTTAGACAGAAATAAAGGGTAAAAAAAAAATATCACATGAATTATTGCAATGGCCCTTAGCCATACACAATTTGTACTACCAAAAGGGTACTACATCAGATTATAACACTTACACAAAATCATCAAACCAAAACAAAATATTTACTTCAATAGGAACTTGTATAAAAATGTAACAACATATAACACAGATTGTGCAGGTAAAATTTGATTGATACCAACAAACAAGTAAACAAAACAACCCACCCACAAGAAACTAAAAGTAAACGAAAAAGGTAAACACAAATGCAAACACTAATAAAAAAAATACAATACTAAAATGACACCTAAATTCAAAAAGGAAAAAATGATTCGCAAATAAAAGACCCAGCACTACTTTTTAATTACAAAGCCAAATTGATCACGTGGCCTAAGATTATACCCATGACTACTAGTGGAGCTAGACAGGCCTGGAGAAATCGAAGATGGGGTTGCGGCATCAATATCATCACCATTTGAACTTAAAAAGGAAACAGGGGACACAACAGTATCTCTAAAAAAATCAGTAACAGGTTCTGCATCAGACAGGGCTACAACAGGCGGCATAGGAGAAACTTGAAAACTACCAAAACTGTCATCCCAAGTGGGATCATAAGGAAGAAAGGGGTTTGGGTACTCTTTCAACATCTTCGCTTCCCAATCCTCAGTTGAAGACGAAGGGGTAGACTCGGGTAAAACAGGCTCAGGAGTGTGTGGCAAGTTGTTATTACTAGTAGGAAAAACTTCTCTATCAACAACTTTAAAAATTCTATTGACATGTACCTTTTGAACATCTGAAGGGTTAGTTAAAAGAGAAATCAAAAATAAAACAGGAGAACATTGCTTTAAAACGCGATAGGGACCCTTATTAAATTTACAAAGCTTTTTCGACAAATTAGGTTTATGTGCAGGTGTGTGTAAGAAGACAGTGTCACCAACTTTAATGTCTTTTAAGTTAAATTTTGTAGGAGCAGAGTTAGCTTGGTTATGAGAGGCAACTTCAAGGCGATCTTTAATTAATGGAAAAGTGTTCTGGAGATTGGTGACAATTTCCTGAGCATAGGATCTAGTGTCGGCATATGTCCTGAATTTTGATGAAAAAATCAGGTCATAAGGCAACACCAGATCTCTACCATAGGTGAGAAAAGCAGGAGTGTTTTGAATAGTTCTGTGGTAGGCAGTGCGAAAGGCCAGCAAAGCAAAAGGAACCTGTTCGCACCAATCCTCCTGAGTTTCACTAACCAAATGACTTAAAGAGTCTACTAAAACCTTGTTCAACCGTTCAACGACCCCGTTGCCTTGCGGATTATAGGCCACCGTGTGCATTTTCTTGATTCCTAAGACCTTATAGACTTCCTCCATTGCCTGCGACAGAAAATTGGACCCCCTGTCTGAGTACAGCACCTCCATAATGCCATGTCTCGAAATAAAGTCCACCAAAACCCTAGCTACAGTGGCACTTTGTATGTCTTTAACAGGGTAAGCTTCTGGAAATCTAGTAAAATAATCTGTAATTACAATTAAAAATTTGTTCCCATGTTTAGAGGTAATGAAGGGACCAACCGCATCAATCGCACACTTCTGGAAAGGTCTATCAACAGTGGGGATCTCCTGGATGGGAGCCTTTTGACCTTTTTTGAAACCACGTCTTTGTAAACAAGAATGGCAAGACATCACATAATTCTTTACATTACGGTACAGACCTACCCAAAAAAAATTTTGCCTAACCCGATGCAATGTTCGAGAAAGACCTGGATGTGCAACAGTTTTGTTGTCATGGCAGGCTTGAAGAACTTCTGGAACAAGAGATTGAGGGACAACAAGTCGAGTATTGGAAAAATTTGCATCAGTAGATTGGCAAACAAGAATATTTTGTTGAAAAAAAAATTTATTTGACTTATGAATGAAAAAAGGATCTTGCGAAATATGACTCGCCATCTTTTGGCAAAAAGAGTCTTCCTGTTGTAATTTAATTAAGTCCTGGTTAGGCAAGGGTAAAATTTCACACTTAAATGGAACATTATCAACAACGTTAACTTCTCTAGAAAGAAAGTCTGCCATTAAATTTAACCGTCCAGGTTTGTGTACAATAGTATAGTCATATTGTTGTAACGTCATAATCCAACGAGCTATGCGAGAGGTGGGATCCTTCAATTTAAAAAGTTGCGAAAGTGACTGTTGGTCAGAAAAAATAGTTACATGAGTGCCATAAATATACTGTTTAAATTGATTAATACCAAAAACCACGGCAAGGGCTTCCTTCTCCACAACAGAATAATTTATTTCAGCGGCCGAAAATTTTTTGGAAGCAAAACAGACTGGGTGCGGAAAACCGGCTTCATCCTCTTGTGTGAGCACAGTGCCCATGGCGAACTTGCTCGCGTCAGTACAGATAGAAAAGGGCTTATTGAAATCTGGTAATTTTAAGCAAGGCGCTTTCGTTAAATCCGACTTAAGTTGGTCAAAGGCATCTTGTTCGAGATCCCCCCAGGAAAATTTTACAGAGTCTTTAGTTAAATTAGTTAAAGGGAGAGCTTTTAAGGAGTAATTATTGATAAACTTTCTATAAAAACCAGTCAGGCCTAAAAATGAGCGAACTTGTTTTCGGGTTTTTGGAACAGCAGCATTGAGAATAGATTTGATGTTATTAGGATCTGGCATTACCTTACCCTCCGTTACTCTATGTCCTAAATACGTAATTTCACTTTTTGCCAAAGCACACTTTTTGGGTTTAAGTTTTAGGTTTGCATCAGTTAGACGCTGAAAAACGAGCTCGAGCCTAGACAGATGATCTTCAAAGGTAGTTGATGCCACAACCACATCATCAATATAAACCCCGATTTGGAAATTGGATAGTCCGGACAGCACCACTCCCATTAATCGTTGGAAACTAGCACTCGCGTTTCGCAAGCCAAATGGCATCCGTTTGAAGTGAAAGAGGCCCTCCTCTGTAGTAATACCCGTGAGATGAGCATCGTCTGGATGCATAAACATTTGATGAAAACCCGACGTCAAATCCAAGGAAGAGAAAAATTTAGCCCCAGAAAGAAAATCAATCATCTCTTGCAAATTCGGAAGGGGGAAATTATCTGGTATGGTCTTGGCATTAAGCTTACGGAGATCGGCCACCAGGCGAGATGATCCATCCGCTTTTTTGACCAGAAGGACTGGCGCAGCATAACTGCTGGTCGATGGTTCGATAATGCCAGCCTCCAAGAGAGTTTGAATCTGCCTCTTCATTTCAGGCTTGAGGTGGTAAGGGACACGATAGGGCTTAGAACGAACCGGAATGTCATCTGTAAGGTGTATACGGTGTTGAATGATGGGGCAGGCGCCCAAGTCGGAGGAGTTTAAAGAAAAAACAGACTTATATTTGGACAAAAGAGCAATCATGTCATTGCGTTGAGATTCGTCAAGATGGGATAAATCTATGTCCTTAGCCCACTGGCTAAAATCATCTGAACCAGCTTGTTGTTCTACCGAGTTGACTTCGTCAGAAACTTTATTTAAATGGATAGGGGTAATATTAACAATTTTCATATTCTTATTTAAGGTAATGGAATCATGGGTAAGATTAATAACTTGAATTAAACACTGACAATTATCATTAATGGTGGAAATAGCATTGGCAACAAGAAAGGAAGTTAAATTTGTATCAGGATTAGGTTCAATTATTACAGTAGAATTAATGAAAGAGGGATCGCAGTTTGGAATAGTCACAAAAAATCTCTTTTGAGAATAAGCGGGTAAAATGATCTTAGCGGGTAACTTGCCAAAAAGAGAAAAGTCAACATCGGGATCAACATGATCATGTGCACTTGGCACGACAGCATTCAGAGAAAACGGGGGATGTTCATGCGTCCAGACCACTCTAATATCATCATTAAATAAAATACAGTTGTCACAATCGATATGAAATTTGTAAGTCTTTAGAAAATCAAGTCCCAAAATGACATCAAAGTTAGGAGAAAGACAAGTCTGAGCAACCAAAAAATTACATGAAAACGGGGTGTTAGAAATGTGCAACTCAGTTTGAATTAATTTTGGGGTGACTATGTCAAAACCCGTGAGAGCCTTTAAAGAGAGGTGAGAACTATCAAATTCCTTAAAGTTAATTAGAATATTAAAAACATTAGAAGAAATTAAATTAACACAGGCACCAGAATCTATGAGTGCACGAAACTTAAAATTGCCAAAGTTAACATCAATTATGGGTAAAGAACTCGACACACTTACTACAGGTTGCACAGCGGGATCAAACGGGGAATTAATGGAGTGTTGCGATCCAGACCAACCTCCCCCCAAACTTAGTTTAAATTTCCATCATTAACCCCACTCTGATCAGAGCCTGAAGCATTGGCAGGAGTCTGATTTTCCTGACGAGGCCTGTGTTGGGATCTAGCAGCCTGGTCACGTTGTTTTTTCCGACAATCTCTCGCGTAATGTCCTGGGCGGTCACAATAAAAACAAGTTATGTTACGTTGAGTTCGGGCAGGTTGGGAATGTCGCTGTGGAGGAAAAGACTGTGGGATAAAACTCTGCGACTGCATTTGTGACAGCTGAGCCTGCATCGCAGCCATCTGGCTGGTGAGCAATTCAAGGCTTTTTGCATATGAGTCCGTAGTGGCCTTAAGGAGCCTCTCAAAGTCGCTTTCCACCATCTGGGAGCGTGCCGTTACGGCATTTATGTCTGACAGGTGGCATTGGAGTGCCACTTCCACACGTTTCGCGACCTGTACCGCCTCGACAAAAGTTTTAGGGTCTACAACAACGACCTGGGCCTTAATGTTTGGGAGAAGACCCGCTTTGAATTGTGAAAGGAGCATCTCCTGTGAGAAGCTCCTTTCACAATTCAACACAAGAAATGAGTTAGGCTATTGAAGAGAGAGGGAAACTTAATAGTCAGCAGAAAATCGACAGAATTTACCTGATAATTAAAATTACACCTCCAGAGACCGGGCAAACAAAGGCAGAAATAATTTAAAGAACAGGTAATTATTTAAAAAAAAAGATCCCAACAAAAAAAAGATAATTAGTAGTAATTTAAAAGAAGTTAGCTATTGAGTTATAGAAGAAGAGTCATCCAGACCATTATATCTCCTGACAAAAGGTATTTAAATTAAACTTCCAAGTTAATTACAAGTATTAAGAAAATAAATAATTAATGGTTAAAACAATTAAAAAATAAAAATTACTGCTTTTGATTTGTAAAAAACATTATCCCCCAAAAACAATACAACAATAATTGTTCCTTAAACTTCCAAGCAGCAGTAGTAATATCTGTAAAAAGAGGGATAAAAACTATTCCAATGCTCAGTATATTGAAAGAAATCTAAAACATCTTGGATAAACAAATTGCTCTGTAGTTTTTTTGTAAAAAATTAATGCAAAATCTTATGCAAAATTTTAAGTTAAGTTTAGCAAAGTATTAATAAGGATATATTGACATTATATACAGAGTGGCTTACATATGAAGCAATACTTAAAAAATTATTCAAATCATAATGCTTACAAGCAAGTCATTGAGCACACACTGCAAATAACCAGTTCCATCTCTAAGAGTAATAAACATCAGTGATTTTCCTAAAAAATAAAAAATAATTTGAGCAAAGGGCTATAAATGTAATATAGAAATTGAAGAAGTATAAGAATTATGGTTATCCAATACTTTTGTTTAAACACAAAAGTAAATATTTGAAACTGTAAAGTTATATTACGGTTTTAGATAAACAAAAATTTTAGAATTATTTTAGAACTGCAATTTAGCTCTTACTTATAGTGTGTCTATTAAAGGTCTAACACATTTTGATGTTTCATAATTAATAAAATAATGAGATTAATTCATAATTTATAAAATAATGTAGATTTAATAACATTAGTGGTTAGATAAATTTAAAAAAATTTATAGCCTTTAGTGAATGAAATTCTACGCTCAAGCTCTTCATCACACATAGAATATTAAGATGGTAGTCCTTTTCATGACAGATAGAGGCAAGCATGTCATCCTCCATAGGGACTGTTGCAGTAATAATACTGGCCTTTACGGCATCAACAGTTGATGCTTTTCTGCTAAGTCCTTTACCATTACTAAAGGTAAAGGATTTCCATTACCAAAACAAAAAAGTTCAGCATATAGTATAATCTACCATCAACATGTCAAAATTGGTGAAGATCGGATAAGTGGTGTCAGAGCAAACAAAACACACTAATGTTGGAAAATTTTGATCATTTAAATTCAATGATTTTCAGTTGTAATTATTCCTCAATTACAAGACTGACAACTACCATCTTGCTTTAGTATCCTCTACTGCCGGTATGAGTATAGTCGTCTACGACTTTGAAAAGTCATGGGTCAAATTTTAAGATGTTAGTGAAATCGCTGGCAGCATAATTGGAAATTATAAGGAATTTTGAATGGTTTATATGGGTCTTTGAGATGTTCTGTGGGCCGGATCAAAAGTTGTGGCAGGCCACATCGTGCCCGGAGGTAGACCATATATGCTCTACGGCATGGCCATTATCACTGAACCAAATTCGGTCTGGCATAACGATCTCAGAGGAGCAAGAAAACAAAAATTGCCTTTCAAAATTTCCTTTGAAAAAAATATTCTTGTTTATCAGCAACTTCGTACCTTAAATTAGCAAGACAATAATAGTATGACTTGAATATTTGCCACATGACGAGATGAAAACATTTGTCGTGCTAAATACACCAATCTGCCATGGATTATGTTTAAAATGTATGGAGTACTATTTTAAAGGCAACCAAGATGGGAAATGATTATCAATTATGTACATACAAAATTGCCATCAAGTCAAAAGAGAATGAAAAGTTAACATTGTAGGAGAATTTGCAAGTTGCATAATAATATTTAAAAATCATGTACTCCTTCCTAGGACATTAAAGTAATCCATCAAAACAAGTTTCTGAAAATATTTTTTTTTCTTTCTAACTATTCACCAAACTGTTGGAACAGAATGGATATTTGTCAACAAAGGCAACTTTTAATTTGTGAACACAGAAAATCTATAACTATTTTCCATTAAAGTTGATATTAAAAAAGATCTCTTACATTTTTATGCCTGAAGAGATTGGCATATTTAGCATCACAAAATATCTTGTCATGGTGGCAATCATCCAAGCCAAGCTGTACCATTGGTTTATTAAAAAGTGGAATCTTAAACCATGAATAGCCAAATTAAATATATCCCTGGTTAATAAGTAAAGGTTACAAAGTTTTAAATACAGGCATAATTTTGTAATTCAGCAAACCTTGCAGAGTAAATTTTAAGATAGCCTTTTTTTTTTTTTTTTTTTTTTTTTTTTTTTTTTTTGGAGAAAGACAGTAAATTAGTCTCATGAGAGGCTCAACAATTAAACAAAAGAACAATATTAAGTCAAAGGGAAAACACTGTCAATGACTTATCTGGTGATTATTCCTCAACATGACCAATCACTACCACCTCACTTCAGTACCATTGAGACTATGACTGCTATAATTCAGGGATGTTAACTCCAACACTCGATTTGGGAGCACCCCGGGAGCAGAAAAAATTTCATTTGGGAGCACCTCGGGAGCAGAAAAACTCCATTTGGGAGCAGAAAAATTCTATTTGGGAGCCGAAAATTTCCATTTGGGAGCACCTTGGGAGCAGAAAAATTCCATTTAGGAGCAGAAAAATTCTATTTGGGAGCAGAAAAATTCCATTTGGGAGCACCTCGGGAGCACAAAAAAATAGTTTCCGAGAGGAAAACTGAGATCAGAATTAACATGATTTTGGAGCATAAAATTGAAGATTTAGGAACACAATAAATGCATACAAGAAAAGCAAAGTTTGCAAGCATACACCATTTGCTAAAAGCAAAACACTATTTGAAAGCACTTTAGGAAAGCTCTGGAAAAAAAAAAGGGTGTATACAGGCTATGCTATCAGCAACTTGGTAAAAACAATACATGGATTTACATGGACGGAAGGAATTTTTGTGTGTGTGTGTGAAAGTGCTCTTTTTAATGGTTTTCATATAAATGCTAAATGGAAAGAGAGTGGGAGGGAAGTATTTCTTATATGCAATGGTACTTTTAATGCATGTTCGAAGGTTGTAAAAATACTAATATTTAAATGGTAGAATTAACATTTCTGCCGTTTATATCATTCTAGAATTATGTATTCAAAATTTAGTCTATTTTAAAATAAAGATTTTAATTACGGATCTATAAATGAAATTCGTAACACATTCTGAAAAATTTGCGGACATTTGCGACGCCCCGTCTGCCCCCTCTCGTAGAGCCTGCACACACACAAAAAGAAAAACAGTGGTGTAGTTTTAATAAAAAAGGTTTAGGAACACTCGCAACTGAAGACTCAAAAATCATGCGTCCATGATAAAAAGTGAAGAACGCTTACTTTTGCTGACATAAGCTCGAATGAAAAAGTAGTGAGACGGCATCTCCCCGCTCATGATCTTCACGGGCCGAAAATGTCTAGTCCGGCCCGGCATTTAATCAAAATAAAAAATTCAGACCCGGTCCAGCTCGTATATTAATCATGATTTAAGGAGGGGGGGGGGGAGGAATCACAAGCCAATCGTTTGGTCTTGTCCAAATTTTAGGAGAGCAAAAATTTCCGGAAAGGCTCGATTTTGCAAGCGCAGAGGACCGTCTTTAAGAGTATACGCTTGTTCCGGTCCATTCTAGAAAATGCTGAGGTCAGCCCGTGCCTTGAATGAATCGTGCTGCAAAAGCCTGGGCCCGCACAGATCTCTACCCCCCGCGACTACACCACTGGCAGCGGATTTCCGGATTATTTTGAAATGAAATATTCTATTAATTCAGACAGCCTAGATTCTGATTTCTAAACCGGTCATGCTTCCAATTTTCATTCTTGCTACGGGCCGGGTCATAAACCGTGATTTTTTAGGGGCTGGGACGTCACCGTAATATACTGTTTTCTTTACGGACCGGTCTGGTTTAGATCAGGGGCGGCCCTGCAGTACATGACACCCACTCCACCCTGCAAACGTAGAAAAAGACGTCCCTTTTACTTTTTTCAAAATTGCTTTTATGATTTTAAGTTGGAAATCGTGCCCCTTCATAAATAAAAAACGGTGCCCGTTGCGATGATTACTTGTTTGCCTATCTGGCCGGCCCTGATTGAGGTGACTAACAAAGCCCGACTGGTCCGATCCGGGGCGGGTAGAATGGCTTCGGAATGCAGCTTTCGTACGCAGTTTGAATCTTGCTTTACTGCTAACTAGCTTTCCATACACGCTTTAAAAGATAAATGAGCGTGGCAAAAATTTAACAAAGAGTCAAAATGACGTATTCGGCGCAGACCAGTGCAAAAATCGGCTAAAAGCGCAGTTTGGCGCAATATTTGTGTTTCGGCGCACCCTGAAAGAGTCAAAATGACATATTCGGCGCAGACCGGCGCAAAAATCGGCTAAAAGCGCAGTTCGGCGCAAGAATTTGTGTTTTGGCGCAGCTCGGCGCAGAATTAACATCCCTGTATAATCCCTATGCCCATTTTGATCAAGACAGTGTAAGTTATCTCTGAAGAATTAGTGAACATTGCCCATTGGGATTTTCATCGATTATTCTTCAATGGCATGTCCAATCACTACCATCTAACTTCAGTACCATCAACACCATGGGCACTATCACTGTGCAAAGTTTGGTCAAGACGAATTTGGTTGAACGAGTGGTCTCAAGGAATTAGCAAGCAAATGAAAAATTCTTTTTCAGGATTACTGCTTAACAACGTGACTAATCACTACCATTTTGATTCATAAACCATCTAAGCTATGGGCACTATCACTGTGCTAAATTTGGTCAAGATATCATGAGCAGTCTCAGAGTAGAAAGCACAAAAGCCACAAGATTCAAATCATAAAGCCTCATTTTACCTATTACGCCCTAGTCGTTATTGTCAAAAACAAGAGAGGAAAATATTCAACTAATAACATCCGCACACAATATTTCAGAAAGAAAAGATACTAAAACCGGAAAGGAAAATTGTCCATGGAAGCATTTCATTTACACTATAAAAGAAAGGATACATGTTATTCTATGTACAAATGTCATGGGTTTGTTGTTTATATATTCATTATTTTATGAACTACAAAGCATCAAAGCATATAAATGTGTCAGATTTTTTATGCACATTCTGTATAATATGATGTTAAGAAAAGAAATTAAAGTTGTGAAGCACTATTTTTAAACTTGAAAATTCTGCTTGTGTGTAAATATGCAAACAAAAACGTGATTTTTACTTCCCCCACACTTTTAATTTTTCAAATATGTATTCTGTAAAATGATTATAAACATAAAAAAAATTTCTGTCTACTACTAACACATATAATAGTTCCATTTTTAATAAATAAAATGAACAAACTTTCTTGATTTTTAATTCAGCCAACATTGCAAAGTTCAAAATCTACACAACTGGAAAAGTTGTTTTCAGCTATAGCCAATTCAGAATATTAACTCATCATAAGCATATATCAACAGAGAAAAAAAAAATAATAATAATTGCAAGGACAGCATTTTTCTTCTTCTTTTGAATTGTACAACTTCATAATAAATACTTTAAACACACAGATAAAATATAACTGTCAATGCAGTTTGTTTTAAAAAAAATTACCTTGCCGACGTAGCCTATGTACCCAGCCATATATTTTCACCCTCTTGCCTCGATGTTGAGTACAATCTCTTATTTTTACCTAATAAAACATACATTATATACTTAGATGAGATACTTTAATAAGTAACAAACCAAAAAAAATAAGAAAAAAGTATTACTTGAATGGGCCTTTCTAGAGAATCATCAATAGTAATAATAATTTTTTTAGCTTCTTCCAAGTTTTTTTCTCTTCTTTCAGCATCTTCTTGTTCTTTGGTTACTTTTTCTGCATTTTTATGTTGCTCTCGAACCCATAGTTTCTTTATTTTTTTAATCTGTGACTGGGACACCAATTCCCATTTCTAAAGATAATAAATAAGAAAGACATATGTAATAACTTTTGAGATGAATAAACACTACAAACAACAAAAGTATTAACTATGTCTGTAATCAATTATATGATTTTTGTAAAAAATTATGTTAGCTTTAAAAGCGAATTACTTATTAAAATGAAAACAAAGTTAGGTACAGCTTTAGTATGGTCCCTTTGGCGCACTTTATTTTTGGCGACTTTTTTTGGCGCGATAAAGGATGCCAATATGGTAACCCCGCCGTCGGATGTTCCGGAGCGGTAACCCTAACCTCGGGCGAAAAGTGGATTCTTCCGTGACGTCACGGATGTGCTCGTGTACGTCCGGCAAATCGTGACCGTTTGTTCCTTTCATGAACTTTTTGAGCCCCGTGTATTTCTTAGCGCGGGAGGTTCGTTCGAATGGTTGATCTGCCATGTGCTTTATGGTTTTATTTTAATGGCTTTATTTAACATTAAATTTTATTATTATTTAATTATTTTTGAAATTTTAAACGGCTGTTCAGGTTCATACTGACTGTTTACATACAGTTTTGTATGAATAAGCTTTCTTTTGATAGTACGTTTCAGATTAATATTTGCGTTCTCGATTGTTTATTTGTTAAGGGTAGAAGCAACAAATAATTACGTTATTAATATTTTATACAGTGAAATAATTTTAGATATTTTGATTTTATTATTTCCATATTGCAATAATTTAGAGATTTTAATCAAGGTATGTGATAAGCATTGTTTGTTTTTATTTGTTATTATTACCTTTGTTTATTTGTTAATGGTAGGAGCAACAAAAAATTCCGTTTTTAAAATAAATTTGAATTTTGATTTTATTATTTCAAATTGAAAAAATTTAGCGTTT
>JAWZYV010018279.1:0-28646 GCA_038373885.1 Cheiracanthium punctorium | reverse complement strand
TAATATAATGCTGATAAAGAGAAAATTTTAAAATTTTAATTTCATTTCAGTATTACTTAAGTACTTTTCCTTCCGTTTCATGTTTTTTGCATTGCTGTAAGTCTCTATGGGAACCTCTTCGAAATAAAAAACTGTGCCTTGAATGCTATTACTTTAAAAAACTCCTTGACTGAAGAAGTCGTCTTGTTGTATCTTTTAATCACGACCTCTTATCATTAATTATGTATATATTACGTTGTAACGAAAGTTTCCCGCCACCGCAAATATGATCTGCAAAAACAGTTCGCGTTGGGGTGATTGCTCATATCTTTCCACACTCTCTTTGGGATTGGGGAAAAAAAGAGATTTACTGTAGAACATTGTTCAGTGAAATCTGTAAAAAATATATCGTTATCATTAAGTACAAGGTATCTCAAATGAAACTAACCGGGTTCAAAACATCATTTACATCCAATTCAGTTGCAAAAAGTCAGCTACAGAACGTCAACGAATTATGTGTACAGCTTTAGGTACTACTGTTGTATCATTGGACACTGTGAAGATTTGGTACCTAAATTTCAAAATCAAGGACTATTGTGTACAAGTTCAATCGCTGGGTGCCTCATGAGCTGCGTCAAGCAGATTTTGCGGAAAACTTTCGTTACAACCTGATATATATATATATAGATCATATAATGCAAGAACAGACGGGTTATACCTTTTCATATACCGGGTGATCCAAAAGTCAGGACAAACTTGTAGGTGGCGCTGACATGCACAATGGGAACCAAATTTCCAATTTAAAAAAAATCCGATCCGATGCGATCAATCTCTGTAATGCTTTCAATGAAAACTGCAATTTTTTATCATTATTTATTCTTTTTTAATGAATTTTTGAACTTTTGACTAGCTTTTGATGCATCCTGGGTGCACCAAAGTTTAAATATTCATTAAAAAAGAACAAATCCTGATACAAAATTGCAGTTTGCGTGGAAAGCATTACAGAGATTCCGGATTTCTTTTAAATTGCAAATTTGCCTCCCATTGTGCATGTCAGCGCCACCTAACGGTAATATTCGGAACTACAAACTTTCTTGTCATTAAAAAAAATCCCATCATACCCTAAACCTATTTGAGCAAACCGCAATCTTCTATCCTTATTTGCTCTTTTTTAATGAATTTTTAAAGTTTGTTGTGACTTTTAGATCACCCGGTATATACAACATGCCTTAAAGATAATTGCCAAATTTAACATGTTGTTCTGTCATCACTATGACAAACAAGATTTACTCAGGAACTTGTGTTTAGAAACGCAAACGGCAAGCACTAGATGGCAATGTTCGCAGGTTTATGGAAGGGTCCCATGGTCAGCAAGGATAGATGTAAACTTGCATTGAACCATACGCAATAGGGTGTTTGCTTTCAGACGTTTCATTTCTTATACGCACACGTCCGTCTGTCCAATAGAAGATGAAATATGATTCATCGGGAAAAGTCACCTGCCGACACTTAGTCGTCATTCAGTTGCGGTATTCGCGTAGAAATTCCAGCCTTCGATGCCTATGGAAAGCAGTCAGCATAGAAATATCAACCAGGCGTCTGCTGCCGAGGCCAATACGCTGTAACGTTCGATGAACAGTCGCTGAGGAGACATCCCAGCAAACACATGCCTGCTGGCGGAGTACCTTGCCAGTGCCTTTCTGCCTTTACGTCCAGCACTAGCCCGGCACTGCAAGAAGTAACTGAATCGTACCAAAAGTGGTCGCCCGAGAAGTACCTTGCCAGAAGCCCGGTAAGGCAACGGCACTCTGCTGGCATACTGCGTGTGCCGGCCGTTACTCACAATAAAGGCACTGGCCCATGAAGTTTATAATGCCAAAAATGAAACGGCCGGGTGCCGGCTATTATTAAAAATAAAGGCACTGACCTGGTACCATAACAGTGACTACAATATAATGGCACGGTACCAGATTAGTGCCTATTTACAGTAACGCTGCCATAATTAAAATATGAGCCAGTGGCGGATCCGGGGTAGGGGGGCTTATTCATCAACCCATTCAAAAAAAAAAGACATTGCTTAAGGGTAACATTTTAAGATAAAAATCTAGATACATAAAAAATTAAAAACAACAGCAAAATCCATTAGTACATCATTTGCAAATTATGTTCGTCCAACATTAGTGAATTGTGTGCAGTTTTCAGAAACTGCAATTTTCTTACAAATTTTCATTTTCAAAAAATATTTTTTTTTTATGAGAGAGGATATAACACATGTCAAAACCTACATAAAATCATTTATAAACAGTTTAATTTCAATATCTCATAATTAAAGAGATTTTATAAATGAGTTATAATAGTTTACGGTTGATATATATATGTATATGTATATATTAGTCAATATGTATATATTAGGATATAATAAATAAAGTTGCACTATATATATATATATATATATATATACATATATATATATATATATATATATATATGTATGTATGTATATATTAGTCAAAATCATATAGGATATAATAAATAAAAATGCACTATATATATATATATATATATATATATATATATATATATACATGGTTACACATAGCTTTAGAGTAACATTTTGCTTTATTGTACATATTGTTTAGATCAAATGATTTTTTTGATGTTAGCTATTCTGAAAAGACATTTCTATATACCTGTTGTACCTACATGACTCAAATTTTTTGAAGGAAAATACTTTTATACACTATAATATGCAATGAGATTTTGTATATTAAAAACAGTGAAGTAAAAATTTACCTGTTATTTTCTAATTAATCCAGGGCATTATCCCAGTTAAATCCAAATCCAAGGCATGCAAATGTGAACTAACAAAAATCTCACCGTTGAAATAGTGTTATTAAAGTAACTATTCCTAACGTTGAGATCTTGTTAGTCTGGAACAGTGTTTAAATACCAATTAAGCACTTTGGAAAGATGTAAATCCATGAAACCGCTAAAACTTTAAAACCCTGAGATCCCAAGAAAGATAACTTTTCACATTCAGGGGTTGCCATTTCCGTTGGAATGTAATTCGCCAATTTTCAAAATATTACTGAAGCAGAAAATAGCTTGGCGACAGACCCTCCCCACCAAACCACTAATATTTAACTTCGCGTTTCATAAACATTTACTGCCAAATAAAAAGATAACAGTTCGATTTTTGCTGCCTTTTTTGGAGATCGTTTAGGATTCCTCGGCAGAGAGAGAGGCGGATGGATTCTTGCTTATGAGGCCCGTAAGGGGAATCGAAATATAGAATAAAGTAAATATAATTCCTATATGAGCCCCATTGCGTACATTCTATTTTTGACTATTACATGAAAATACTGGCTCATTAACAAAATAACTACAGGAGCTTAACGTAGAAAAAGTCTGCAAATATGTTTTTCAGGAAAAGTTTAGCAAAATTGTAAAAAATTAATATAAATTATAAAAATTTTAAGAATAAAATTCACCTCGTACTTCACCCCACTATGTACAGAATTGTACCCCAATTCTGTACATAGTGGGGGTTTCACTGTCGCTGTAGTAAACATTTTTATAGCATACTGAACTCGTTTGTATTATTTTAGTTTTTAGTACTAAAATATTTGAAGGCACAATATGAACTTCTACCCTTACACCCCTCCCTCAAAAAAAAAAGAAAAAAAAATCTTAGCAGTGACCCTTGCCTTTGGGTGCCCGGAACTTATATCCCCTAACACTTCTACACAGTATGAATGGGAAACAATATTATTTAATTAAAATATCGAAATTTTATGCCAACACTACGAAATATATACAGGCCCATTACTGCCAAATAGTGCTGGTCCGGTACATTTTAAGCAGTACCACGCCGTTAACTTTTCTGTGCATGTCATAGACACATGGCAGTTCGCCGTTACTAGTTATGTACTGGCGAATATGCACTTTTCAGACACTGGCACTCCAGTGACTTCCAGACGAAGGCAATCTACCTCGCTCCGGGTAGACGGCACTTTGCCAGCACGACGGGTACCCGGCCGGCATTTTGCGGGCAGTAGTGTGTTTGCTGGGATTGTTGGTAGCCCCTTGGTTCATCTGGGTTGTCAGTTACTCAACAGTTGCAAGTTTATTCGTCCGATCATATCGCCGAAGCCATAGTTCACATCTATCATCTATGGCCCGTGGTGCACTACATGTGCCACGTACTCGGTTTTGTATAGTGCCATTTTACCATGGACGGTAAAATGGCATTATCCAAAATCATTTGAATTTTACCACGTGGCCAGTTTACCACGGCGGCATGCGAACAGTCTGCGGTATTTTCGTAAATGCTTACACATTTGCCCCGAAAGCCAATGATCATGCCCTTTTAGACATCGACTAAATCGTCCCGTTTCTGCATAATGGCAACTATTGTCATGTTTTCCGATTCTCTCGGACACCCTTTATAAACGCTCCAATGCAATCTGCTGCGAACTGTCTTCTGTGATTGGTTATTTCACGTTGGCGTCAAAAGTAGGTGATCATCACATTAATGTGACTGTACTGTGTATAATGAAAAAAAAAGTACAGTTTAAGTGTCTTTCGAAAATTCATTGCAGCATTTGCTTATACGTGCAACACATCTCCCTTTTATTAATATTAGTGTTAACTATCATTGCAACTTCAATAATTTAATATCGTCTAATTAGATTTCTGAATAAAGTATAAAATTAATGAACCATTTCAGAATTTAGTTTACATTATAATGATAATCTAAACTGAAATTGTCTACAGTTCAAGAATTTTTCACTAATGATTCTGTCAGCAAATGCATAATTTGCGTAAATTAACGGGAGTATCAGACCTAGTGTAATCAGAAAAAACTATTTAAACGATTCGATACATGTATCTAGACAAATTTTGAATTATTTTCAAGATACTTTGAAAAAAACAATATTCAGTATCTTCTGTTCCATTCAATTCCATTGAATGCTTAGCTCTAAGAGAATCCTGAGCTGCATTTTAAGATTTCTTTTAGATTACAAATTCTATAAATCCAGTTATTTAGAAAGATAAAAAAACGTATAATGTTGTTCATTTTTTGGGAATTATTTTCTATCTAAAAAAATATTATAAAGGACATTTAGAAACAGTTTTCAAAGAATTTCTTTGTTCCATCATAAGAGACTTTTGTCGAGAATCTCTAAGCATACTCTTACTTTAATCCCATATTTGAAAGATTTTTCTTTTAGTTTATTTCGGGTTACATTTCTTTCTTTAAAGATAGTTCAACACAAAAGAAATAAAAATACATATATGAATAAACATACGTATATTTTTTTATATCTTTGATAAATTCTCCCAAAGGTTGAAGTAATGAGTATTAACGTTATCATTCTGTCGAACTAGCATCATTTTTCCATTTCATTTTTAATGTTGCAATGAAAAATATTTTTATACCAATTTTATTCAATGAAATTGGTCTTTCGAATGTCATTATTCAGACTTGAAATTTGACAGATTATTTATGTAAGATCTGGTTTCGAGACTTTATTTTTCAAATCTCACAACGCATTTTAAAAGTTCATTATGAGCGAAAACGTGTTTCTATTTTTTTACTTCATCTCTTATATTTAAAATCACAAACTTCATTTCATTCTATTATAAATAATAATAATAAATCTTTCTTTTTTACTTCATTTTTTTATACTTAAAATAAGAAAATTCATTTCATTCTATTATAAATAATATTAACAAATTGAAATTTTATGAAACGACAATTTTAAATTTAAGGGGCTGTTATTTCAGACAATTTTGAGCTTTAAAAAAATAGATTATTTTAAATGGTTATATAAGCATTTAAAAAATTACCTCCAACATATTAATGAATTTCGAGCTTTAGCCATGTATATTTTCGAAAATTTTCAGCGATTAGAATCTTATATACATAGTATGGTAATATCTATGCTTTGGGTACTTCATAAAAAACTTACACATTTTAAAAATTCAAAATCATAAAAAGCAAAAGGCCATAGAAATGCAACGCTTGCTTCTTTGTTGTGGAAAACTAAGAGAATTTTATGTGACTGATTTTCAAAATTAGTTTCAAACATCATCAAACGTTTGTTTGTTGTGTGTTTTACCAAGCCTACATGAGGAGCATCTGTTTACCAGGAGGGTGCCTTGGTCAGAGTAACATGGTCCCAAACATCCTCAATGAAACCCAAACATCATCAAAAGAGGCTGCTGTTCAACGAGAAAATGTTAACTACGGGTAGAAAATACTGTAGTGACTGTCTCAAAATTTAATAGACATTGTTCCCAAAATGATCACCATTTTCAACAGCAAGATTCCGCAGACTGTGAGCATGATGTTCAGGAACTTGCAAACATTTGGACTGGATTGTATATAACTCGAAGCAAAGACGAGCTCATTCAGCTCCTCGCTTGTCTAAGAATTTTACCGATACTTTATGTAAAGAAGTTAATTGTTTACAGGTATTTTAAATTATTAAATTGTGTTGTGACAGTAGGAAATCCAGGTTCGATGCACTTAGTTGCAGTAAAGAAAAAGACATTGATTTCTTAAAACTATTTATTTAAAAGATACTATTGAACATTATTACAACGGGCGGTGGTGGCTCAGCGATATAAAATTACGTAATATATAGACAGTGAAATTAAGATGGAATGAATAAAAAATTACACCAGCACGGAATTACACATTGGCGCGAACAAACACCTGGCTGAGATAAATAACGCCAATTCCAGAGCAACCCTAAAACTTAACCCAATAAAATTAAAATGATGTAATCGCGAGCAAATAATTTTAAAGATGAGGCATTGCAACAAAAATATAACTTACGCTAACAGGATGCCAAGAGGGGAATCAAAAAGTACGTTCATTTCACAAACGGACGTAATATAATCTATTTTTAGCACAACGGTGCCACCATGTCTGAAGAGACGAATAAACAATTAAGAAACTCGGGGGAAAAGCAAACATACGGGGAAAATCGAATTTACAGATTTAAAAGCCGAAGTGACCGAAAAATGAGAACAGAAATGATTTAGAATACATGATTTTGAATAGATTACATTAAAGAAAGCCAAAGTAAATGATTATGAAAATTAAATATGCGATCTCCATCACAAGCTATGTTTTTCAGGTATCTAGAGGGTAACTCACCTGATAACATTTCTTTTTCTTTTGGAAAATAAGATTGGGGAGATGGTTTAGGTCGTAATAAATATTTTTTTAGCAATATACTATTATAAATATTTTCTAAAGTAAACAGTATTGATTCAGTACAATCGGAATCTTTATCTTAGTATCAAAACAGCGACGCTGCGATTTCAACGGTAGATTATATATTTAACTGGCATTTGCTCACCTAAAAATGCTCATGATTGCTTTACAACTTATTAACATTTCGCTTTTGATAATAAAAATATGAAGTGTTTTTTACAATAGCAAAAAAAAACTACTTCAGTTGCATGCTTGAAAAGAAAATAATAAATAGAAAGATTGCACATTTTACAGAGTTAAAATACATCTAATTAGCTCCTGCCTCCCCTATATATAGTCATTCTATTTATAGAAAGCTTTATATATACAGATTATAGTAACACAAGGCAAAAAAATTTGTACAGAATTTGAGCCGTCACAGAAAATTTTATGTTCCTACCTACAAGATTAAATTTATGGCAAAAATAAGGCCACAGTACAATTTGAGTGAATTTTCTGGTAAAACCGAATGTTTAATGTTACAAGTTGTAAGTTACAAGTTACATGTTCGAAATAGTGGCCTTCAATATCAATATACTCGAGTCAATGCTCAGGACTGATTCCGAGGTTCGCAACAAAGTATCCAACAGAATTTCAGAGAGCATCGTTTGAATCTCATCCTAAGTGTGTCTGAGTAAGGTGTTTTACATTGGTGCACCTCATGTTTTACTGTGCTTCGCACGGCAAGTTGAGGGGCATAAGATTTGGAAAGTGTAAAAATGGATAACACTGCTGCCATCTGTTGATGAGCTATAACATTACTTTTTACCCCCATAAATTTAACATTGTAGGCAGGGAAATGTGTTTTATATGGCATCTAAAAGTGCGTACAATGTGTATAACTGTTTCATAAACAATGGGCTTGCCTCAGACAGTTTCATACATGTAATAAAAGAAACAATTCTGAAACAGCAGTTTTTATCAGGTGCAATCTGTGAAAGAGGGATTATTTTTTGAAAAACCATGGTGTGAAAGTTTACTATCACTTGAACACTTCTTCTAAAGTGATTATCAACAGGCATACGAAGATGAAGTTTCGGACCCTGCATTGCTATGTGATTCTGAACCGTCTCTGTACCCTCTACTTCCCCTGCAAGTTTGTCAGTCTGGTAGCAAATCACCCTCTATAGTGACATTTATGAACAGCACAGTTTTGTAGAATGTCATTAATTTTTTCATGCACTTTAACGTATTTATATTTTTATAGCTGCTTTTCATTAATTAAAACGTCATTCATCTGATTTAAGCTGCCGAATGCATTAAACAAAACATAATATCATTAAAAAATAAATTCTGTATAGCTAAAGCTTCCTTTAAAACTTTCACTTAATCCATCTACTGATATTTCTTAAGAAACAAAAAAAAAAGCTCATTTCACTTCCAAGATTTACACTGCGTGAGTTTTAAAACTCCTTCCCTGGAAATTTTACTTCCGCTCTGAAATATTATTTCACAAGAAGAAGAAATAGTCTTGATCTAGAGTCTAGACAAATAGTTTCCAGGTCAAAATAAGAGAGCTACACTTTGAAAGAAGCGAAATGCATTTCAATTTCGTCTTGAAAAACAAAAAAAAACCAAATATTTGTCACAACTGTACTCAGTGCTGAATTCCTAGCATCGCAATGCCATCACTCAACTGATATCCACGATATTGTTCAGATGCCTTATATGTGTCTCGAGATTGATTGCTCAATACAAAAGATTTCAAGATGTATCGTCAATATTTTTTTTTTCGAGAAGTATTATGAAATCTTCGTTTTTTGAAGATAAAGTAAGATATATTTTTTCAGAAAATAATGATTTTAAATTTCAGTTATGAGCAAATTCAAGCAACATTTAAATAGTAATTTTTGTAGGTATGTATGAAAATTTCAAATTCTTGCTAGAATTTAACTTTAATCCTCTGGTCACCGAATTATGAAAAATCAGAGAAAAAAAAATCTGTCTAGCATTTAATGCATCTGAAATACTATTATAAATCATGCAAAAATATTTTTTTCTAATGTCGATTAATATTAGATTTTTCTAATAATAATTTCTGCATTTTCGAAGCATTTTGCTATGCTAAAATTAATTTAAAAGGATGCACATATTAGGTAAAGGTTGAGGAATAAGAAAAAAACTATACTTACCTTAAAAAGAAAAAAAAACGGTAAAAAAGCAGCGTAAATATTTTCTTAATTTTTCTCCTGAAACAATGAAGCGAAAACTGTAAAAAATGATCTAAATCGACTAGTACTGCAATCTATGCATGATTTATGCATCTAGTTAAGAGCCTCATATACATTCTGCATGAATTAATGATATTGATATCACTGAAAGAAAAAAAAATACTAAATCAATTGTTTTCTCTCTAAATATTGCTATTTGAAGTAGGAGCCTCATATGAGATTCAGGGTGACGAGAGGGTTAAGAAAGAAATTTTATGGGTTTAGACAAATAGCCCTCAAAGAGAAATCTATATATTAGTTTGAAACATGCTTTTTTCCTGTATCCACTAAATTGAGAGAACGGCTGAGTGTAAAAACTCGGTTGAGGTGTCTGAAGAAAGGCCTCAACCTGTAGATGTGCCATCAAAAGAGAAAATTAGAAAAAATCGAACGGTTCGGGCGTTGCAGAACTACGAAGGTGCAGTATCAATACATCTCTATGCTAATTTGAAACGCGTTTTTCTTTCGACAACTAAATTAAGAGAGAACCGCCGGGGAGTAGAAATTTGGTTGAGGTGTCTAAAGAAAGGTCTTGGTCTGTGAATGTGCCATCAAAAGAGAAAATCAGAAAAAGTCCAACCGTTTAGGCGTGGCGGAACGGAAAATGTGCAAATTTTCGCTATAGAAATAAGATTGTGGTATGTTAACTCCGTTGTTGGAAGTTTTAAACATCTTCTTTATTTTGGCACCTTATCGCTTATGAAAGCCGAATTCGAATTACTTCACCTAAAGAAAAATTATTCCCATTCTAAATTAAAAAGATTTGGACGAATTCTCGCGAAATATAGCAGATACTGTCAAATTGAGTTCAGTCTTGAGACATTTTTTGACGTCAAAATAATATAACTGATAGGAAAGGGGGATCGTATAAAAATTTAAATTTAGTAATTTTTAATATGCCCTGTTGTACTTTATTCGGCAGTCGTTCGTCCTGCAGCAAGTTAGATACACCAATCGTTTACGATTGACGTATTCTTTAATTTGCCAAACATAAAAAGTGCGTAAGGGGCCATCTCCATATTAAAATTTTCAATAGCAACTCCTATATTTCACTTCATATTTCAAAAATTTAGCTCATTTTGACCCGATTTACAAAATTTTTGAACTGAAAAAGAGTGAGTTATGAGCTTCCAAAATCCCCTTCCCTCTATGTTAAAATATTATTTCATTCTTAAATCCATATCTCATATAATATTGATAGTTATCTGATTTTGATTGGTACTATTAAAACTAAACGGCCCAAACATGATTTACTATTATTATAATTTTTCAAAAAACATTAATATGAATAAATTATAATTATTAAATTTATATTCACAAAAAATTATGAATAGCGACCTATCCAAATTTCGAAGACGGTCCCTTACTAGCTTCTGGAAAATGGCCGAGAAATGGATGAAATGTATGATTTTGAAAGTTCCATAACTCGTTCAGTTTTTATCGTAATAAAATGAAACTTTTTGTGTTTACTTTGTTTTTATGTACTGCATCTTTTCCTAAATATAAGTGATAAGACCTGGAGACCGTATAAAAATTTAATTTTTGTAATTTTTTTCTAAATGGGTTTTTTGGTTCGAAAAGCACGTAAAAACATTCTTTACCTTTTTAAAAGCATTTTTCAAATTGGAAGTGCATATCTAAACCGAACGGTTCGGGAATTAGCCCCTGGGTCACATTAAGGCTGGACACCCTGTATATTATCTATAAAATTTTTGTTTTAAAATTTAGCAAGTACAAGTCCTGTACTTAGGTGTAGCTTGTTTGTAATTCAGTAGATGTCGAAAATTCATTAGTTTGAATTTTATGTAAAAAGAAGTACATTACTTTTTGGTACGCGTAATAATTTACAAATATGTGTCCACTAGTCGATAAAGTCCGCTGTGGAGTCAATTACAACGGGCGCTAGAAAAAAACATTTAAAAAAATGCGTCTACACTCAATATATTCAATCTTCGTTCACTTAAAATAAATAATTTCATATTCACTTTTTATTGCATACCAAACACGAAATTGTCTTTTCTTCTAAAAACTTCAAAAACTTTTAGCATTCGAAAGATTTCGTTTCGCTGGAAGCACCCCTTCTTAATCAATATTTCATGCACACGGAATTATTCCATTTGTAAAAACAAAGAACTGGATAACCTAGAAAAAACTATTTTAAACGAAATGAAATCACAATTTTCCCTTCAAATCCTGATAACCGTGATTTGAGTGTGACGCCATTGTCACTTGCAACAGCTCATTTTGTCACGCAAATGATTAAATTTTCGTACTCTCGGAAATAAGATGGAGCTCAAAATAGCAAAAGATCGCTTTAAAATGAGGGAACGGTTGGATTTACAGATTTTTAAAGCAGCGCAGATTGTTTCCTACGATTTTATGCATTATTATGAAAAAATTGAAGTGAATCGTAGAAACGTTGTAGATGTTATTGTGCATTTTCTGACTCATTTTTTAATATTTCTGGAGTAATGGTGATAAAATCTTCATCTTGGCGTGATTTCGCGGGATTGTTACAGAATAAGTGAGTCAGAGATTAGCCTAACTATATAGTATAATAATAATTTAAAGGAAGAAGAGAAAAATAAGTTTATATGTATTTACAATATGTGTTTATGTTTTGTGGTATGGAAAATCTACACGAAGGGTAACTACTTAGTAGGGATATTCTATGGTCTGAGTCCTTTTTGAGGAATTCTAACGTGTATTCACATTACATCTGGAGAAAACCGACCAAAACTCTAGACCTTTAGATAGACAGTCGAGCTGTAGGCTCACACGCTTGAACTTCACTCTCTTACTTCACACTTCTTTTATTAAAGGTGCATGCTTTTAGGTTCGCAAAGAAGTAACACGTATGACAAAAGTATTTTCTTTTCTTTTTAATGTAAATTATCCATTCAAAAATTAAATTTATAAAAAATGCGACTGTAAAAAAAATATTAATAAATATTTCGCAGCAATTATTATTTATTTTCTAAAACAAATTACTGTCTTTAAATACGTAATTGGAAATCTTATAAAGGGACATGGTAAAAAGTGAAAATTCACAATACAGTATCCGAAAGCAACATTTTACAGTCTTAAACTGATAAAATCCAGAATAAATATTGTATTATTCCCAAATCTTTATTCCAGTTTACGAAAAATAAATACGCTTGTATTCAGAAAGGAAATTAACAGACAGACATCGGCGTTCAGATATATATATATATATGCACACCTTCATTTGTTCAAGCTTTCTGTATAACTAACTTCACTGTGCCTCTAGGCATTTCCGCAAGATTGCGCCTAGCCAGTGTCTACCTAGTGAAATAATTTCATTACGGTTTAATCTTGTTCCGTAGCTTTCGGCTAAGCCTAGTTGTTTTCCTTTAAGAATTGGCAGATAACATTGTTGTTTCGTTTGCCAGGAATTACAGATAACGTTAATGCATTATTTATTTATGTTACTTGTGTTTTATTGCGAAATTCTTTTGTTCAGAGATTAGTTGGTTTGTAGAATTCTTTAAAATTGACATATGAACGTGTTTCAATGGTAAATTAGACATCAGGTCAAGAAAACATTAGGTTAGAAATAAAATATTATTTTTTTCAAAGTTCTAATTGTTTCTTATTCAGTTTACCGATATTCAGTCATTCTGTATTATTGAATTTCAAGTTTAATGAACTCGAAACCGCCATTTTGTTTTATAAAGTAAATATTGTGCAATGCTTGTGTGAACCTGCAAACAGTAAGGAAATCTAAATATTTAATATTTAGCTCAACACTGAAACTTATCGAACTTCGCAGAAATTTCAATAATCTTTCGAAATGAAATATTTTAAGTTGTATTGGACAGATTCATAAATCCGAAGATACATGCGATTTTTTAATTGAACAATGTAGATGTTTTTATCATTGGCGTTACCTCACAATTGTTAGATAATGATATTCATCGTACAATCATCCATTGATTTAAAGCTTATTGAAAGAAATACTCTGCAGCTGATTTTGAAAATTGATCTGATAAACTGTTATTTTGGAATTAAAGAATTCTATCTTAGATTGAGTTTTATTTTATAAATAAGCATTTAAACTAATTGTATTTTCTTTCGCTTAATCAAATAAGGGTATTTTATTTAATGTGACCTACTAATTAGTTAATACATTTGTATCAACTCACCTAGAGTGTAAACCACGCTGTTCAACCGAAGCACACCTTATTTGAGAAGTTTATTTCACATTTCACTTAAGTACTCCTTACGTGATACTACGTCTGCACCAGACATAACTAATATGCATGTCCTCTGAATTAAATCGGGTTTCAGATCGCAGATTTATTTTAATGAAAACGTTTTATTTCTCAAGTAGAATAAATAAATCATGCAAAATTTCTTTCAGATACGTATATTAATGCTCACCTCAATTAGAAAAAGCAGACGATAAACGAGTCTCATTTAAGTCGTCTTGTAACTTTTAAAAGTGATGAAAATAGAAAAAAGGGCTTTGCTGCATATGACTCCATATTTACATAAATAATTCATCGACACGTATGAAATTTTGCATATCAATACAATAGTCTTTTCTGTTTACAATAAGGTCTTCAAAAGTTTTCTGAGTTAATTAAGAAATTTCAATTAATTAACAGATTAAAAGCAACTATTTTCTATAAGTAGTTCACTGCGGGCAGCCAAACATACGTAAAAATCATTTTACACGCTCAATATTTTTTCTACATACATTCTGATAATGCATAATTAAAATGACCTATTTTTACCCCTGTCGTTATATAATTTTTTAACATACAAGTGATTTAATTTTTTAATTAGTGAAAAAAATAATTAATTATTATTTTTCTGTAGATATATTTACATCTACATAATAATAGGTCATTTTAATTATGTATTATTAGAGTGTACATAGAAAAAATATTGAATCTGTAAAATGATTTTTATGTAAGTTAGGCTGCGCGCAGTGAACCAAATACGAAAAATAGTTGCTTTTAATCAGTGAATAAATTAATTGTTCGTAATTAACTCAGAAAACTTTTGAAGACATTAATGCAAACTGAAAAGGCCATTTTAGTGATAGACAAAATTTCTTTCATGTAAATAAATTATTTTTGTAAATACAGGATCATATACATAAAATAATTTTTTTTTCGATTTTCACCATTTTTAAAAGGTACAAGACCCCCTTAACGCGTTGTAGGGGACACTATCGCAATTTTTTCACCGTGTTCTAGGGATCCGTGTTGTATGGACCCGTGTTATAGGTGGGGAGGGGTGTCTACTGTACTCTAATCTCTCTAGAGAATAACTTCTGAACACTCTTACCCGGAAATTTCACGGGCACGAGAAAGAGAGGGAAAATGCTTACCCCGTGATTTTCATGTGAGAGAGGAGGATGCGATTAAAAATTCTGAGTTTCTAACGTAAAAGTTTCAAGAATTGGAAGATAAATGCACAAAAATTGTAGCATTCCAGACTGCATAGCTTTTCTTTCAATGTGATTAAAGTAATACATTGCATAGTTTTCTCACAACTTCCTGTCATTCGCCAACTGACACGCATCGTATAACCCAGGTAACGATCTCAAAAGTAATTTTCACCTTTTTTAAAAATCTAATGAGACTATTTGTATGTCGATGAAAGAAATCTTTAGAAGAGCAGGAAAGATATATCATCCAAATATAAAAATCTGTAAAAGAGATAACATCTTTACAAATACCAAAATGGAAAAAAAAACCTACCATTTGAGAAATTTCGCAGTTAACAGATAATACGGGTGACCAAAAAGTCCGTAAAAACCTTAAAAAAGAAGAAAAAATGACAGGAAATTGCGGTTTGCACCAATAGGTTTAGGGGTGATGGGATATTTTTTAATGACTAGAAGGGTTGTAGTTCCAAATGTCACCGATAGGTGGCGCTGTCATGCACAATGAGAAGTAAGTTTCCATTTTAACAAAAAATCCGAAATCTCTGTAAAGTTATCCATGCAAACCGCCATTTTGTAGTGTTATTTGTTCTTTTTTAACGAATTTTTAAACTTTGATGCAGCGAGGAGGCGTTAAAAGCTCGCGAAATCTTCAGAAATTGCGGTTTGCACGGATAAGATTAGAGGGTTTCCGAATTTTTTTTTAATATTTTTTTTATGGAAGCTTGCTTCCTATTGTGCATGACAGCGCCACCTATCGGTAACATTTTGAAATGCAACCTTTCCTGTCATTAAAAAAATCCCACAATCGGCTAAACCTATTGGCGCAAGCCGAAATTTTCTATCATTATTTTTCTCTTTTTTAATGAATTTTTGTGGGAAGCCGATTGTGGGATTTTTTTAATGACAGGAAAGGTTGCATTTCAAAATGTTACCGATAGGTGGCGCTGTCATGCACAATAGGAAGCAAACTTCCAATAAAAAAAAATATTTAAAAAAAGTTCGGAAGTTTTTACGGACTTTTTGGTCTCCCGGAATTCGCGAAAAGTGTATGATTTATGACAGCATAAGCATGTAGGTAGATGTGTATTAGGGATGTATTAGTTTGAAAAAAAAAAAAAAACTCTTTTTATTTCAAAATCTTAGAAGTACAATAAGTGACAACTAAACGATTCTACTAACTTAATGTTTCTTTTGTAATTCTTTCCAGTATTACGATTTTCGTTTGGAAATTAATTTTCCCACAGCCATCAAGAGGGGCACAAAATCGGGAGACTGAGGTGGCCAAGAGATAGATCCACCACGTCCAATCCATCGCATGCCAAATGTCGCATTGGAGTACTGACGAACATCTAGGGTAAAGTGAGCTGGCGCCCCATCATGCTGAAACAACGTGCGGTTTCTAATGGTGAATGGACGAAAACTGAAACGAAAATGACCTCTCTTCCCCAAATCAACGCCTACTCGGCATCTACTGGCAAAGGAAGCAACTATTATCTTCATTTCTCCTCCGTCTCCTGTATTTGTTCTTTCCTATGTTTGTGCTTCGACGCATCACTTTTGACCGTACATCCCTATACAAAATGTGATTGTTACAGTGTCCTGTACCAGCCCTCAAAATTTGTACCATAAATTAGCAGTCACCCTGTACATTAAATATCATAACCTTAACATCGTTAAAATAGTAAAGGCTTCCCGTATTAGATGGCTAGGACATATTTATAGATTCGATGATTCATTCCCAACAAAAAAATAACTTCCTCAAGAATACAGGGAAAACGCCGAAAGTGAATACCCCTCTACCAGACAGTTAGATAGCGTAGAAAAATACCTTAAACTTTTAGGGGTGAACCTATGGAAAGCTGTTGCGTCAAGTGGAGAAAGCTTGGCGAAGCAGCCTTGGCCTGTAACAGACTGAAGAGCTTGAGAAGTCAGCTGGCAATACTTCTGCTAGAGTGAAACTAAAATGCTTAAAAAGGGAATACGAAGATTATAGATATACGAAGATAGATATCTATAATCTTCGATATAGATTGACATATATAGATATACTAAATACGATATAGATAATATATATATACTAAATACGAAGATTATAGATAAAAACTAAATTAAACCCGAATTGTACAAGCACAAATTTCAGTATATATTCTTAAAGATACAGTAATCACAAAGTGAGTGTACGTTAGGATAGTCCAGCGAGCTGGAAAAGCGATTTATAACAATTTTCATTCGGCAAAACGAAGCATTAATACACATCTCCCATAAAAAAAGCAGAATTTAATAGCACAGGCAACAGCTAATCATTAACTATGACAGCAATAACAGTATGCAAATCGCAGTGTCAATCGTTTAACTCTGCTCTCTTTATCCTGAGTCTGCTTCAACTAACTCACTTAAACTGAGAGATTCTTCTATTTATACATTCCCAAGCAGGTCGTGACGTTATCTTTCTCGATCTCTCAAGTTTCCTACAGCCAAAATTGCACTACTTTCTAGGGCATTCCTTTGGTCGCCAAAGTAGTAAAATATGTTGCCAAGTCGCCGAAATGGTTGCCTAGTTTGTCGCCAAGGGCAAGAGGTCACGTATATCATCTCACTTGCAGGAATGCTTGTACAATTTCTCTTTCGAGTGACATGCATTAATGCGAAAAACAACAATACAGTTTTACTCAACAGAAACAAATTAAAGCAAGAAAGAAGAAAAAATGCCTAAAAAAATATGTTATCGATATTCCATCTTATTTTTCAATCGATTATAAATTGTACTAGCAATACATCAGCATGTAAACAGTCATTCGAATACTAGAAGCCATACCATAAACATACTTTTAATATTCGTTAATGGAGCGCCCTAGGTACAAAGGGCATTCCATAAAAACTGAGAGTAAAATCATAAAAAATCAAGACATATATTTACAGCAAAAAATACATCATTCTTTTTCAAAATAGGGTCCGTCAGATGATATGCAACGGTCCCATCGTTCAACTCACTTTTCAAAACAAGTAGAGAAGCCCTTTTCTGGAAGCTGCTTCAAAGAACCCTCCACTGCTGAAATAACTTCAGAATCTGTGTTAAATTTTCTGCCACGGAGCTTCTCCTTCAACGTCGGAATCAGCCAGAAATCGCATGGTGCGAGATCTGCACTGTAAGTAGCGACAGAAGTAGCGAACAGAAGTAGCGACATGCGGGCGAACATTATCGTGATGTAATGTCCAATTCCCTACCAGTTCTGTGGGGCAAATGAAACAGTTCTTTAAACAAGCACGGAACAAGGAAAATAAAAACGTCTGCTTCGTATAGAATTTTGTATAAACGTACAGTTAACAGTTTGAAAAAATCGCCTGCACTTCTATTTTTTAGTTTCGCGATGTTGCCACTACGTAAAAAATAACTCTCAGTTTTTATGGAATGTCCTTTGTAATTACAGAATCTCCTCCCACCCTCGGTTATGATAAAAATAACCCTGATAAGGAAGTTTTGTGATGTAACTGGACTGAACTGACACTAACAGTTTTCTGATTATTGCATTTCTCTCGTGTAATATCACCAGAAATTTAATTTAGAAAGTAGAATAAGTGTTCAGTATATAAAAGATTACTATTGTATTATGAAATCTGTTTTCTGTCAGTTATAACTGATTTTCTTTGGAAGCAAAAAAATACAGGGTGGCCATAATTAAACTGCAAGTGTTCAAAGGGTGCTGGAGAGAAAACTACCAGGAATATTTCAGTGCAACTTGGTATCTACACGTTTCAGAACATGCGCAAGTCAAATATGCAATAAAAAAGCCATTTTCACCCGATAGATGGCGCAATGTAAATGATATTTTATATTGTTCATATGCCTCTTAGAATATCACTATGCTCTGTCGACTGGTGTAGGAATTTGTGAAACTAGTAGGAAAACTGGTGTAGGAATTTGTGATACATTCAACAGTATTTCCTAAATTTAGTTGTGCATTGATTAAACTGATACATAAGAATAAATGCATATTAGTAGAAAACAATTGTCCGTTATGTCATCAAAAATCAAGTTTATATATATATCCTGAAAAAAAAATATGTAATGTTTAAATTAAATTATTTTTTCTCTGAATATCCTTAGCGAATATGACAATCACTATGCGTTTTTACTGCACGAGCTTAAACAGAACTTAAAAAATGTCCAAATTATCGAAAAGTGTTAGAACCATTTTAAATAAAATAATTAATTATGTATTAATATTATTTTTTTCCAAGAATAATCACATAGTTTATACATCTCTTTAAATATTTAATTTTCAATTAAATGCATTAATATAAAATATTTAAAATTTGATATTACTGATATATTAAACTGACTATTAGAGCATAAAATAAACATTAACGTTGCAGTCATAATCACTAAGCATTTTGATTTTTAACTGCTTATTATGGAGATTTTACGTCAAACATTTAATATTTAATTGGATTTTTAAATTATCTAGCAGTTATTGTTGAGAAAATACTTAAAGTCTTAATGCATTAACAGTAAAGTGAAGCTGAAACCTCGATAACTATTAAAACATAGCTTTTTAAATTTGACTCAGCTAAATGTAAAGTCATATTTTTTGTCAAAACAATAATTAATGTATTTTAGATAAAACCCTTAAATTTAAGTAACTAATATGCGATAGGAGTTAATTAAAATTTGATATCTGAAAATGGAATTCAACACGTTCTCAGAATTTCGTAAATTTAATACGCTTTGTGTCTAGGATTAAGCTCTCAACATGTTTTTAATTAGAGAGGACGGTGCAGAAATAATTTAATGTTCTTATAGGTTATTAAACTTTTACAAGCCAGCAATTTCCTTACTTATTTTTATAACAAAGTAATCCGTATGAACATTAGGGTTTTAATATTTTAAATAAACTCATTTTCATTCACTTAAAAATGACAATGTTTAATGTTAGTGTAAAAAATTCTGTTAAAAATGTTTTGTAGTACATTTATTTTCAAAGGGCAATCCTTGATTGTAAAAAATGACTAGTCTGATATTCTTTAACAAGGTGGATGCTTTTTATTCGAAAAGTACATATAAAACAAAATCTTGGTTTAACGGCTTCAAACAGAACTTTGGTAGTTTAATGCAGCGGTTCTGAACCGGTGGGGCTCGTCCCCCTTGGGGTGGGGTGGGGGGTGCAGAGCATTTGAAGGAAGGGTGCTAGAAAAACAGGCCAGAGCAAGTAAGAATGAGAGAGTAAAGTAGTAGAGAGAAGAATGTATGGTTTTAAAAATCATCTCATTTATTCCTATTTTTACACAAGAAGATTTATTTCCATTTAAAATGTTTATTCAAATATTATTTTGAAGAAAAGGTGAATAAATATTCATTGTAGTAGGAATGAAAAAGCTGCAGGTACGATGAGGAATGTAATGGCCTTATCACACTAAAGGGAAAATCCGAGCAACTTCGCGCTGGACCAACTTTTCCGACGGACTTGAAGGCGTGGTTATCTTTAAGGGTTGCAAAAGTAAACAAACTATCACCGACGCCAAATAGTTATCGCATTGCTGATTTGGTGTGCAGGTTCTTATTTTACTTATCGTGCATTGGTACATTTACATCGGATCGGCAGCAATTTCGGCAGCATCGGATGGGCAGCAATCTCTAATTCCAAAGTCCACATGAACGTGCCCATAATTTTATTTACACGTGATTCTGACATCGAGCCAAGCTTCGAACATAGTAGTATAGTCGCCATTGCTCGAAATTACTCATGACGTAGCAGGAAGAAGTACTCTGATGGGCCGAAATTTCGTCCGACTCGGATTTTTTCGTTCGGAAAGGAAAAAGTTGGAATTCGCGGTCGTCAAGGTAACGGCGGAGAAAATCGCCTGGAAACTTGATTTGCAAGGAAAGATGGTCGGATTTTTCTCAGTGTGATAGTCGTATAAAGGGGGAGAAGAGACACCATCGGATGTTATGCTTTGTCGGGGGAGGCACATTTTGAAAGTTTGGGAACCTCTGGTTTAAATTAATGCATTTTCGGCTTTGCTTTATACAGTACTACGCTGCCTATCAGAGAACAGATTTGTTGAAGCTCCATTCACATTACAACACCGACAATGAAGCAACTTTATCTTCGGTTAGCTTTTGGGAAGGTGAGAACTTTCTTTGACTGGAGTACTGTGGGACAATTTACGCTAAAGGGCGCTGGTGTACGTATAATTTGTCCGTGGCTTCAATGTGCTCAACTTTGAAGTTACTCCTTCAGTGGTCCTGATCCAAGCGGAGGTCTCTCATCGGAAACTAATTCCAATTTAGGAGACCCCGTGCCCCAGAAAGATGCGTAATCGTAAGCCTTTGGGATTGGTACACCCCAGTGAGTAGTAACAACAGCAACACCGGGACGATTGGATGAAAGTCAGCAAGTCTATAAATAATCCTTTATTTTCACTGTAAGGTCGTTTGTTAAACAACTGAGTGAAGTTGAAATAATCGCTTATAAAGCATTATTGGTTCTTTCTCTAAATATTTAAATATAGTTACGAAACACTTCCTAAATAGATAAAATGATTAAAACTTTGTATAATAACTCACATGAAAGGTAGTTATCAACCCGGACAATTGTTTCGGTCGAAAAACTTTCGACTTTCGTCAGCAGCCACAGAAGTCCATACGCAGACTGAGACTGGGGACTGAAAAAAATAAACCAATTTATGTAAAACTAAGAGTAAGAGTTATCTAAGAGTAAAACCAAAGCGCCTTGAGTTTCCCCAGTCGAGGAATAAATTTATTACTAGGTGCAATAAATGCACAATCAAATGACTGAGCTAGTAAAAAAGTAATGGTTTCTATTGGAAATTTTAATTTTACGTCAAAAGTAAATATATTGATGCCCCCTCAAAATTTAAATTCACGCAGAAAAAAAAAATTACTAAGCCACACCCATAGGTTTAAATAGTTTATTTTTCTGTTAATTAAAACTCAAAATATCGTACACTGAAAAAAAAATGTTTTGTCTAATAAACAAAATTTTTGTTGGCTGTATTTCAAAGAAATATTCTTGTTGAATCAAAAAATTTAAATTAGAAGGCAAAAAGCATTAGAATTAAGCAGCATTAGAAGGCAAAATATGCAAAAAACTAAGCATTAGAATTTAGCAAAAGCATTAGAATTAAAAGCATCAGAAGGCAAAATATGCAAAAAACTAAGCATTAGAATTTAGAAAAAGCATTAGCATTAAAAGCATTAGAAGGCAAAATATGCAAAAAACTAAGCATTAGAATTAAGCAGCATTAGAAGGCAAAATATGCAAAAAACTAATTTAAAATATGCCTGGATCTGAATTCGGTCTGTAAAAGGTAAATTTAGCAAAAATTTTATTAAAACCAAAAAAATTATTCGATTGATATAGCGCCACCGAATTTTTGTCGAATCAACAAGATTTTGTTGAACCCAACAAAATATTTTCAACGTATACATTTCTTTTCGTTGTATTTACATAGTGCAAACGGATACAAATTTTAAGGAAATCTGGATATAGCTATGACGACAAATACACCAACATACAAGCATTGCGAAATCATAAGCATATTTAACCTTTGCCCGAAACACATTTAACATTTACTTTGCGAAAATTTTCTAAAGAAGTCCTAGATATTAATTAGTTTTTTTTTTTTTAAGAAAGGTAATAAATCGTACAACGCAATCGCATATTATCTTTTAATTTCTACTTCCTTTTACAATTTCCGACATTTTTTGCCGCATTTCATTTCCGAAAGGAATTTATCGATGTCATAGGGTACTGAGTCTATTCAATAACGACTGAATAGAAACTTTTTAATAGTTTAAAAGACTGTGATTGAAATAAATGTCACAGTTTTTCACAAAAAATGACTCTTTTATTCATTCTTTTAGAAAAGTCTTTTTTTTTTCTAACTTTCAGTGTCTTCATTGGAAACAGATTTCTCTTTCATCTAGTTTTAAAGGAGAAAATATAACAAAGAATAAATTCTGTACTAGATTGTGTTATTGCAAGGTATTGCGAAGTTATTGATGTTTCAGAGAAGAAACTATTAATAAAGGAGCGTTAAAAGAGGTTTTGGGTATTTTATACCCGTTTTTCCTTGAGAAAATCTTTTGAAATATTTTCCATCTCGTCTATGCTATCTAAAGAATTTGTGGATGTTAAATTGTTGTGCAAGTTGTGTAGTCGAGCTCACTAAATGTAATATCAGTTAAAGGAATATCCCGCTTAATGTAATAATTTTTCAATGTACGTAACCATAATAATTTGTCAAGTTGATCTTGGATAATGAAATATATCGATTATTAGAATAATTTTTCTTGGCAAAATGGCTATTCCATAAAGCGTACTCGATTATAATTGGTCAATGCGATTAAACATCACGCTAACTAGAATAGTACAGGGTTATTCACAATTCACTTTCGGGTTTGAAAGTTTTATGGAAAAAAAATATAATACCAAAACAGCAAGAAAGTTGACTTTATTGGATAAAGAAATGTCGAGAGTTTTGTTTCATAAATGCTCAATATGTGAACCTTTCGTGACGCGGCAGATATGAAGTCTAAACTCAAATTCTTCCCTCCCCACGCTCGCTGTAACATGTATCAATAAACGGTAGCGAAGCGGCTGTGATCCTTTTGCGTAAATCTTTTAAATCATGAGGCATAGGTTGCTCGAACACCCGATCTTTCATGTAACCCCATAAAAAAGAAAAATCACATGTTGTTAGGTCCGGAGAGCGAGGTGGCCACTTAAGAAGGCGATTGTCGGCGTCAGACCCTGGACCAATCTAACGACGAGGAAGCTCGTTATTTGTGAAAAAAACTTGTAATGTTTATTTCTCCAGTAAAGTCAACTTTTTTGCTGTATTGGTAATATATTTTTTATGAACCTTCCAAACCCGGTAGGGAATTGTGAATAACCCTGTATTTCATGGCAAATTGTCTATTACATTAAAAGAGGTCGATTATAGTTTGTCAATGTGTTCTCGGATAATGAAATACCCCTCTTATTGGAATAACTTTTCTAGGCAAAACTCTACTAGGCGGACTTGGTTGTATCGACATTTTGCACAAATCTTTATCCATAAATACTTGCAATTCGATATCTTCTAGCTTTTTTTGTTGTCCTGGTTATTTAACTTTCCCATCAGAAAGCATAATTCTTAATCAGTTGAAGCCACCATTATTTACAACTTATATTCGATGTTTCACTCTTTGATTTGCGAAAAATGCGATGCGTTTCAACAGTATGTTTCTTCGACAGAATGTGTATGAATCAAAACGTACCGTAAACGCTACAAAATTCGACTTACAAAGTGCAATAAAAACATAGATCAAATGTATTGTATTCTGAAATGATATTAGTGGAGTTTTAATGCATGTTAAGACAAAATCAATAAATAAGTAAGTAGAACTTAAAGGGAAAAAAAAAAGATAACACCAAAAGAACTATGAAACTTTCATTTGTAGGCAACGCCATCTATATGTAGATTTCGGAAATTAACCGTTATGCTTGATAAAATGAGTTAAATACAGCAATAAGCAATCATTTTTTTCTAATTTTCATGAAACACGCACAAATTGTATCTTTTATCCATTTATCCTATCGGAATGTAATTCATAAGCATAGCACGGAAAATACCTCTGAAATTCACAATACTCACGAGTAGAATACCTGCATCACGAATTCTATGAAGAGAAATCAGCTGTGGAATTTAAATTCCAGATTAACTGACTGTCAACGAAATATCAAAGAGACCTATATTTCATGATATTTCAGAATTGAATGTTAATATTTGAACCGAATGGAGTGTATGCAGTCATATGTAAACCTTTAGCTGAGCACAATATAAAACTATTTGAATGAAAGCATTTCAAAGGTTAAATTTACTATAGAGAATGACGTAGCCACCAAGTTTCTGGATTTGTTTTGTAATAGGCTAATTGCAATATGAGATTTTGAAATAGCTATTAATTTTCATCAAAATATTAGGGAAAAATCGATAATGGAGATTTCAAATTTTTCGTTACATCTTAAAATTGCTTCGTTTTTACAGCTTTCACAATGAACGTTTTAATACCTGATTTTTTTTTTTTTTTTTTTTTTTTTTTTTACGAAATATTTTACACTACTATGTTTTACAAAAACGTACAAAGACATTTGAACTTACAAAGACGTTAGAACTTAATCTTAGAATGAAATTCATCTAATACTTAAAATACGACACTTATATTTTGAAACATGATGATTATGATTAATATATTTATTTTTAAATTAAGAATATATATCCGGTAATAGCTAAATGCATGTACATCAGTCCAGATTGATACATTTTTATTTATTTATTTATTATTTTTTTATATTGCCAGTGGTACTTTTATGATATAGCCAGGGGTAGAAATTAAAATATTTAGTCAGTGGCTTCTGGTCCGTAATATTTCTCACTGGTCTGTATACAAGTTTAGGAAGAATTGAAAAACAAAAGGGATTATATGAGGAGTATACACTTATATCTTTCAAGAGCTGAATTAATAAATGTAAATACCTATAGTAAAAATATTAAATAGATCAAATTATTTGACACGTGTTGGTAAAATTAGATGACATACATTGTGGAACCGAATGAGAAAATTTTGGAATAGAAAAATGTAAATGAAACTTTCTGTCTTGTATTATAGCGGATTCGCATATAGCATTTTATACCAACCCCAAATCCAGATTAGATCGATAGCGGCAGTACCTGCCACATGTGTTTATTCCTACCACAGTCTCCCGAACAGTTCTTTCCAACCTCTTTAAGGAGCCGATAGATGGCAGCACTATCGATCGTTAGGGGGGGGGTGTTCTTTGGTCTGTTTCAGGACCGAACTCGCAACATTCGGCTGCGAGACCGACGCCTCTCCCAACTGGGCTACCGCTTCCCAAATAAAACTTTACTGGTCCGACACCGGTCCGGGCCAGTAAAGCAGGGCCGGTTTCGACACCTGCATATAGCTAATCTGGCTAATATGATATAGAGAGAGTGGAAATATATATTTCTATTGACACATTAACGCGCAGCCAAAACTACTCAGGGTACAAAAATTATAAAAAGGCCAATCATTTCGACCTTAGTAGTAGCTAATGGTTGATGGCCATTGTAACTGGCCATTGTTGGTTTGACTGTTTTAACATAATTATGATGCGTTGTGACGAATGAATCCAGGTTTGATAAACTTAGTTGCAATATAAGAAAAGGATATTAGAATACTTGAAACTGTTTTATTTAAAAGAAACTATTGAAGTATAAACTTATTACAACGGCTGGTGGTGGCTCAGCGAAAAGAAATACGTCCTGCAAGAACAGTGAAAATAAGATTGAATGAATTAAACAATACACCAACACAGAATTACACGTTGGCGAGAACAACTTGGCTGAGATAAATAACGCCATTTCCAGAGCAACCCTAAAACCTAATCCAATAATATTAAAATGACGGAATCACGAGCAAATAATTTTAAAGATGTCGCGGGGGGAAAAATAATAATAACGCCGACACGATGCCAAAGAGGGGAAACCGCTCCCCTCTTTGGCATCGGTTTCCCCCGATGCCAATTAAGAGTAATGCATACGGGCAAAAAGGGAATATACAGATTTAAAAGCTGAAGTGATAGGAAAACAGAAAATTAATTTTGAATACATAATCCTGATAATTAAAATTAATATGTGATGTACATTAAAGTCACATGACCACCCTTGGGAAAAAATACTAGTATAAATGTATAATGATTTAGAAATATCAATCTTAATTTCATATTTTTCTAACTTCAATTTATTTGCATATTTGAATTCCTCAACAAATAAAAATTACTAACTAAACTAACCCCAAACCTAAATGTGTTTTATATCATTATATGCAGTATAGTAAAATTTTTCCACCTAAATTTATCTGTGCATTATGCATAACTCAATGGAAAGCCTTTATAATCTTGCCTCCACTGATGCATTTTATTATGCCATAAATCTTAATTCTGCCTGATTAATATTTATATTAACGGATCTCCAATAATTTACAAGTTAACTGATTGGAGTGAAACTAGTATGCTTCACCCCTATCTTCCTCTTGTCATTTCTCGGGTGAATTATTATTGATTAGAATCATTAATTATAACACGCTTAATTAAAATCCTGAAACATTCGCTGAACCTAATCTTAAAATTAAATCTATCTAATACTTATAATATGACGCTTATATTTTGAAACATGATGATTATGATTAATATATCTATTTTTATATTAAGAAGGTACGTCCATTAAGGGGACGGTGGACGTTATCAATTTTTTTTTTTTTTTAATTTTCGACCAAAAGATGAATTTTTGTGTAGATATGCTTTGAAGTATAACAAAATTAAATGCTTAAACTTAAAAAATTACTTTTTTAAAATTTAAATTAAAAAAAATTGAATTTCGAAAAAATGTCTCTTGCGCGCCAATTTTTAATTTTTTCCTTCGATTTTCTCTTGTTATTATTCAAAATTGTATTCCGAACAAATTTTCTTATTAATTCAGAGATTCGTTGAAAAGTAAAATTTTAGGAAGTATTTTTATACGTTAACACTGAATTTTCACAAAATTTTCATGTTTTTATAAACTTATATCTAATTTATATAATCTTAATGGTCACCAAAATTAAAACGGATAAGTAAATTTTTATTCTTATATGTATCTTGAGTCTCTGTTATGAATTTTATAAGACTTCTTCAAAAATTGTATCGCAAGGGACATTTTAAAGACACAGATCTGCGAAAAATATTCATTTTGTACAAAAAAGCATTTTTTCGGACATTTAAAGGACCATTTATAAGATAGTTACATTTTTTAAACGCTTATAATTTTTTTACTAATTAAGTTAGAGATATGCAGTTTTTTGTTTTAGATACAGTAAAAATCCTAGAATATGAATACATTTAAAAAAAAAAATCAAATTTTTGGTAATGTCATAGCCCACCATCCCCTTAATAGCTGAAAACAAGTTTAGAAATCCAGATTGATCCTTTTTTATTTCTTTAGTGCTATTTCGTTCACTCCGGAGAGCGAGGGAAAATGATATGTTGAAAGTTGCCATTTTTTGCAATTTTAATCTTTATCTTTGTCTCCAAAGGATTCCACAAAAATGAATCTAGCATGGCGATAACTCTATGTTTCGCTAGAAACTGGCAAACCCTATAATTTATAACAAGGAGAAGTTTATTTAGAATATACCTAGCGAACATTAAAAAACAGTTTTAGTAGGTGATTTTCATAAAGATTTCAATAACGAAGACGTATTTTATAGAACAAGGAAAACAAGTAGCGTAAGCTCATGGATTTTGATATACTTTACAAACAGTATTTATAAAGTATTTATATGCTGCCGAAGATGTGAAGTATATTGTGAAATATGCCTGCCGAAGATTGTTCAGTTTTAATAGGCGATATTTTTACAGATTTCAATTCCGAAAAGTGTTTTATGAAACAAGAAAGGCAAATACTTCACACTTAAAAAACTACTTCAGTTGCATGATTGAAAAGAAAATAATAAATAGAAAGATTGCACACTTTACAGAGTTAAAATACATCTAATTAGCTCCTGCCTCCCCTATATATAGTCATTCTATTTATAGAAAGCTTCATATATACAGATTATAGTAACACAAGGCAAAAAAATTGTACAGAATTTGAGCCGTCACAGAAAATTTTATGTTCCTACCTACAAGATTAAATTTATGGCAAAAATAAGGCCACAGTA
>JAWZYV010018277.1:0-28831 GCA_038373885.1 Cheiracanthium punctorium | reverse complement strand
TGGAATTAACCACGTTCGAAAACGTTTCGGTCATGTACCGGTTGTCTGCTCAGCGTGACCAGAGCGCAACCAGAATGACCCTGCTAGCGAGGTGGGTCATTCCGGTTATTAGCGTAGTGTTGCCAATGTTTATTTCTGTTTTCTTGGCTTGGAATTGGATGTGTTGAGGATGACCGAAACCGGTTGACAACCGTGACGTCACTTAACCAAAGAATGACCGCAACCGGTAGCACCGGTGCATAACCAACCGGTGAATTCTCGAACGGGCCCCTCGCTAGCAGGGTCATTCTGGTTGCGCTCTGGTCACGCTGAGCAGACAACCGCTACATGACCGGAACGTTTTCGAATGCGGTTAATTCCAGAGCTCCGCCCAACGCTCCGCCTTTTCGAACGCTCTGGTCGCAACATCGGACGCAATAAAAAGATACAATTAAAATTTCTCAATCCTATGGGAAATTAACATGGATGGAACGTAGTTTGTTTGTACCGCCGCCATTGTTCTGACGTCATCACTTCGATCTTTCCTTTTCTCGCCAAGTGCGTAATGCTCCAATAGCGCCAAAGTGTTGCAGATATGTGGATTTGGAAAGACGCAGTCGTGCACCGGTGTTACCGGTGCACAACCGATGAATTCTCGAACGCGCCCCAGATTTTTGTAGTCAGAATCGGGGACATGTCCCCGATTCTGACAACAAAACTGGGGACATTTATAATTAATGCAATAATTAACAGTAATTTAATTGAAAAACAATGCAATAATTAAAAATTGTCCCCAGTTCCATTTTTACATTCTGGGGACAATTTGAAAAACGTCCTGAAAATGGGGACTGCCCCCGGAAAATGGGGACGTTTAGTCACCTTAGGTAAGGTGACCAGATTTTTGTAGTCAGAAACGGGGACATGCCCCCGATTCTGACAACAAAACTGGGGACATTTATAATTAATGCAATAATTAACAGTAATTTATTTAAAAAACAATGCAATAATTAAAAATTGTCCCCAGTTCCATTTTTACATTCTGGGGACAATTTGAAAAACATCCTGAAAATGGGGACTGTCCCCGGAAAATGGGGACGTTTGGTCACCTTACCTTAGGTTAATGCAGAGTCAACCCCGCTTTCCCATGATGCATTGCGAGTTTTCCCCTGTACTCCGCTTTAACCCGGGATTTTCCATTTTCACATGTAAACGGGCTTATTGATAAATAATTTTTAATATACCAAACCAACGTAGGAAATTTTTACTCGAATGCTTTTTTTGGAGGGTGTATACCAGTAGTATACCCATACTTTAAATCTTGACTGACTTTGATACCTAAAAATGAACTCTAATAGCTATTTATATCAATTGTGTATTCTTATTTCTAATAAATTAATGAAGTATTTCATTAATTTATAAATATTTATTTAAACCAGAAGTATGAAAGGAACACCATGTTGAAATATTGCAATTTATTCAAAATTTAACTCTTGGAATAGTATTTGGAATAGTATACTTTTAATACTCTTGGAATAGTATACTCTTGGAATAGTATACTTTTTACATTGGATCATTTTGTGATAATTTTTCATGAAACTTTGTACAACCTCTAAAAAAAATATTCGAGTGCAAGAACATTTTCGCACGTCAATTTCAAGCATGGTTCTTCATGAAAAGGGATTTATCATTAACAAAACTGAAATGGGAAATTTGGCCTATAGTTGGATACTTTATTGAATGTCTGTACACGCTACACACACACAATGACAACAAACGCTTTCAGAGATGGAATTTCACTGTTTCTCTGAGTAGATGGCGCTTTTAGTTGGTTTATTTTTCTTATTTCTTCAGTTTTTTTCTGAAAGAAATAAACTAAACAGAAACTTTCAGAGGCGAAAAAAAGTACAAATCTTTAAATTTGGGGACATTTGAGGACAAAGTATTTTTGGGGACAAAATGAAAAAAAGATCTTAGTTCGAATGCATCATGGGAAAGCGAGGTCATCCCCTCCTTTTACAGGCGCCTGGAGCCTGGTATGCCACTTCTTGCTCTGATTGGCTCTTCGCATCAAGTGACTTCTGTAGAGCTCTGATTGATATTCGATTAGTTATTTTTTCCTTTTCTTTGAAGTAATGAGGTCTATTAAATAAAATGCTATCGGATACTGATTAGTGTTTTTTTTATGAGTTTATTTAGCAGATGCGTGTGTTATAAACATTTAGTTATTTAAATACGTATAATCTAGAAAGCATGTGTGCGTTTTCAGTCTATAAAATATGTTATTACTTCATATTTATTCGCAGAACATTATTATTATTATTTTTTATTTATAAAAGTTCTTATCTGATCAGTGCCGTATCTAAGTTGGGGAGAGGGGGTATAGGGGACGACCCCCTCCCAAAAAAAAAAAAAAATTAATGTGTATTAGTTTCAAAAAATTCTTTTCTCAGTACTGCTTTTTTTCTCAATTATTCTTTTAACTGTATTAACTGGCTTAATGAGTTTAAATGTGTGCCCACCGTTGAGTGTCCGCATTTTTTTTCGCTACGTAGGGGTAGCAGGGTAGAAAGAGAAAGCAGCGAAAGTTCCGCATTTTCTTCCATGTTAACGGGCCCTTAGTTTTTATTGATAGAGTTCACTCAATGAATATGCTTTTGTGACGGTTTATGTGAAAATGGGCAGGGCTGGGGAGTAGCGCGCTGCAAGTAGCGAAACTACAGTAGTCGCTACTTTTTTTAGTAGTTTGTAGTGTAGCGCGCTACTTTTTTAAAAAAGTAGTTTGTAGTGTAGCGCGCTACAAAAGTTAGTATACTCGTGTCCATAAATTAAGGATAATTCAGAATCACACAGAAATTGATCTCTAAAATAAAAATTTCACCTGTGGAATGATCACACTTATCTTGAAGAAGAATATGCAAATTACAGGAAACCACCAGATGGCGTGGATGGTACGTCACAATGACGAGAGTGTAAGAGAGGGGTATATAAGGAATGGTAGCAAAGAAGTAAAATTGTTCACAAGCGCTGTGAAAGCCTTTCAGTGCAAAAACCGCATAGTTATGGCACAAAGGAGGCATTTGGATGATGTTTTACGTGGCAGAATTATCGGACGACTGGAATGTGGACGTACCCAGCTGGAAGTATCCGAGGAACTTGGAATCGCCCAGAGTGTCATCTCCAGGCTTTGGCAACGATTCCAAGATGATGGTAATGTGAGTAGACGTTACAGCACAGGTCGCCCCCGAGTTACAACGCCGAATGAGGACCGCTATTTGGCAGTTACTGCCAAAAGAAACAGACGGAGTACAGCATCAGACCTGTCTCGTCAGCTCTCTTCAGCTACCGGTACGACAGTTTCAAGGCAGACCGTGTACAGACGCTTAGGGCACATTGGTCTATATGCTCGTAGGCCTGTCAGATGTGTTCCACTTACCGCAACTCACTGTCGCCTGCGATTAACCTGGAGTAGAGAGCATGCATTGTGGACACCGCAACAGTGGTCTTGTGTGATGTTTTCCGACGAGTCCAGGTTTAGTTTGGAGTCTGATTCTCGCCGGACATTCATCTGGAGAGCGCCAGGTACCCGTTACCACCAAGAGAACACCATTGAAAGACACCGTTACGGTGGTGCAGGATGGCTCGTTTGGGGAGGAATTATTCTTGGTTCCAGAACTGACCTGCTTGTTCAGAGTGTAACGATGACGGGCCACATCTATCGGGATGTCATTCTGGAACAACATGTACGTTTGTTTCGGGGCGCCATGGGTGCTGAATTTGTGTTTATGGATGACAACGCCCGTCCTCACCGTGCAAAACATTGTAGACGAATGCCTTCAATCGGAGGATATCACCCGTATGCATTGGCCAGCATACTCACCGGACTTGAATCCAATAGAGCATGTGTGGGATATGCTTGGCCGACGAATTGCAGCCCGTCAACCCCCTCCCACCTGTCTACCGGAACTTTGGAGTGCATTGCTTGATGAGTGGTGTAATATTCCCCAAGATCAGATTGATCATTTGATACTCAGCATGCCTAGGCGTTGTCAGGCCTGTATTGCATCGTCCGGGAGACATACTCCGTATTAACCATCCTACTAACCATGTTATACTGTTTTTTGTAAATAGGTTCTTTTTTGAAATTTGGTCAAGGGAGTAAAACTTGCAATTTTTATTAATTATGTCAAACATATAGCATCTTTTTTGCTCTTTCCTTTTTGTTTAATAAATAGACTTCTTTATAAATAAGTCAAATTTGTTTTGCTTCTTTCTCTTTCTTTGCCTGAACTTCATTATCCTTAATTTATGGACATGAGTGTAGTTTGTAGCGCGGTTTGGAAGCTACTTTTGCTGCGTTATCATTTCCGGTGATTGATCTCGTGGTGCAAAGTCTCTTTCTTATGACACAAAGCATAGAACAGGAACTGATGCTTGAAAGAATACCCAATCCCTCCCCCGGCCCTCCCAGGGTATCTATGTGTGCCCCGTGACCCCGGGATTCTATGGGGGCACACACCACACGCACACGAGTGAGGGGGAGGGAGGGTTTTTTTTTCTCTGCCTGAAGCCTGACCTTGTACATCTGTTTTCTTTTTATCGTTCTCAGTATTATTTGTAGACTCACCAATCTGCTATAAAGAGGATAAAAAAAGAAGGAAAGAGAATCTAAAGCTGATCATATTTAGATGGGGCCACCGGGTACCGGGTTACTTGTAGGCAAAGGCGCACCCACGGAGGGGCTATGGGGGCTAAAGCTCCCCTAAAACTGGAGAGTTAGATCTGAAAACCTTTAAAAATTGAAAAATGTCATTAATGAATTAAAACATTGTATTATTAAAAATTATCTTAACTATTTCTAAAATATTTTTTTTACCAAATAAAAAAAAGAGAAGTTGGTTTTTAAGTAAATACGTACAGTCAGTGTATGAAATACAGTTAAACTCTATTACAACGTCAGTGAAAAAGTCAGGTATTTATTTATGACTCTATAACGAGTTACGCTGATAGTGGCCTTGTGTTCTATGGGCGTGTGATACAGAATATTTTGACGTTATAAGGGAATTATTACTATAATCGAGGTCACTATAGCCAAGTTCATCAATATTTGTGGTCTTAGCCCCTCCTAAACTAAAATCTTGGGTGCGTCACTGCTTCGGGGCCCCCTTTACTATACCACACCAAGCATTTTAACATGGTATTTTGAGAGTCTCATTATCACACGGACGGGCGGGCAATAGCCCGGAGCCCCTGAAAAATAGAGGCCTCGCAAATCTCTCGATTTATTGTATATTAAATTTATATATGCTGCAACAATAAATTTTGTTAAGCTAAATTTCCTTTATGATATCTATATCATAATTGTGTAACAATAAAAAGGCTTCGAGACTTATATTTTCTAAGACTAGATTAATAAAATAGAAATTAAAGGCGTTTTTGAAAACTTATGGCCATATGTACTTATCATAAAATATGCATTAGTTAGCATTTTTGAAATATATATATTATGATGAAGAAAAGAAAATTTTCTGGCAGGTGGAACTTGGCGCACACATACGCTAATAATATAAATGAATTAAAAAATATATTAAAATCTATTTTAAATGCATAGTCTTGTTCTAAATGAGTATAAATACATGGGTAGTTTTTAATTCAATTTTAGAATTATTTAAAAATGTTTTATTTTTATGCTGGGAGAAAACAATCAAAAATAAGTTAAACGCCTGTAATAGTACAGAGGCCTAAAATAACCTCTTGCCCCGGGGCCCCATCTAAGTATGATCAGGGTCTGCATATTTTTGACCGCTATTGCGTTTTTGCAACATAAAACATTTTCAAAACTTCCAACATTTAATTAAAAAAAATTACGTACATGTACTTGTGAGCAAGATTAATAACCAAGAATAATTTTTATTTTAATATTTTATGCATTTGTATTATTAACATTATGGACATTAAGTCTGGGATGAGGGCCGGATTTAGGGGAGGGCAACCGGAACTGCAGCTCCAGGTCCTCCACAAGAGAGGAGGCCCCCACAATAGACATCTTTACATAAAATTTCCTAACAAATATCGAACTCGGAAATCCAATCCTGGACTTCTAGGCTATGAGTTAACGGCGAACGCACTTCGCCACACTTCGAAAAAATTCTTAACTTGTTTGAGAAATAATTAGGGGCCACCACTCCTTTGTTGCCCCAGGGCGTCCACACCTCAAAATCCGGCACTGTCTGGGATGTTTATTTCTACAAGGCGCTCAAGTTTAGCGTGCTAGAAAAATTTCCTGGACCGACAAAAAATTTGTAATTTTATTTCTTATTTAAAACATAAAACACAAGGCACTGGTACTCGGGGTAAAAAATGGCATTTCAATTTACTGTACTTTGATCAAATCGTGTTCACCATCCAAAAAAAGTCTCCCAGTTGATCTAGTGATGGACAACAGTACAACAATAACTGTTACAGAGGAAATTGTTTTATTTTGATTATTATTACTATTATTTCAGTCCATATGAATTTTTAATCTATATTATTGGGATATTTGGGGACGCGGGCTTTCCCCCCCTTGTCAGTGTGATAATCTGGGAACGCCAGAGAGAAATCATAATCAGAACAGCTTGCATTTGGATTGATGTCTCTAGTCTGACTGAGACATCAGACGAGAGTGTAAAAGAAAAAGTAGCTGCATTTAACTTCATATTAAGCCAAGGCCAGTTGGCGGATCCAGAGGAGGCATGTGCACTAGTGTGTCCCGAAAAAAAAATTTTCGGCTATCGCTAATGCAAGACCTCTCAAAATTTGAGTAATTGATCGTAGATTACCAAAATATTTTTGAAAACAAAATTAAACTATATCTTCAGGGCTCTACCCATCGTTAAAGTTTTAAAAATTGCCATTTTTATGGATATTATTTGCTCTATAAGTAATTTCGTCTCCTAATTTAAACATAAAAATATTATTTTATTCATTATTTGTAATACATACTGTCTGTTTTCGTTTGCGGAAAACATCTGCTTACCTGCCCGCGCACTGTGCACAAGCCATCTGCATCTGCACTTCTGCGCATACGTGAGGTCTGCTTTGATTTCAGGAAAAAGACGATTGGTTGTGTATAAGAGGCACGGAAAGTTTCAATTTGCACGAAAAGTTTCAATTTACTTTTCAACCTCTTAATTCCCTCAAGCTTCAACTTGTTTTGAGTATTTTACTTACGAGTGTTTTCTTCGTAGCAAAAGTAATTTTTATGCTTTAAAAGTTGTGATTTTAAAATAAAATAATGAGTTCAAGGCATAGTGACACTACTTGCTCTATGTTGGGACTATACAAACAACTCAACGATCGACAGCTACCAACTATAAGGGACGTCATTAAATGTATTTTACATGTCAAGAGCGACCTGGAATTGAAGAATAATGTAAAGGATCCACCTAATTCAGATATATTTGCGATTGTTTCTGAAGAGATCAATAATATTTGGACAAAAGCTTCCATTCCAATCGTAACTAAGGAACGAGGTATTCAATTACTGAAATTCTATTTCAAAAATTACCTCAGTTTGAAAAGATACCCCCAAAACAAACGAAATGTTAGTTTTCAAAACAACCTGAAGTGTTTCTTAGAGTCATCCGAGAAGCTCTTCCACGTTGCTGCTTGTAAATGCACTTCATTTGAATCCTGTTCGTGTTTGAAACCTAAGAAAGTTCCTATCAGTCTGAGAAGTTTTTTGTTGGATCAAAGAAATGACAGGAAAATGGATAGGAAAATGACAGGAAATGATAAGAAAGAAACAGCTAGATTGATGAAACTATCTCAGAGAAAAATTGAAGAGTCGGTAAGGGCAACAAAATAGTTGTGTTCTACCCAAAATACCAATTGTGTCTTAGAAAATTGTGATGAAGATTCAGTGCGTGCATTTCCAACAGAAGCACATCCGATTACAGAGGAATCCCCTAAAAACACGCCCTCGACAAATACACCATCCACTTCTAAAGTGAATAGGAATACTTTGACGCTGCCAACAGTTGCTAAGGTCTGTGATAGATACGGTTTATCAACCCGATCTGCTGCTGCTGTTGCTTCTGCCGTTTTAGCTGACGTTGGTTTGGTATCAAAAGAAGATTTGAATTTAGTAATTGAAAAAACAAAATACACAGTGCAGTATCGAAAGCCCGAAAAGAAGCCTCAAAAGAGATTGAAGGTTTTGTACTAAAAAGCATTTACTTTGATGGAAGAAAAGACAACACCCTGATAAATGAGAAAATGGGGGATCGTTACCATCGCAAAGAAGTTTTAGGAGAGCACATTTCAATTTTAGCTGAACCTGGATCATTTTATTTGGGACACACATCGCCAAATCGAGGCACTGCAAAGGAAATTTTTAATTCCATCACAACTTATCTAGAGGATCAAGGCTTGGATTTACATGAAGTGTTTTGTGTTGTATGTGATGGAACGGTTACTAATACTGGTTGGAAAGGTAGTGTGATTCAATATTTAGAGAAGTATTTTGAAAGACCGTTAAAATGGTGTGTGTGCATGCTTCATACCAACGAGTTACCCCTTCGTCACTTATTCTTGACCTTAGATGGTTGCACTTCTGGTCCTACTGAATATTGTGGACCTATTGGAAAAGAATTAGCTGTATGAGAAAATAAAACCACTGTATCCTTTTGTGCGGTGGCTGGTAATTTGCCTGACTTGTCTGAAAGTGTGGTCGAAGTAATAAGTACAGATCAAAAATATCTTTATGAGATATGTCAAGCTATATCAATTGGTTCCTGTACTCCTGAGCAGGCTAATCGTTAACCTGGGAAAACGGCGCACTCGAGATGGCTTACTTCTGCTAATCGTATACTCAGACTTTACATAAGTACTCTTAATCCATCAGAAATTTTGGAATTGCTAGTCAACTACGTGGTTAAAGTATACGCTCCGATTTGGTTCCTTATCAAGCAAAATTCATCTTAAGGATGAACCCAAACATATTTTTCAGTTAATTACGTACTCTCGATTTTTATCTGAAAATTTGAGATATGTAGTGAATATGTTGTGTTGAGTTCTGTTGTGGAAAGAAATGCTTTCTTTACGCACCCAGAAAACCAACTTGTCAGCATGTTGTTTGATGAGAGAGACTATATTCGGGAGATAGCATTCCTAAGAATAATAAAAGCTAGAGAAGCTGAAAGGAACATTAAATGCAGAATTTTTAAACCACCAAAAATTAACTTTTCTGCAACAGATTACACCGAAATTATCGAATGGTGCGAGTCTCAGATTACAGCTCCGCCGGTTCTTCGACATATTTCCGATGAGGACCTTCAAATCATGGCAAAAGGTAAGAGCTTGGATATTGTTGACTTTCTTTGCCACACACAATCACTGGAAAGATGTGTTAAACTGGTAACAGAGGCCTCACAAAGAGTAACTGACGTTAATGCTAGAGATGGCTTTATTAGAACAAGGTTACAATCTCGAACAGAAATGCCAAATTTTGGACACAAGAATAAATTTAAATTTTAAGTTTTGTCATTACATATAACATCTATTTTGTTTATTATGTTTTTCAGAGTCATGTTTCGTTTATTTCTGTAATAGAATTCCCTTTAAACTTGAATTTTATATTATTTTAGACATACGGCATACAGTATAAAAACGAAAAATTTACAAAACTTCAAGGTCAGGTAGAGCCCTCAAGATGACACGCAATTTTATTTTTTTTTACTATTTTCATAATCTGTGTAAAATTACGCAACTTTCGATACCTCTTGCGATAGTGTAGCTCGAAAAATACTTTTTCCCATATATGAACGGGACACCCTAATTTGCACTTCCCAGATGAATCAAGTTTAGACCATAAAAATTGATTTATTTTGAAAAATAATGTATGTAAGGTTTGAGTTTTTGAAATATCTATTTCTGTGCATAAAAGTGAGCATTTTTTGCTTTTGAAAAGGAATTTTGCATATCTTTAAATAGCATGCTTTTGTGACATCATTAATTTTCTTTTTTCTTCTTTTTTTTTGCACCCCTAAATACAGTGTAGTGTCCACTTGCCCACCGTTGAGTGTCCAGCATTCCGTGAACTCGATATCCTTCCAAAGCTGGAATGATATATAGTCAGTCCTCGCAATTAGCGAGCGCCCCCCCCCCATACAGAATTCAAAGGAATTGTGTGAGAGGGGATTCTTGAATTCTGTGGGAAGGACTTGCAGGGGGCAATACAGCTTCGTTTTACAACTTCCTGGTTTAAACAGCCCAGAAAATTACTGAGAAAGCAATGAAAAGGATGAAAAACTCCAATTATACCCCTTGAACATGAACCTATAATGAATTGTCTACTTTGTTGATTTATCAGCATGGTTAACCATCAGCATTTCCTAAATTCGTTCTCAAACGTGAACTGCTCACCCATTTATTGTTGTCTTTTTTGGGGGGAGTTACGTTGCGTTCAAATTTTCATTTTAACTAGGTTAATGTGACTTGTAAATATATTGTGAAGTGTTTAAGTTTCTATATTCTATGTATGTTTAATTTTATGTTTAAATTTTATTTAATGAATACAATTACCAAAATGGGCCTAAATCAAAGAACCGAAGGTATGTTTAACTTATGTGTATATTTTTTTCTCTTTCTTAAATGTTATATAAAACCAAAAATAATTGAACAGTATGTAAGATATTACAAAAATTAGTTTTATTCGTGTAAGCTGGGCGTGTGCTTTTAGTGACGTAAGCTGTCCTCCCTTCGCAAATAAATAAATCATTAGCTTTTAAAATGAAATGTCGCTAATTTAAATATACAAGTACAACGCTGTGTTCTTACCAAAACATAGGAACTAAATTAATTTGGCAAGCCGTTACGTGATCTTCCTTCTTGACACAACTACACCCTCAATTATTGAATAGTTTCTTTACACAACTAGTCCCACCAGTGGCGTATGAAGACGTCCTTCAAGGGGGGGGGGGAGGGTTATAGACATAACTTTTGTGCTAAAATGCGTAATATTTAAGCTAAAAAAATGAAAATTTATGGGTATTTTGATAAAAAAATTTTGACAAGGGAGGGGGGGGGGGGGTTGAGGGACTGGAAACGGTGCAATAACGCCACCGAAAAGGAAAGCCCTCTCACCATCACTTGAATGTTAATCAGGGAGAGCATAGCATTGTTTAGTCCAAGGCTGAAAGAGCCGAACGTCTCTTCCTGAGAAAACTTAAAATTTAAAAATGTGAGGTATTACCCAATATTAAACCCGTGTTTTATCTGTCCCCCATCATCCAACGAAGGAGACTCCCCCATCATCCAACGGAGGAGACTCCCCTGGAATGGCCAATGTTGCTTCTGAGGACGGGTGTGTTTGAATGCACCGTCTGGGTACAGCTTTGCTTTCCGCTTGCGATAGCTTTCAAAGAACCCATATTTAACTTGTTCGCTTTCATGTAGAAAAAAAAGGCACAAAAAAGTATGTAATCACCCAGCTGTATTTATATATATTTTTAATACTATTTATATTAGAAATAAGGTATGTATTTTGTAGATGCAATTAAGTGGATAAAATATATATTTTTTTAAATTAAGGTAGAAACGTATTAAAAAAACCCTCTAGTTAAACGAGTTTTGACCGAGTTTAACGAGTTTCTCGTTCATACATCCAATTATTATTATTATTATTAACTTTTTTGGTTCTCATGATTTTTCTCATGCTTTCAGAGCTCACTTTTCCAATTTATTTTTATCATAGAGGTATTAAAACTGAATTAGTTTCAACAATACTTCAATAATTAGCAGTAGTTGTCAGTAGCGTATATATAGGCTTCCATTTCGAGGGGAGGGGGACGATTCGGTATTTTAAACTTTATTGCTCTAAAGTTAAAAGAAATGTTTCAAAATAGCTCCTTTTTAATAATTGCTTTACATTTCTTGAGGGGGCCCGCCGCCCTCCTCAAACACTCCCCTGGTAGTTGTTTATTAGTGCAATAGTTTTTTTCTAATTAAGATATCAATAGTTTTCTCTAGTTAGGATATAAATATCCTTAAATATGAATGTATTTGCAAACTGCTTCTGTTAGCAAAATTTGTCTCCTAAAAGTAGCGAAAAAGTAGCGACTACATTTCAAAAGTAGTGTAGCTAACTACATTTTTCAAAAAGTAGTAGTAGTTGTAGTTAGCTACATTTTTCGAAAAGTAGCGGCAGTTGTAGTTTGCTACAAAAAAAAAAAAAGTAGTTTTTCCCACCACTGTAAATGGGTAGTTTTTCACGATCACATATCTATAAATTTGGCGCAAAAATAAGTTTTCAAAACTAAAACCAGAGACTCCGAAAATTCCCAGCACTATATATTCCCGGTAGCGAATGCAGATTATTATTATTTTTATTTTTATTTTTTGGTGGTGGTTGGGGCTAAATTTTGAGAAAGGCTAATTTCACCCAAACAAAATTTACGCAGGGATGCAGACTATGACGGTCAATAAACCTGTTTTTTAACCAATAATAAAACTGGAATCGGCCAATAAACTGGCTTATTGACCGTCATTAGAAAGTCTGCATCCGAGCCTTACAATAAATCAAAATTTTACTTTAAACTAATGTACACCCTCCAAAAAAAGTATTCGAGCAAGAGAGAAATTTCCTATTTTAGATTTGCGAATAGTAATTGAGTTTTTGAAAAACGCACAACTTGACAGAAATATGATAAATGTTTTTGGGAGGGGCTAAAAGAAAATATTTTTCCCATTTAAAATGTATTTATATTAAAGCAGAATGTTACTCTTTGGCAGTCTCTCTTTTTTTTGGGTGGGGGGCATGGGGGAAAGGGCTGAAGCCCCCCTGCCCCGGATCCGATACTGTATTTTTTTTTTTTTTTGATGTAGAGTCCATAATTTATCATTAGTAATGATACTGCAGTCTGTTGATAAGCAGTCTGTTTTAAGAATGATAATTGATACAGAAAACATCTTTTGGGGCCATTCCATGTCACATGTGGGACAGAAATTTAACCTTTTTGGCATATTATTCTTTAAAGGTTTATAAGTTTGTAGCTAGGAAAACTGATATCAGCAGCACATGTGAGACAGTAGTATTTCCTGAACCAAGGGGGGTACCAATGGGGATTCCAAGGGACGTATGGACCCTTGTCGCGTAGCCTATCTGAAAATCCAATTTTCAGACTAATTTAAATTTTGAAACATTAAAAAATTACTTTTGTAGTATTTCCATTTTTTGAAACACACTTGAAATGAAAGCATATACACTGATGGACAATTTCTAAGGACAGATAACCCTATTACCATAGCAACCACGAAAAGAAGGAAGCAAAATATGGAAAATTAGAATAAGTGTGGGATACAGTAAGAAGAGGTGTGTGTATGCACATTTTCTTTTCCATGTATGTTCATCAAATGATAGCTCTAGTAAGAATTTTAAAGGATTTGACGTGTGAGGTCAATTGCTGTTCTAAGTTTTACGGAAAAGATTTAATTGACGAACTTGAAATTTTCGGTTTCGATTTCACCACTTAGACGATGTTACGCGTGGCTGAATCATGAAAGAAGGGCTAAAAATAACAGATGTTGTCAGGGTGTTCAACATCACCCACTGCATCATTTCATGGCTGTGGAAATCATTTAAAACTACTGGAATGGATAGCAAGATTGGGGGAGGTCCATAGGCGCAGGCAGCATAGGGCAAGGGGGGCATTGCCCCCCCCCTGGATTTTTGTATGGAGTGTTTTCCCTTGCTTTTTTGCTCTTTCCAACATGGTAACCATAGGTTGAAGTAGTCTTTGCCCCCCCCCCTGCCGGCGCCCATGTGAGATGTGCAACCCCTACAGGAGGCAGGTACATTGTCATATCGGCAATCAGGAATCACAGCTCATTAGGCGGCAAATCAGTTTCTTGCTGCCACAGGACAGCAGGTCTCTCGAAAAGCTATAGCCAGAGAAGGGGGACTATTCACACGCAGACATGTTGTGTGTATCTCATTGTCTAGACTGCACTGTACTGCCTATTTTCAATGGTGTCGTGAGCATCGCAATTGGACTGAACAGAACTGGGCCTGCGTACTATTCTCAGATGAGAGTAAATTCAGTCTGTCATTGGATTGTAGACACCCAATTGATCTGGCATGCGAGAGGTATTGCTTATTGTCCATACAATATCCAGGAAAGGGACTGATATCCGACATGCAGTGTCATGGTATGGGCCAGTATCATGATCAATGGCCGCACGCCCCAGCATGTGGTTGCGGCTGGACTATGACGGGCCAATGATACATTGAAATTCTACTTCCTCATGTTTGCCTTTTTCATGGTGCTGTCAGTGATAAATTTTTTTTCATGGATGATGACAACGCACCATGCCATTAATCACTCGCTGTTCAGGATTGTCTAGACAGCGAGGGTATTCAATGCCTCATACGGCCAGCACAATTTCCAGATCTAAACCCCATTGAAAATGTTTGAGACACTTTAGGGAGGCGACTTGCTGGTCAAAACTATCCTTCAACACCCTTATCCGTGCACTGACAGAGGAATGGGATAAATTAACCATTTCATTTACCCAAACCAATTTTATGAACTATTTGAGTAATCCCTACAGGTTAGTTTAAATGAGCATCGACTGTAGCATGTTTGGCAGGGTGAAGAACTCTGGTCAAGACTCAGGTTCGTATTTTGAATAACAAAGAGTAATGTGTAAATGCATTGAACAAGCATGTTAAATATATGTGGCCAAATGTCTTCTTGCTAGGTAAGTGCGGACCTGGAAACAACTCCTTTCCGGTGAGGTTCTAAATAGTGGATGCAATCCTGATCCTGCACAAATATTTGCAGGACTAGTCCTGTGGGATTGAAAACTGAAAAACAGATTATTTTTATTACCATTTCACGTCTCTTTCCTGATCATCAAATGGCCAAAAATTTTTGCATAAGTTTATCTATAAGAACCAGTGATCTTGGGCGCTCATACCTACTGGCAGGTAGGTGCGTTAGCCCCCATATTGTCATGATTTACGTACTGGTATAACACAGAAGTGCTTCAACATTCAACGCTAAATATTTTATCTTTCTGGGACAGAACCCTGGACTTATCCTCTCCCCTCCATTAACAACCATATCGCCAACCATGCTAGTGATAACTTTAAAAGGTGAACTTCAGTTAACCACTAAAAAATGTTCGTCTCTTTCAAGGTTTCATACAAAGAAAAACAATCTTTTGTTAAGCGCTTTTGCATTCTCTGTCAAAATTCGATGAAGACTAGGAAGATGAATGCCTCTTTACATTGTCTTTTATACATTCTTTTTTAGTAACTGTTATATCTTCAAGCTCTCAATAAATGGCGCGAGCTGTCCGCTCGCCGAAAGATATGTACTGTGCTATAACTTTGGTTGTAACCCGGGAATTCCCGAAGTTTGGATGGAAGAACGCTCTGAAATAAAGTGCTGTGATGTTGAATCTAACTGTGTGTTTACTTACGTCACTGAGCGGGCTCCAATGGATGCTTAAATATTAAAGAAGGATAAAACATTGGCGACGAACAAAATAATTCGAGGCTGAATAATTCGGAAGAATTATAATTATAAAAGTGACTGACTCGAGTTGAAACATAGGAAGAATCGACTCCTATCTACCGAACAGTGGTGTTCCATGGAATATCTACACCGAAAGTGTGGAATTCTATTTTTCTGCTAATGAGATTACAGAAGATGTGAAAAAGAAGAATATATTCTTATGCGTCTGTGGCACACACACTTTCGCCATTCTAACAGACTTAATTGTTCCTGATACACTCCAGAACATTTCCTATAAAAATTTATTAAAGAAGGCAAATGACTATTTTTCACCACCGCCTAGTGAAATAGTGGAGAGATTTAAATTCCAGAAACGGGTTAGAAAACCCGGGGAAACTGTTTACGACTTCATTCGTGATTTAAGGAAGCTCTCCGAATATTGTAACTTCGCCGAGACACTCGAAAACCGTCTCCGAGATCAGCTTGTGTTTGGAATCCAAGATGATAGAATTCAGCAAAAGTTACTCGATTCAAGAACATTAACTCTGCAACTGGCCATCGATATTTCCCTTTCTTTTGAATCAGCAACCGCTGGAGTTAAATCTTTGCATGAGAAAGAACAATTTGCTGTAAACAAGATTTCGAAACCAAATTTCGTAAAGCAAAAACGAAACTATATTCATCCGAAGGACACTACAAGTAAAAACTGTGTCAAGAACTGTTTTCGGTGTTTGAAGCAGCATGACCCCAAGGACTGTCCATACAAGTCAGCTGAATGTTTTGGTTGTTCCAAAATCGGTCATTTGAAAGTAGCCTGACGCCTTAGAAAGTCCTCCAACGTTCCTCCGAAGAATGTGAACCACGAGAAAATTAAGATGGTGCAAGAACATTCTTCGCTGAACTATATGAACGATACTAAAACTGATAGTGCATTTTCAAAACATATTTTTATAAATGGTAAGGAGACTATTTCAATACGTGCACCCGCTCTATGTTGAGCATTACACGATTGGTAGCCCTCCTAGAAGGACCCCAATGGGCCGCCGCATTGACAGCAAACCTTCTCGAGGAGTCTCAAAGAGGCCCTCATCAGGTTGCGCGGGGCTTGCCTAGCGGGTGGTAAACGGTAACCCTTGCCCGTCTCCCCACATTAGGGGAGGCAGTGCTGGCACCCAGACCAGCGGGGCAGGACGAGCCCGGCCCACTATCCACCCGTCATCACTACAACGACCGTCGCACCAATAGGAGATCTCAGGACACCAGAGAGCACGATACTCGTGCAGCATAGACACCATAGGTTTCCTCTGTCCATTGACAGGAAGGAGGTCACAACCACGGTCGGAGGGGCTCGCCCTCCGTTCGGCATGGTTCACCTGTTAGTTCTTTGCTCCATGCTTGTGCATGGCCTGCAAGAACCCTTTTGCGGGGTGGAATACCGCGAGAACCGCAGTTTTCCTGAAATACATGCACCACCAGTATTTCGAACTTTATGCACCACCATAGAAGGACTCATTGGTCCTTCCTTGAAATACATGCACCACCAGTATTTCTAAATAAGTACCACCAGTATTTGATGCCGGCCGCCTGGCCGGGCATCTTTGGGAGATACATACACCACCAGTACTCCATAGCAATTTCGAGAAGCAAATACATGCACCACCAGTATTTGACTTTGTTCGATACATGCACCACCAAGTATCTATCCCCCACCAGCTATCTCTGGTTTGGGGAAGCGCTCACTCTTTTCTCTAAGTTGCCCGTTAACTTAGTGAGTCTCCTAGCGCGTCGAGGAAGCGGGACAGGGCCTCGCGCCCTTTTTCGCTCCGCACGTAGTTATTGAATGTCGAGGCATCCGATTTCGGGCAGAACCGATTTCTCAGTTCCTGTAACCCAGGGCAGTGGGCTACGATGTGCAGACTGTCAGCGGGACTTGTCAGGGGGCAGAAGTTGCAATTCCTTGTCTCCTTTACGGAGAACCGTCGAAAATAGGCCGGGAAGGGACCATGGTCCGTCACGACCCAGTTCACCTTCCTACTTTTCCAAGTTCTCTTTTCGCTCACCGTTGGAAAGATCGTACGTGTAAAACGTCCGACTTCTGCTTCTTCCCACCTTTTCTGCCACAGTTTCCTGGCTTCAGTCCTCATGGAGTACTTCACGCTCCTTATCGAACTCTTTACTCTCTCATCTACTGATGGTTTCTGTGTTCCACTCTTCGCCAGAGCATCGGCTTCCTCGTTTCCCCAGGTTCCGACATGTGCCTTCACCCAGTGGAAGCGGATCCGCCTTTCTCCGATTTCGGAGTGGATAGTTGCAACCATTGCATTTCTGCAGTTCAGCCTTGAGAGAGCTTGGAGTGAGGACTGGCTGTCCGTATAGACGTCCAAGGTTTCTGTGCTACGACAGAGTGGGTCCTGCAGACCTTTCAGGATCGCGACGAGTTCGGCCTGGAATACACTTCCGTTGTCCGACAACCTGTAGTGGCCGTCCGAGATTCTCTTCTGACCGCCATACAGGACGTATCCTGATCCCACTTTGCCATTGAGCTTAGACCCATCCGTGAAGAGCTCTAGTCCCTTCCTCCGTGGGCCCAGGGTGTCCCAGCTGATGAACGGACTCCTACTCGGGTGTGTCCCCCATCGCGGAAGTTCGCCCTCTACTTCGGAGGGTTCTATTCTCGTATCTCCGAACTGGATCGATTGACCCTGCTTTCGGAGTCTCGAGATGAGCGCTTCTTTCTCCACCTGTAGGTCTAGCGGTAGGAGGCCTGCAAGGACACAGAGCGCGGCACTGCTTGTTGTGCGGTAACACTTTGTTATCGCCAGCAGTATAATCCTTTGCACCTGAATTAGGTGCGTCCGCATTCGCTCTGTTCCTCCATCCCACCAGGCTCCGCAGGCATAAAGAGCTCCGCGCTCCATTCCACGTTTATAGAGGTTCTTCAACACAGTCCCGCTAAGTCCGTTGCCGGGCCTTGTTAGGCTGTGGAGTCTCACTACGTATCTCGCCAGCAGTTGCTTGAGGTGTGCGACGTGTGCCATGGAATTCATCTTTTGATTTAGCACCACTCCCAGCACCTTCAGCTCCGACTGAAACTTTACTATACTACCCCCGAAACGGATTACCGGGGCAGTGCGGGGAGGCCGCACTCGCCCCATTCGACGTAGGGGTCGTACGTGAAGCCCGACCGTTTTGGCTGGGCTGAACTCCAATTTGTGGAGTTCGCTCCATTTCTGAAGGATAGTGAGGGCTTCAGTCGCCTTGCGGCTGCACTGATGCGCGTTGGGAGCATCAATTACCACAACGAAGTCGTCCGCATAAGCCTGCAGATAGACTCCAACAGGAAGCTTGAGCTTAAGAGCCGAGTTCGCTACGATGTTCCACAGCAGGGGTCCAGAGTTGGATCCCTGCGGACATCCTCTGTTGTAGCTATGGACAACCTCCGATCCTCCTGAACGGTAGACTACCTCCCTCATTGTTAGGAAACTACTCACCATCCTGTACAGATTCTTTGGGCACCCTGTCTGACCCAACAGGTATAGTATATGACCTCGACTGACTTATAAATGGCAGAGATGGCTTCCTCCGCACCCGTCCCCGGCGTGAACCCGTTTTGGGTCTTCGCCAGGTGACCACCTGTATGGAGGTGGTGCTGGAGGCGTTCTACCACAAGCCTGTCTAGAATTTTGCTCCATGCCGACAGGAGACAAATCGGTCGATAGCTCGATGGGTCCGAACTGTCTTTTCCTTCCTTGTTAAAGAGAACCAAACTTGCCCTTTTCCATACTGGAGGGAATGTGCCTAATTCGAGGCACTTATTAAAGATTTCCAAGAATAGTTCCTTGTTGGTCTCGATGGCCAACTGAACAATTTCTAGAGGTATACCGTCCAGTCCCGGAGCTTTGCCCTTATTAAGGGCGCTCAGAGCTGCTTCGAGTTCCTTCATGGTGAACGGTGGATCGTCGTCTCCGAGATGCGGCTTCGACACTCTTATTTCCCTCTGTTCCGGGGTGTCGTCCTCCGGCACGTCCTGCGGGAAGTGGTGTTTGAGTAGCTTGCCCACGGCTTCTGCGTGCGTGTTCGCGGTACCATCCCCTGTGATGGCACCTAGGAGGAAAGGAGAATTTCGTTTCCCCTTTATCCAACCGTAGTGGGCTCCGAAAGGTTGCCTAGGATCGACGGCATCGAGATACTGTTTCCAGTAGTCCCATTTTGCTCGTCTTACAGCTCTATTAAATTGAGCTTTTTCCTTCCTATAGGCCACTTCCAGAACCTTTCTACAGTCGGAGTCATCAGTGCAGCGCTGGAACCTCCTCCTTTTCGTTGTCACCTTCCTCCGGTGGATCGCTAGCTCGAGCGTCCACCACGAATTCGCACGTCTGGGCCGGTGGACTTCGCTGCCATTGGGCCGGCTCCTCGGAGCACAACTCGCCCACATGGCCTCTGTCACCTCTTCCACACAGTAGTCGACTCTGTTCTCTCGAACCCAGTCAACAGAATATTCAGAGAGCTTGCGGTCAAGCAGCTGTCTTACTTTGGGAATGTAGAGCTTATTAAGCCTTATTCTCTTTGACTGCTCCAACCTTTCTTCACCGATGTGAAGGGTTGTGACAATTCTGAGATGGTCTGTACCTGACTCGAGGTCGACCAATTCCCATTTCTCTACCTGAAGTTCACCCTGTAGGCGGGCTACTGACAGGTCTATCCAACTGGAGCCTCGTACGCTCTGGAACGTCGGGTCCGATTCTGGATCGTTTAGGAAGTTCAAGTCATTTGCCAGAAGGAACTCAAAGATGGTGTCACCCCGGGTGTCCTCGGTGTTACATGGGTTCCCCCATGCTGTATGTTTCGCATTGAAATCGCCCAGTAGGATCAGTGAAGGGTTAGCATTGACCAAAGCTTGCAGACAATCCATCTGCTCGGTGACATCCTCTTTGGGAGACAGATAGCATGTTGCTACCGTTAATGAGCCGCTGTCCGTGTCCAGACCTATTGCTACTATGTCCTTGGTTAGCAGCTTTACGATAAATTGCAATCTGGGGTTGCTTACGATTATCGCTGCTCGTCCATTTGGATTATGAACCACCGGACGTGAGTTAGGCATCCCGCCCACTCTTCCCCCGTCTTTCAGGAGGTAGGGTTCTTGGACACAGACTAGATCGTATTGATCTAGGTCTCCTTGGAGGATGGCAGAAGCCGCGAGACTTCTCCCGACATTCTGTTGCGCAATGGTGAGACTATCCATAGTTAGTCTTCTTTTTAAGCATCGACACTTCGTAGATCCTTGTTGGGCAATTCTCTGCTTTTGCAGAGTGGTCTACACTCACTACGTTTCTCCCGGCATTCCGCTTGTTCCGAGCTTCGCAGATGTGGCATCTAGAACAGGCTATACAGTCCTTGCTCATGTGCCCTTTAGCTCCGCAGTTCAGACAGCGTTTCCGGGCTTTACAAGTAGTGCTTAAGTGACCGTACTCTCCACAACGGAAACACTGAGTAGCCCTTAGGTTTTCCACCACCTTTATCTTACACCAGTCCATGGTTATGCGTTCCTGACTCAGTATTGCATGGAAGACTTTAGGGGGTACCTCCACTATAACGTGGCGTGTATCCCTCTTTTTGATGGAGTACCTGATGGTAATCTCATCACTTGCCAAGCCCTCCTCTTGGCCCCGAATGGCATCGACAACGGCTCGGTCGTCGAGTTCCCATGGAACATCTACCAAGCAAAGTTGGGGGTTTCTGCGGACCGGTTTCCTTACGGTAACCTTATCTTTCAGCTTATCGCTGGCCGAGATGCCTGATTAAGATATCTAGGTCTTCCTCGGTCTCAGTCCGTATTTTCACACCCCCATTCTTCGCCTTACGGGTCCACAGGACTTTGGCACCCAGTTTCACTGGGTTCACCTCCCTGCATACTAAGTCCCTTACGCACACACCTTCCTTGGCTGCGTCGACGAACATCACGTGTTCGGTCTCGGTGCTATTCCTAGGCGGGGTCGCTGTTGTGACATGTGATGTACAACCACTGGCGCCTGTCACCTGCGCCTCTGTGGAGGGTTGAGTTGGGGCGTCTGAGATTGTCCCATCCACGTCCGCCTCTGACGTTTGGATGGGGGGATCTGTGGCATTTTAACTACACCCACTAGCGCTTGCCACTTGCGCTTCTGTGGGTGGTGAGGTGATGGCAACTGAAATGGGCGGCCCCACAACGCTTGCCACCTGTGCGTACGTGGGTTTCTCAGCACGGAGAGCCGCAATCTGATCCCGCAGTTTCGCCTGTGTAAGGCTATTCCTAACGAACAGCTCATACATGTCCATGACCCGCCTCATGACGGCTTTTCGATCAACGGACTTCAGGGGTCCCTGCAGGTCTATTGCTACAAGTAGCAATAACTCTCTGGCCCTTAGCCTCTCAATCTCCTCCTTTACATACCGCGCGGGCATGCCGGGGAGACTGTCGCAGAAGTTTTCCACTTCCGCTACGGCACTACCAAGAGACATATTCACCAATCAAAAGCAATGTGAGCGCAAATAGTGCACACTACAGTCGGTACACTAGCGTCGTATCTACCAGGTCCAATACCCTCTTTTAGAATCGCTCTGCTTAGCCACCACTCGGGTGCCCGACCGGAACGACGAGGACGTGAGAGCAGTCAGAAATTGGTAATGTGACGGATAGACTCTGGGCCGTTGTCCGTCACAAAAAACAAGCAAATATCGCACTTGTACGAGCCAATCTCTATGACCTCCCGGTCCATAAATGGTAAAGAAATTGTATTCGAAATTGATTCAGGGGCAGCATACTCTATTATGAGTAAATCGAAATTGGATACCTTGTTCTCAGAAGGTCTCTTAATTAAATCTAATGTGAAACTGCAAACCTATACGAAAGAAAATCTGACTGTCCTTGGTGAGTTAAATGCTGATGTTAAAGTTGATAATGTTCGCATTCCTAATTTACAATTATTAATAATTAGAGAGGAAGGTCCGAGCTTAATTGGAAAAACCTGGTTGACAGCATCGAAACTTTTTTGGCCTAGGATCAATATGACAAGTAGTATGTCAAAAGAGGAATTAATTAATAAATTCCCAGAAGTATTTGCTGACGTTATCGGTACAATTAAAGGACCACCCGTGTCAGTTAAATTAAAGAAAGATGCTAAACCAGTGTTTTTGAGAGCTCGAACAGTTCCTTTTGCTTTAAGAGAAAGTGTTGATAATGAACTGGATAGATTATTAATGAAGATATTTTAAAGCAAGTTGACCATGCCGAATGGGCAAGTCCTGTAGTAATTGTTCCTAGATCAAATGGTACAGTTAGAATTTGTGGTGATTATAGGGCGACAGTAAATGCTAACACTGAAAAAGATAACTATCCATTACCTAGAACAGAATAACTTTTTGAAAAATTGTCTGGAGCAAAACATTTTACTGTTTTCGATTTAAAAGATGCATATTTACAACAACCTGTTGATACGGAAACTAGCCAATTGTTAACCATAAATACGCACAGAGGTTTATTTAATGTAAGGAGATTATGTTTTGGTGTAAAATTTGCACCAGGGTTATTTCAAAGGAAAATTGAAAATATACTAAAACAATTTCAATTTGCAGGTGTTTTTCTAGATGATGTTATTGTAATAGCTAAAAACGAAAGTGAACATATAGAAAGAGTAGCTAGTATTCTGAAATGTTTTTCTGAGCATGGTATTAGGTTAAATAAGGAAAAATTTAAATTTATGCTTTCAGAAGTTTCCTTTTTAGGACATAATATTTCAAAAGAAGGTGTCAAACCCATTTCAGAAAAAGTGACAGCAATTGTAAATGCTCCTTCTCCAAAGAATGTATCGCAATTACGTTCAATTTTAGGATTGTTCTCGTATTATAGATCATTTTTACCTAATGTAGCTGTAATTTTAGAACCATTATATCGATTATTAGATAAAGATGTAAAATGGTGATGGACAAATTTACACGAAAAAGCATTCCAAACTGTTAAAGAATTACTATGTAAAGCTCCAATTTTAGAGCTGTATAATGTAAACAAAGACGTGGTTTTGCATATGCTTCGCGAACGTTGAATAAATCTCAACGAAACTATGCACAGATTGATAAAGAAGCATTGGCAATAATTTTTGGCGTTACTAAATTTCATCAGTACTTAGCTGGAAAGAAGTTTAAAATTGTGACAGACCATAAACCACTTCTTCGTTTATTTTCACCATGTAAAAAAAATTCTGATGCCCTATCACCTAGGATGTTGAGATGGTCATTAATTTTATCAAGTTATGATTATTCGATCGAATATCGTGAAGGTAAGAAAAATGTAAATGCTGACGCTTTGAGCAGATTACCTCTCCCAGAAACTGAAACCATAAGTGACATTGATAACCCGACGGAGGTAATGTTCGTTTCACCTGATGAAGACTGGCCTGTTACTTCAGAAACAATTGCAAAATGGACTTTGGAAAATCAAATAACAAAACAAGTGTTAGATTGGGTTTTAAATGGGTGGCCGAAGAAGAATAAATCTCCAGAATTTGAACCTTATTTTAGAAGACGCGATTCAATTTCGTGCTTACAAAATTGCTTACTGTGGGGACATAGAGTTATTATACCAGAGCAAGGCCGTGATTCAATGTTAAAATTGTTACATTCTGTACATCAGGGTATGAGTAGCATGAAGGCAAAAGCTAGAGGAGTGATTTGGTGGCCTAACATGGATAAAGAAATAGAACAACTAGTTAGTTCTTGCATGAGGTGTCAAATGTTTGCGAGGGATAGTCCGAAATTAAAACCGTTAGAATGGAAATCAGAGAAACCCTGGGAAAGAATTCATGTTGATCACGCAGGTCCATTTAAAGGTAAATATTTTTTGATAGTGATTGATTCTTATACAAAATGGTTAGAGGTACAGATCGTCCTAATACGGAATGTAAAACGACAATTAAGGTTCTGAGGAAAATTTTTGCAACTTTTGGATTACCTGTAGAATTAGTGTCTGACAACGGTTCGTCGTACACAGGTCATTCATTTGGAGAATTCCTCCGAGTGAATGGTATTAAGCATACATTAATTCCTCCATACCATCCACCGTCGAATGGTCAAGCGGAAAGATATGTACAGACAGTGAAACAATCGCTTAAGAAACTTGATCCATTAGACATGACGTTATCCCTTTCTCGATTTTTATTGGCAAATCATACAACCCCCCATTCAGTAACTGGTAAAACGCCAGCAGAATTGATGTTTGGTAGATCGTTAAGAACAGCCCTTCATTTGGTAGTGCCTTCAAAACCGAACATGAGTAAGCCACTTCATAAATATCAGTTAAATGAGTCAGTTTTTGTGAAAAACTTTGGAAAGGGGAAAAAATGGTTGATAGGCAAAATTATAAAATTGATAGTTAGCCGATGGGGTTTAGTAGTAAGAAATGATGGAATAATGTGTAAGCGGCATGTTAATCAATTACGCCATAATACAGGGATAAGTCAAGAAATGAGGCAGGAAGAAAATGAAACCTTATTTCCGAGAGAAAATTTTAGAAGCTATTACGATAATTATGATTTAGTTAGGGAAAGTGAATTAAGTGAAACTTGTGTTCCTACTGAACAAAGTATTAAAAATGACTATTTTTGCGGTTCAAATCCATCTCAATTCCCTAGTGATTCAGTAACAGAAAAGATTAATGAAAATGTTACTGATAATGTAAGTGCAGCTGATGTAACTCTTCCAACTGGAAATGTATCTGAGAATTCAGAGACTGTGGAAACATCTGTGAAACCGCCACAACAACCGGTTCGACGAAGTGAGCGGTGTGAGGGGAGGGGTGTTATATCTTCAAGCTCTCAATAGATGGCGCGAGCTGTCCGCTCGCCGAAAGATATGTACTGTACCATAACTTTGGTTGTAACCCGGGAATTCCCGAAGTTTGGATGGAAGAACGCTCTGAAATAAAGTGTTGTGATGTTGAATCTAACTGTGTGTTTACTTAAGTCTCTGAGCGGGCTCCAATGGATGCTTAATATTAAAAAAGGATGATAACAGTAACTAAGAAATAACAGTACAGTGGACGGCGCTTAGTTGGATCACGTTCGTGCCATCACTTTTTGGTTAAATAAAGCAGCGGCTTTGATTGAGTCTTTAAAAAGAGCGATTCCGTTTCGTTTTCTGTGATTTGATTTGATAAAGTGGCGGATCCAATTAACCAAATAAGCAGCGGCCACAGGGTATTATTATGAATATCATGACTATAATTTTCATATTTATCTAAGGTATTGTATTAATTATCAAATAAGATAAAGTGTTAAACTTCATAGAGCTTACAATCGTACTTTTCCCCCTTTTCTCTATTGAAATCAATTTTTAGTTAAGTGAAATATTAATCCTGTAGGATGAACAAATCTCAATCCCACAAAGCAAAAAACGGCATGAGATTGTGGCGTCTCCCCAGGAAAGGCATGCAGCCATAAAACATAAGAGTTGGCTCCCTCCGTCAGAATATTTCCCAAGGGGGGGGGGCAAAGACTTCTTCAACGTATGGTTACCATGTTTGAAAGAACAAAAAAGCAAGAGAAAACATTGCATACAAAAATACAGGGGGGGGGGAGGGCACTGCCTCCCCTTGCCTATGCTACCGGCGCCCATGCATTTTTGCTGTACCTTGTAAAAGATCATTGATTTTCTAAGGAAAAAAAAATGTTTTCTGCAGGTAATTGGATTATGGAAGCATGTTAAAAATTAGTGTAAAAGCTTGGGCAATACCAGAGTATTTTGTGAAGAAAATTATAGTTTCAAAGGTCCTGAATTTTGTTTTCCAAATGTAGGAATGTACAAATCCTGTTTATACAATGTTTAAAAATTTTTATAGCTAACCTTTTTCTGCTTACTTTGAATGCATTGCTTTCCATTGTATCAAGCTGTGCACTATAGCATAAATTAGGAGCTGCTTTTAAATGGTTTTACCCAGGGCAATCCTGAATGTTGTACAACTTATATTCTCCTTCCTCAATCAAATGTGAGGTATTTTTTGCATTTTTTAAAATTTAAAATAAATTTAAACTGTTAGCACTTATTCTATTGTTTTTTGCATAGTTGTGAACTTTTCAGATTTAAGGACTAAATTTATCTCCTTTCCAAATGAAGGTTCCAATTGGTTTCTTTTTTCGCATAATGCAAAAAGACTTGTATGAATGCTAAAATGAAATGAGAGGGATATCACTATTTTTGCAAAAGCATTCCAAGAAAACAAATCTTTCATACGAGATAGCAGTTTTTCCTTTGCAGCTTTTTAGCATTTGTCACAGAATTTTTTAACTCAGCTTAAACACTGTTCAATATATGTTATTATTACTTTAAATTATAAAAAAATTATGAGTATTTTTAATTTTTTAACACTTGATGAAAATTGGCACTTCCAGAAAACAACAAAGAAACTTAATACAGTTTTTAACAGTTACTAACTGGGTAGCCCAGGGGCATTAGGAATTAAGGCATAACTTGGTAGAAAAAAGTGTTTGCTGATGTTCGATCTAGTTTTACAAACTCTAATGCATAAAGTAAGTCAGTGCCGGATTAAGACAGCGCGGGGCCCGTAGCAAATGTTACCAAGGGGCCCCCTGCTCAGTGACGCACACACACACACACACACACATATATATATATATACATATATAATAGTAAAAAGGCTAATCTTACGAATCAAGGAAACATTCTACTGCAGTTTTCGTAGTATATATATACACTGATCACCAAATCTTAAGCAAAAAAGGAAGATTTAGATATATCCGGCAGTAGCGGATTCAGGGGAGGGGCTAGGGAGCTTCAGCCCCCCCCAAAAGAGATTGCTAAAGGGCAACATTCTGCTTCATTATGCACTTTGAATATGTAAAATGATCTTTTTTAATCACTTAGCCCCTCCCAAAAGTTTTTACAGTGGTTTAGACTAAAATTTTGCTTTATTGTATATTTTGTTTGGATGAAATAAGCTTTTTTCAAAATTTAGCCCCTCCCAAAAGAGAATTTCTGGATCCGCTACTGATATCCGGTAAATGGAAACCCAAACAATGGTAAAAAAGAAAATTAAAATGGAATTGGATGATATATATATATGTTCACTCTCACATTAAAGTAATAGAGCTAAATTGAGAAAATAAATAGTGCTAATTATATTACAATTTATGTTTAGTGTTAATTAATGGTATTACTAATGCTAATTAGATGTAAACAAAACTAAAAGGTCCCACGTGTTATATTTGGGAGAGGTTTATCCCAGCCCTTCCTCCACCTTGGGTGAGCTAATCTGTAGGTTTTGTACGATAATAAAATAAAACACAACTTTTACGAATTTTCTTGATTCAAAATGAACAAATTTGAGTTAACACTAGACAAATCAATTTCTCCAAGTAAATTAGTGTGCGGAAAAAATTCCCGTCAAAATAAAGTGGGGGGGGGGGCTAAATAGATAGTGAGACTGGCGATGTTTAAAGTTATTTATTCGTACAACTCAGGGTTTTTTTAATGAATGTTAATGTTCATGGATATATATTTGGAATTTCTAACACTTCCCACCTTTCCCATATGCAAACATATAACTAGACAAGTTTACACACATAAAATAATAATTGTTTCTGTAAAATTTTTAGAACCTTCAAAATCAATATGTATTTTAAACTGTGCCCTTAAACACTATTTTTCCCCTATAAAAATACATGCTTGTAAAATTATTTCATTATCTGGACGGTCTTTACTAATTATAAGTTACATATTTTTAACTTCTCTTAATTTATTTAATGGGTTAATTCATAAGAAATCGAACTGGCGATAGGTAGATCTAGCACAATAATACCTCCACCATTCAAAATATACTGCATACACGGAAGGCATTTAAACTGTACATGCTTGTACAGGGGGACTGTTACTTCCACATACCGCTTGGAACACTTCTAAAGGTCATTTCGTTAGTGTTCTACAAGCATATGTACATTACTTTTCAACTTATCCTCGTTAAAATTATATAAAATATTTTGCTCAAAAAAAAATCTTTATAAGAGGAATAGAATAATCTATATAATAAATAATAAAAAATTCGGATAAAACATTCATTATCGTATTACGTTCAAATGTTTTTGCAAGACATAATAATCTTAAATGTGACAAGTAATTTGTGAGTTTCTTTGTGGGTAAAGAGTATCCGATAATTCTTTTTGTTTTCAGTTTGCCTGAGGTTATGGCTTCTCGGATACCCCGACCGTGCGAAGATCCTCTCGGTTCTAATTATTTTATTTGAACGAACGTACTGGCATTCGCGCTCTTGACCTGTGGTTTCGACCGGCCAAAAATCAATTCTTTCATAT
>JAWZYV010018276.1:0-29180 GCA_038373885.1 Cheiracanthium punctorium | reverse complement strand
AGAAAGAATGAAAAGGCTAGATGCATCGTACTTACTATAGCTTGTTTTACAATGCTGCAAAAAAGTTTTAGTTTTTAAATTTTTGATTTTTTTTTCGCGATTTTAAAATTCCCTAATTTCAATTTAAAATGCGTGTGCTCACTGTCTCAGGAAGGAACGGGGGGGGGGGGAAATTTGAAGGAAGAAAAATTGCATTAACTATTTACAAATATTTACCTCAAAATTTACTTATTCGTTTTAGTTGTGGACGCAGGATCTGATTTTAGGCTGGGTATTCGGAGCACGTGACAGGAGGCTGCCAATTTTAGGTGTCCCAGAAACTGCCCAGATAGTATCAAAACAGGTACTAAAATTATCTTTCATACATTATATGAAGGTTTAATTTCTACCTGTAAATCAAAGTAAGTTATCTGAATATTTTAATTCAATCCATCAAATTATTCGAAGGTTTTAGTTTCATAAATTTACATTTATTTTCTTATTTTATAAAGATAGTTGCAAGTTATGCATAAATGTATAAATTTAATAATATCTGATACTGATAACTATTAGTAGTTCGACAAAATCCTCTAAAGTTTTAGACATTCTAAAATTTAAACTGTTGGTCAGAGAAAAGAGAAAATCAGATTTTTTTTCGGAAACAGATCTCGTAATCTAATATGTTCCCTTGAGTATTTTTAGAGCCTGAAATATTTAACCCATTAACCGTATGTTGAACACTGTAAAACTAAAATTAAAAAAAGATGTTAAACTTTTATTTTTATTTTTCAAGCATTTTCTTAAATTCATGTGAAATATTTTTTGAAATTCCCCTAAAGAACTCTTGAGCAATGTGACAGAGCATTCAAAATTTTAATGTTAAGAAAATGTTTATGCACGGGTGATTTGTGAAACGTAAATTAATTTCAATTTAAGTAATATTCCACAGTAATTTTTATTCAAGGTTTCCCGCAAGAGACCTGTGTCCGGAGCTCGAACTCCAAAAGTCGGTCAATGTGTGCAATAAAATACGTAATTGACCCTCTGCAAGGCTACCGTTCATAATCCATTCCGAAACTTTTACGAACAGTACCAAATCATTCGAACTTACGTAGTCTTTTATAAATAGCTTCATATCAATTATATCAAAGTAAGATTAATGTTCCCACATAATTTCTCAAAGTATAAGCATCTTTAAATGAAATTATATTCATTTATTATGCTCACATTAGAACGATTGTCTTATCTATATAAATAAAACAGACTGTAAAATGTTTGTCCGTTTGTCTGTGTCTCGCGTAGCTCCTAGACGGGTGATCCAGACCTACCAAATGTTGTATGGAAATTCTCCAGGACGGGTCCCGACATACCTCGAAGCGATTTTTTTTTTTTTTTTGAAATTCGAATTATTTTAGGAGATACCGATAAAAAACGTGTCGCAAAAGGCTAATTTTTTATCTCCGCCATTTAGCAATTGTAACCCTGCAGTGGAAAAAGCGAAGATTAAGCATATCTAGGTTGCCATATTTGGCAAGTTTATTAAATGATTCTGACCCTTGCTGTAAAAATGAAAGAATAACATAATAAGGAATGTGCATTTCTCTGCGCAGCTTTTCCCCATCTATTTCTAATGTATTACATCCAGAAATAGGATGTTAGAAATATCCATTTTAATTGTGTTTAATCACACGCGTGAATAATGATATACTTTCCAACTTCATGGAATAAGGAAAGAAAATAGGGAAGACCCATGGATTGTAATACGCTTTTAATATATAGCACTTTAGTGCTTTTTTAAAATCTGAAAGTGTTTCAGATTTTCTTACTTTTTTTTCTTTCCTTTTTTTGATAAAGGCCAATATATCCATGAGCTCTTCAGAATTAATATAGGACGAAAATAATTTGTACCTTTTTGGAGGTTTTTATCATTTAACCATCTTAATTTTTTAACGAGGGGCAACCCAACACGGTGAGCATCGCATCTGGGCGTCGGCTTCGAAAGGGTCATTTCGAATTCAAAAACTAAGTAGAGCATGAAAGGGGGCGTCTTTTTTACATTAGCAGGGGCGCCACTTACCCTAGGGCCGCTCTTGTTTGTAACCCTCTTAATTTTAAATTACATTCAGAATCTGAGAGATTTCGGAAGCCGGTGGGGAACAGCTTTCTCTCCGAGCAAGATTTATTAAAATGGCGAACCAACTGGTCGCCGGAGGCAGCTAGTTAATCTATATAAATACAACAGAATGTAAAATGTCCATTAGTTAGTTAGTTTGTCTGTGTCTCGCCTAGCTCCTAGACGGGTGATACTAGACCTACCAAATTTTGTATGGAAATTCTCCAGGACGGTTCCCGACATACCTCGAGGCGATTTTTTCAAAATTCGAATTATTTTACGAGATATCGATAAAAAACCTATCGTAAAAGGCCATTTCGCAATTGTAACACTGCAGTGGAAAGAGAGGGAGAATTTAGCATGTGTAGGTTGCCATATTTGGCAAGTTTATTAAATGATTCAGACTCTTGAAGTAAAAATAAAAGAATAAAGATTTTTTTTTATTTGTAAGGTTATTTTTTATTTAAAATATCGTGTACATGTGAAATCAGAGCAGGAATGAAATGTTTTATACTCAAAAGAAAAATAGGATTTGGAAATTTTCCGAGGCTAAATGTGCAACTTTTTGGTTTCGCGAAAAATAAAATGGTTGATATGCGATTTTGAGAAGATATGATTCTAGCGCTTGGCACAATTTATCGTCTGCTTCTGCTACTTCGAATTGCGCATTTATCTGCGCAGCTTTATCCCATCTGTTTCTAATATATTACATCCAATAAAAGGATGTTAGAAATATCAGTTTTAATTTTCTTTAATCATACTCATGAATAATGATATACTTTCCAACTTAACGGAATAAGGAAAGAAAATAGAGCAGAACCATGGATTATAATACGCTTTTAATATATAGCGCTTTAGTGCTTTTTTAAAATCTGAAAGTGTTTCAGATTTTCTTACTTTTATTTTCCTTTCCGTTTTTTTATAAATGCCAATATACCCAGAAGATCTTCAGAATTAACATAGGACGAAAATAATTTATACCTTTTTGTAGGTTTTTATCATTAAACGCCATCTTATTTTTGTAACCAGGGGCGGCTTGACACGGTAAGCATCACATCGGGGCGCCGGCTTTGAAGAGGCGTCATTTCGAACTCAAAAATTAGGTAGAGCATGAAAGGAGGCGTCTTTTTTACCTTAGCAAGGGTCTCTACACTTACCCTAGGGCCGCTCCTGTTTGTAACCGTCTTAATTTTAAATTCTATTCAGAATTCTAGAGATTCCAGTGCGAAGGAAGCCGGTGAGGAACAGGCGTCTCTCCGAACAAGATTTATTAAAATGGCGAGCCAACTGGTCCCCGGAGGCGGCTGGTATCTTATAAAGCTGAAAATTTTGAGAACACAGCCTCTCTGATCTGTTTCTGTTGTTTTTCTTCCGTTGCAAAAGCGTTACATCAGAGATTCCCGTTCTGTGTCAGTGCAGAATTATGTAGAACTAGGAGCAAACTTTAAAATTCGCGGAGTTTTTATAAGTGTAATCTATCAATTAATATACTTAAAGGCTAAAACTGAAAATTAAAGAATTAAAAAAATCCATAAGCATAATCTTTTGGCAGATATATTGAGTTTAGACTATAAAAGATTAATCATTCTGTAAATTCAAACACGTATAAGAGAAAAAAGACAAAAATTGTAACCACAGAGATCCTTTTCCTAGTTTGACCCTGTCATAGGTGACATTTTGCATGCCAGTATAATGTAAACAAATATGTTTAAAATCGGATATTGTGTATTTCGTTTTTATTGTACTCTGCTGCTTCTAGATCCGTTGTTGTACTCAGTTTAATAAATAATAGGACTTAAACGCTACATACAAGAAGAGTAATTACACAAGAAATTAATCAATAAATATTATATTAAAGAATGTAAGAAAAACATTTGTTTTGTATTTTAAAGCTATCGTAGTAATATGAATGAAAGATTTTTTTTTTCAAATAAGTTATAACGTATCGTTTCTAATCTTTTAAATATTTAACAGATGTATTATAATAAGCTTCATTCACAGCTTAAAAAAATAATTAAACAGACTTGGAAAATTTTAGAATGTGGTAAGAAGTTGTACTGCGAACAGTTATAAACAAAAAAGCTATAGGAATTACGAAACACTCAAAAAAAAATGCTCAATATACGGAATTTTGCAGTATTTCCCTGAACGTGTCACCCTTACCCTAGTAGCACAATTAGTCCAAAAAACTTTTAAAACACGTTTTTTAACGTCAAAAAAACGTGTTTCCAACGTAATTTAAACGTTTTTTCAACTACTTGTGCTACTAGGGTAGGCCTATTTTTGAAGTCGACTTTTGTGCTTATGAATTTTTAGGGGTCGATCCTGGAATTTTTTCTAGCGTCCCGTTTTTGTCAAAAATACTTATTTTTGTGAATTTCAACACTTACTTTTGTAAATTTATGAAGGGCCGTTTTAATCGATTTCATTTTTGTGAAGGGGCCGTTTTAATCAATTGTAATTTTGTGAAGGGGCCGCAAAACGGACCCATTTTTGTCTGCATCGACCCCTTATTTTTTCTGAAAGTTGCATAAGACATACAGTCTAACCTTTAGTATTAGTCCATAGCGCATTTGGCGAAGAAACATCGACTTTTAAGCATTTACAACATAGATTTGTTTTTAATAGCTGTTCAAAAGTCTTGTGACAGACAACGATCGCTCTTCTAGTGAAACACCCGCAATTAATAAAAAGAACTAAAAAAAAAAAAAAGAAGAGAAAAAAAATTAAGATTGAAGTTTGATATTTTCAATGATTTTCTATATTTACAGAAGATAATTTAACATATTTATTTTTCAAATCACCACTAATGTTATTCTTATTATTATTTAAAAAACTTATTTATTTTTCCCAATGGAGAATACTTGTCATTCAGGTATTGAGAACTAGTAAGGATGGAAGTGTTATCTAATTTAGTATAGGAGCAGTTAGTAGAGATGCACTTCACATAGCTGTCAACTACTACGGAATATAATTAACCACTTTTTGTATATTTTTTTAGTATTTTTTCAAAGAAGTAATCAGGTCAAATGCTTAGTACAAAAATTTTGCTATATTTTAAGCCGAAAAATCATATTTCGAAAAAGTGCACAGTTAAAAATGATTTACTTAAAATTGAGTACTTTAATGTACTCATATTTTTTAAATACATTTGCATCATAAACGAATACATGACGTGCTTAAATATAAATAACCATTCAAACTGAAAAATAAGCATATGGATAAATATAATTATAAACCCTTATTGCATCACTTGCACACTGGTAAATTATTTAATAAACGTTTATGTGGTGTTCGGAAATATTTCGTTTCAGTAGTTATAAGAATAAATTAGTAGCGTACTTTAAATTTACGAACTATATTTTATTACTACGCGCGGAAGAATACTCAAAAGAAAGTGCGATAATATGAGTATATCAAGATCTCACTTTTTCTGAACTACCCATCACCGGGATTTCTGCGCATGCCCAGAGCCTATTTTTGGAAGAGTCCGTTCAACGAGCTCAACGTGGTCGACGCCATTATTGCTGTATAGAGCATGTGGCGTTCGCTGCTTAAAAATGGAAGAAATAATCTATCATATATAATGATAGGAGAATTGGTTAAAAATCACAAATAGCCCTCGTCTTATGCGTAAGTAAAACATTTATGTTATTTGATTGTTTAAAGTTATAGTTATTTCATTTTGTTTTTGTTTATTTATATTTAAGACGCTGATCGGTCATAAAACTTTATAGCTATTATTTCATTTGTCGGTAGTATTTGTTTAGTAAACTAATTTTCTTTTGATATTGTAAGAATACTATCGCGGGAGAAATATTTATGTTTTAACTATTTTTATGTTTATTGTCATTGCTTATTTATTTTGTACACTCACCTAAGAATGAGTTACATTCGTGAGTATATGCTTGGGAATAAACCGGTCACTGTATTAGTGGCCGCTTTTTGTGGGGGAGAGGGAAGCGGGGGGAGGATATAAGATTTTCAAGAGTAAAAATATTGAAGTTTCTTTAGATTTTAAAAGTTTTAATGTCAATGTTTCTAAACAGTGTTAGGGAATTGCTACACTTTTGTCAAGTTTATCTCAGATTAATAGTCACAGACAATCATAGCAACATTCTGTGATCATTGTATGTCAGATCAGTGTCTTGAATATAAATAAAAATTTAACAAAACGAAATATTTTTACACAAAACAATCAAATAATGTATACGCTTTACTTACGCATAAGATAATGGTTATTCCTAAATTTTAATCGACATGCTAAAAAATAGTATATTTAATAAGAATATATTGATTCTTGTAAGAGTGCATGCAAAAATCGACAGCCAATATATTCGTATTAAATATAATAAAAATATAACAAAAATGCTTAACACAAAAATACATTAAATATCAATAGTATTCAAAAATGAGTTTTTCATATGTTTTCAAAATTGAGTATATAATGTGCTCGAAAATTTTGAGTATACGTACACTCATGTTTGAGTTCTTGCATGAACTCAAAAAATTGAGTACATGAGTTTCTTAAATTTAAGAGCAAAGTACTCGGAGCTATTACAAGATGAGAAAGTACTCAAAAATGAGTACATTTAGTTTATTTCTAAGTATGTAGTTTTAACAGTGTGGTTAATTATATTCCGTAGAAGTTGGCAGCTATGACTTCACAATTTAACAATACAACCCATTCTGGGAGTCGAACTGGTATCCATGATCGTAGAAAGCAGTGCATCAAGTACCATGCAATATGTAGAGGTCTGCACCGCCGCCGTGAATAACCCTGATTTTACACCGCGGCGTACAATCGGCTTCAAAACTTTTTTAAAAAATTGTACCTGAACTTTCAACTGCTTATTTTTTTCTGGATACTTCTTAACGCTAGTTGCTTGTAAAGATAAAACTTAAATTTTTTGAGCCAACGGCGTAATTCGACTGCTTTGAAAACTGTTTAAACATTGCATTATACCTTAAAAGAACATTATAGGTTTGGTTTGTTTGTTTGTGGGATTACGATGGATTAGCTCCGAGTGGGCTCTAGGTCGAAGGGTGGGTTGCCCTCCGTGGGGGTCTTTCTAAGGGGCCCTAACCCGTATTTACGCTAAGTTTCGGAGAAAATCACGGAAAACTGCGAACGGTTAGGTCGACGGACGCGCGATGGGAACCGAACCCGGGACCTTCACACTTTGCCCGTCTACTATTTCCAGTGATATAACCACTGTGCCATGGTGAGGCCTTATAGGTTTGGAATGGTTCATGAGAAGGTTTCTTGGAGGGAAAAAAACCGCTTAAACCTCGTCGCCTCTTCGTACGGAAGGGGATGAGTGGTGGCAGCTATTTCGCCCCCCCCCCTTCCGTTTGACCTAGTAAAATTTTTTTTTATGCCATCTTAAAAGAAAAGAAATAATTGCTTTTCTAAAACTTTTTAAGGGGACAAAGGGACTTTAAAATTGAAAACTATCATTTCTTAATTTTTAGTCTCAAAGTATACGTACAGTTGTTTAAAACAAAGGTTTGCATTTACATTAATACTAAAAATAAAAAATTAAATCTTTTTTTTTAAATTATGGTAATATCTTTAAGAAAAAATGGGCCATAAATATTTTTTTCAAAATATCTCATGCGCATTCCAATTTAATAAAAAGCTGTATTTTTTTAATAGTAAACTTGTAATGCATGTATGAACATAATTGTGCATTAAATTTTCAAACAAAGGTTATTTAATAGAGATATAGGAATTTAAATGTAACAATAGGATGGAATTTGAAACAAACAAAAAAAAAAAGTTTCATCTCACATGAATTTATTTTTTATATAAAGCTTACCTTTGTCCAGGGGCGTAGCCAGTGTGGAGGATATCCGGATATATGCCCCCGCCCGAAATTTTTGGATTAGTGATGAAATTCCGTCTATTTATACACATATAAGTTCATATCTCCCCCCCCCCCAAAAAAAAAAATTCCTGGCTACGCGCCTGCCTTTGTCACACATAAAAATGAATGCACAGATATGTTCATACATATATTGCAAGTGTATATTAAAAAAAATATGTCGCTTTTTATTAATTTGGAATGCGCATGGGATATTTTAAATAAAAAAATAGAAGACGTATTTTTTTTCTGAAAAATATCAATTTTCATTTTAAAAATTATTATTATTATTATTATTATTATTTTTTTTTAGTTTCAATATAGATGCAAACTATTATGTTAGACAACTATGATTTTGTGTGAAACAACTGTACATACGATTACAAGTAAAATTCAAAATGGAAAGTTTTGAATATTTAACGTCCCTTGTCCCCTTAAAGATCATGAAATGTTTTCTTTTACGAACAGGAACAAACATTTTTAAAAATTACATCTCTTTTAAGAAAGATGTATATTTTTTAACACCATTATCAGGAACATTTTCTTCAAAAAACGTTCCTCGATGCCTGCGTTCTTTGGGGGGGAGGGGGCTCAGATCTTTGTTTAAATTGTTGTCCAGGGGGGTCTGATCCGTCCATTGCGCCCCATCGCTACGGCCCTGTTGCGAAGTTTGTAAATTCCTCTTCAGGCAATACGATTTTTCTTATCTCTAAGGAAAAGAAATAATTGATTTTCCAATACTTTTTAAAGAACATAAAACATAAAATGTTTGCTTTTACGTACAGAAACAAAAATTAAGAAATTTGCATCTCTTTATAATTTTTTTCCAAAAATGTTCCTCGATGACTGTGCTCTTTGGCCTGGGTGAGGTGGCTCAGATTTTTCTAGTGGGGGGGGGGGGAGCTGAGCCGTCCATAGCGCCCACAGCGCAACGGCCCTGCTATTAACATCTGTGAACGGTTTATATATTTTAAAGGATTTTTCAGCGGTAAGTGGAATTTTATGACTACGGTGTTTCATACCTAAATATAAACTTTATAAATTTAACACGTCATCTGCTTTTGCTTTACTTCGTGGGTGGATGTTGAAAGAAGCGCATATTTCAATTAGAGGTTTGTTTAAATTGTTCTGTACGATTTAAAAAAAAATAAGATTAAAATTTTATGCTACTAATAATCACACCAGTTTTCAAAATTATTTATCTGTAAAGAGCTATTTTAATGATAATACTGGTCAAAATATCCAAATTAACTTGCTCAACGAACCGGGGTATCTTATACGGCAGTTAAACAGTGACGTCATAAATTTTAAAAAATGCTTGAAATTTGTAAACTCTGCAACTCTAACGTCCTGACACAATTATAGCGATTCTAAATAGCTCCTCGAGATTACAAAGTTTGATGTTTTCAGGAAACAGAACCATGGAGGATTTATAAAATACCGCTATAGTGGATATATGGCTATTTAAATTGGCACCGCTTTGAATATGTGTCACCACGGACCGTGGTAACAAATATTTCATCCACCACAAAATATTTCATCCACCGTGGTCCACGGTGGATGAAATGTTTTGTGGTGCTAAATACCCCAATCTTACAAAACTATGCATAAATTAAATATATATGGAGAGCTTTCTTAATAGCAACCATTATGTGAAATGATTATTGCTTATGCTACTGCTTAAATTGCAAAGAATCGCCATAGAATAAAAAGGACATATTTGTGCCAAATAATGTTTCTTGAAATCGAGCCTTAAAAAGGAATAAGCGAAAATAGATAGTATTAATATGCGTAATAGGTAGTATTAGTAGATTTGTAAGGATAATATGAATAAATCACAATATACCACATTAATAAATATTTCATGAAATTAAAAGTGTTCTGTTTATCCTTTTTCAAGGGTTATCTTATCACCAACTGAACGATAAGTAATTCTAATTTGCGTTAATATATCCCGCAGTAATTTCAACAGAGGAGATTACTTAACTAAAAAAAAAAAAAAAAAAAAAAAAAAAAAATCTGTTTTGCAGATATGATTTTAGTAAAATATTCGCTTCTTCCCGTATGAAGAGCGGGTGCGCAGCTATTTTAAAACAAACGGTTGTCCATTTCATATAGTGTCTGAGGTATTTAATGCTACAACTTGAAGCGTATGATGTAGAAATAACACATTTTGGAAGTCGGGAGTTCTCTGCAAACCGCTATGCTTTTCACTTTTCTGATCGCGAATGACACTGACGTAGTTTTTTGAGTCATTATATTGCAATGATGCCAGGTTAATACTCATGACGCAAACTTTACATCAAGAGTCAAATAATTTTGCATTTATTTTAGATTCCACAACACTGGAATGAATTGAAATTACACATGTTAGGAAAATTTTCGTTTACTACAATGCGAAGAACGGGCACGCAGCTATTAAATAAATAAAAATAAATACTATATTTTCGGTGGGACATTATATATACGGATTAAAGCTGAATTTCTTTTACTTCAAATGCCGATATATGCTGATATAGTTATTAATATATCTACTAATGTGGCTTTATGTAAGTAATTGTTATTATTAATATTAATTTTCAATAAAATCCCAATAATAAGTTAGTAAAAAATGGTAACGAAATCGCAGTCCTTAATTTCTCGAGACTCGCGAGACGTCTCGCGCGAGACGAGACAGCAATTTCTTTGCGAGACACGAGACGAGACACAGTGTTTGCGAGACGAGACGAGACGAGACAGCCCCGATTCTCGTCTCGCGTCCATCCCTATTAGAAATTTCCGCTTAAACAAACAATCCGCACTTCGGCTGATTGAAGAACTTAAGCCTTTTCTCGAGGCTAAAACAACAAGAAAGACAGCCCTCAACACAGAAATAAAATTTTGAAATGATGAAGTTAAATTTATTATTATCACTTTTTAAATGTATGGTTATTCACTTAGTTTCCATTTATTAAACATGCACTGTTAAGGAAAATATGCTTAAATTACTAATTCAAAGCAACACTTATTATTATTACACAGTTCATTTTATATGCCATGAAAAAGATAAAAATGTTATATCACCTTTAACAAATTAATGTCTCCATAGAAGATACTTAAGGATGAATAATTTTTATACTATCACTGAGCTAGCAAACCTTCTTTTATATAATCTTTCTTCTTTAAATAGTTACAAATAACAGCATCTGTGTTTCAAGGTGTAACATCCTAAAATTTTGACTGTCAAATTGTATGTAATTAATATTCCATCTTTGGGCTGTATATTGTTCAGAGATTGGTTTCAAAGTATAATTGTTTTGGTGTATTTTTTTAACATGCATTTCACGCGCCGATCCACGCGCTCACGTGGATCGGATATCGGAAAGAATGCTCTACTTTGATTGGTTGATTTCTGTCGATTACGATACTCCCGGAACAGTCGAAAAAATTCTCGCTTCCTTTAGACGTGGCCATGGTGGTAGGGCAAAACTGGGGGTCGCGGCTATTTATCCGATGATTTCATTATCCGATAGCGGGAACTATCCGCTACCGATTATTTCCCGAGACTATCGTGGTAGGGCTCCTGAGTCGATAGATGATTTGAAACAGCAAATGAATGGGTGAGTTGGTCACTGAGTTGGTGCAGCAACGAATCTTTACTGATTCAGTGTTTCTCTCTATTTCGGTGATTGTGTACGACGAATCTCAACTCAGTAGAATCTCAAATGTTTGAGTGATTGTATGCGATCGTTGAGATTCGTTGGTGTTTCGAATCTTCTATCGACTCAGAGTCGAAAGGAGTCGAAAAGAGTTGAAAGAGTAAGGGAAAATCTCTGGTGGTCGGATTTAAAGTTTTATCTGTCTGTGTGTGTGGAGTGGGTCGAACATCGTTTGCTTTTGGCGGGGGGCATAGGCGTTACTTCCTAAGGGCAAGAGGGGTCAATCACTCCCCCCCCCCCGCGAAAAAAAAAAGAAAATTCAAGTATCAGAGCTATTTAAAAATGGTATTTTCTACAATCAGAAACATTTTGTCACCCCATCCAAATATTACATGCCAATTTACGCCAATGCTCGTGGAAGAGCGGGGGGTGTCTCAAAGTTGTTTAAACCTTTTTCCCTCGGGGGGGGGGGACTTCCTCCTACCAACTTGTCTGGCTGGTTTAATATTTGTTTAAAATTTAATGAAACATCTCTTTTCTATTTTTAACTTCAATATATGTCCCCCTGCCCCACCCTCAAAAAAAAAAAAAAAAAAAAAAAAAACCGGACACTAAGTTTACATGGTTGGCGCGTTTTCATGTGAAGGGAAATAGAATGAAATAAAGTTAGGATTGTGCTTGTCACTTTTAATGAAGGATACAGGGGCGGTATTAAGCGCTCCCACAAAAGGACTTTGTAGTAAGCAAAAACATTTCGCTTTATTGCTGTAGATTTCGTTTAAGATATTTTTTTACCTTGTTTGTCGTTTAAGGGGAATGATTTTATTATCTTTCGTAATTCAGAGAAATACAAAATAGGGTCTAAAGCAGTGGCGTAGTTAGTGTTATTGACCAGTGGCGTAGCCAGGATTTTATTTCGGGGTGGGCTGGGTATCAAATTTAAAGATAAAGTTCAATTGTAAGCTAAGTAAAGGGTCCCATTTTTGGGGGGGGCAGCAGCCCCTCAGCCCCCCCCTCTGGCTACGTCCCTGCTGTGCACCAAAGTATTAATTAACCTGCAGTTAAATGCTACCTTCCTCACTAAAAATAAGTAAAGGGTTCCATTTCGGGGGGGCAGTAGCCCCCTTAGCCCCCCCTCTGGCTACGCCGCTGTCATTGACTACCGGGACGGACCTCCATATTGCAGCCCCATCTTTCTAAGCTTCTTAGACAGGGTCTTCTGCTGCCGCCCTCGCATTTGCTTTTAGCTTGACGGGCAAGGGCAGGGCGGACCGCTTGCTCCGCCCTGCCCTGCTACGCCGCTGGTCTAAAGAAGTTTACTTGCTTATCTATTGCCTTTATAGCTCCTTATTTGCCTCCAAGTTTTTTTTTTTTTTTGGTATTAGCATAAAGTAAATGAGTGATTTTATCAAAAGTTTGTAAACCAATTCCAGACACCAGTTTAAGAAAAATGTGTACTATGGTAGGAGGAGGGGGGGGGAGAGGGTTAGCTTTGCGGGCAGTAATTTTAAGGAGGGATGCTCATAACGGTTGCATCTTTGGTATTTCTTTGAGCAGTGGTGGATGTTGTTGTGTTATTACGGCCAATTAACTGCACGAAGGGTGGGGTGCCCTCCGTGGGGGTCTTTCTAAGGGGTCCTAACCCGTATTTACGCTAAGTTTCGGAATAAATCACGGAAAACTCGGGTCGGTGGTGGTGGAATTTAGCGTGTTTCCTTCGGTCTCACACATACTACTTTTGGTTTTGTTGCTATCGTTGTATAAGAGGTGTTTTTTGTTTTTTTTCCGATGCCACGAGTAACCTGACTGCGTGTTTTTTTGTGAATTGAAATACGCAGAAATAAAGTAAGCTTCGTGTTCGTTACATTTATTGTGTTTCCCACTTTGGTTGAAATATTTTTATTCGCATTTATATTTTACACTTGCTCTTACTTCACCGTAAATATAGATACACATATGTAGTATATTAAATCTATTGGCATTAAATTACACTAAAATAAAATATTTGTTAACTAGACACAGACGGTTGTTTTTAAGAATGCGTGTAATGGTGCATGGCCATCGCTGCAACTAGAAAGGGCAAACTGGACCCGTGCCCAAGGCGCCGCACTGAAGAGAGCGTCAAAATCAATTTCCATAGGAAGGGAAGGGACGATTTTATATAAAAATAAAAATTGGACAAAATTAATATATTTTTTTTCTCCCGGTTTTGTGTCTAAGTGTTAGTTGCGGATTTATATGCATAAGCATCCACATAGAGGGCCAAAGAGTGGAGGGGCCTAGAACCGGTCCTAGGGGTGAGCGAACGGGGCGACCGCGCCGGGCGCCATCTCTTCCACTTATCTATGGGGGTGCCAAAATACCTTACTTTATACATATTATAAGTATATTTGAGTGTCCATATATTGTTAAAATTTTCGTTTTAACACCTTTGAAAACTTTTCTAGCTGCATATGTGTGTGAAGGAGGGAGCGCATTTTTGTATTTTGAACCACTTAGAAAAATAGCTGGGACCGGCACTGGGGGGGGGGCTAATTTCAGCTGTCAATATGATGAATATTTTTACAACATACTGAAATACTAGTCAAACTAGGTGAGTCTTCTTCTCAGCGTCTTTTCATTGATGAGAGCGAGTAGGTTAAACATGGGTGCGAAAAAAATGAATAAACACACTCACGGAAAAACAATCTTTTTTTCTGATAAAATGCTATTAAATTTATGCCCAGGGGCCGATTTACAAAAATGGGGGCCCAGGGCAAAAGTTTCAGTAAGGGCTCCCTATCACGAAAATTATATCCTGGAAGCAACTTTCATATCACACCATACACAGAGGTTAGTTATAGGAGTATAAAAATATTTAATCAAGATGGAAAGTAAAATAGAATAATTTTGTGATAATATTATACGGGATAATAATATTTTATTTATATTACTTAATTTTTATTCCTTAATTTCATTCTGTGCTTTTCAAGTAACCTTATTCACGGCATTTTTGTAGTTTAAATTAAAATCATAATGCGGAAATTTTTAATTTTATTTAAAGGATAATTTTGGGAGCTCTTGAGCAGAATGTCTTGACGGAAATCAGTCCTTTCACTACTTTTTTATGGGCGACTTTCCCCTCAATCCTTAATACTATCATATGGGTGCCTTTATCGCCCCCCCCCCGAAACTTTTCTTTATTTACTATATATTACAGCAATCTGGTAACGGAACTTTATTAAGAATAGTCTATCACACTATTTATACTATACTATAAAACTACTCTTTCGAACTATATATTATAATAATATATTGTAATAAGAAAAAAAAAACCAAATGTTTCGTTTTAAGCTTTTGTTATACTCTTATAAAACAAATAAATAGGTAATTTTCAGAAAAAAATTCTTCGTCGTAGAATTACGTGGCAAAATTTATGTTAGGTTATAACCAAGGTGTTACAACATAACTGATTAACTGTGCACGATTGATTTCCTTTATTATATGAAATTTTCTAGTTAAAGTACTACATTCAACTAAAAGATGTATAAAACATGTATTTATCATTATTTCAAAATGACAGTAGAACTTATTTTTAAGCAAATGGTTTGTATTGAAGTAGTATTTTGTTTTGTATTTGTCTTATCCCTTCGACCGAGCAAGGAGAGAGAGATGCTAGCTACCCGAGAACTCAGCGGAGAAGAAACCCGATGAATGGGTGAAGGGTGTTGAAATAGTACGGCTTTCGGCGCAGAGAGAGGGAAAATTTCTTTAGTTGTTTTATTGATTCAAGATTCGAATCACTGATTCGAATCATCGAAGTAGTGAGTGAGTTGAGATTCGAATCAGTAAAATGAGTCGAACCGCCCATCTCTAGTCACTGAGCTACGAGAGCTATTGCCGTCTCTAAGACTAAGTTGTGCCGGTGCGGATAGGCGAGGAATATCATTCCCACATTAACGTATTTTTCGCGTTCTTTCACGTTTTTTCAATTTCTTTTTTAAGAATCAAAATTTTAAATTAAGGCTATAATTAAACTGTATGCTATATTTTTTGGCTTGTTACTAAACAAAATATTAATATGGAGTAAATATTTTTCTCGATAAAAGAGAAAATATTAATTGATCCATTTAGGAACATAATAACATTAAGAATATATAAATATCTCTCTATTCACAATAATAATTTATTTACTGAGCTAAAATATAAAAAAATAACATTTAGCAGGTGCTTTTATTTATTAATAATGTGTTAAAAATACTTTTCAATCACCGAACATGGGAATTACATTTATTATTACAACTGTTACCTTACTTGCACTCTCTGGAACAGAACCCCCTACTATTTACAGGATGCTGTGCTCCTAACCACTTGACCGCATATTACCTGCTTATGTGTTGCTAAAGATTGAAGTGAAGGTGAAGTATTTTCGGAACGAGAAATTTTCAAGATATACTTTTAAGCAATATCAAACGTTTCATGACCCACTTTTTTAAATCTATGAAAGTAAATTTGACCTACTACATCGTTAAGAATGTGAGACATTTATTGCAAGATTATAAATTATATTGATTGGAATAATTTTATTAATTGGACATTTTATGATACAGCAAAAATATAAAATAATGTTTTCATCCGGCTTGCTCACAGTAAAAATTTACTCTTACTGTGAGGTTACTCTTACTGTGTAAAAATTTACTTTACGGTAGAGAAAAGAATGTAACAAAATCAAGATTTTTCACTCCCTTCACTCCCCTCTCGTTTTTAAAGATACGCTAGTGTAAAGAGTTCTTTTGTTGCGATGCTTAGATTTCAGGGGGTAGCGTGGCCAGAGCAGATTGTCGACATTTCTCCCTTGTATGAATAAAAGGTTTCTGGTGAGGAAGAAAACGCTTTAAACACCTATTTTAAAAGTAAGGTAATAATGGGTGTTTGTGGTTTAAAGCTGATTGATTGAGCTGGGGTCCTAGGCCTATACGGGGAATGCTGGCCTCTGCTGCGAGACATGCGGAAGGTGTCACTTTATAATTTTTACCTTTAAAATTTTGTTCCTCGAAATTGTGTTTTTCGAGTATAGTTTTTCCTCTATGTTAATTTATAGTTAAATAAAAAATGGTAATGCACTTATTTTAGTATAAAAATGTCAACTTCAGAAATAAAACTTGCCTTATTAATTGCGAAATTAACATATTTCTTTGTAAGATGTAAGAATTATGAAATAGATAGACTTTAACGTTTTTAATTCTGCATTCATTTCGCAAAATTTCTAATTTCACGAATAGTAATTTTAAAAATTGCATTTAAGAGGAAAAAAATAAGTATACATCTTTACTTAACAATAATTTGAAGCTTATATATCATTACATATCATTACAAGCTTATATATCACTATGCACCTTCACATTAATTAAGAAATGAAATAATAAAGTTTAAAAAATAGACATTTTATTACACTATGTAATTTATACATCATATTAACTCATTGGGAGTAATTCGTAAGCGTGTGTCGCCTATTTTTGTTGACTTTTTTTGTCGCCAACATCACGCATTTTGGCGCTTTTTTTTTCGTCGCCAAAATTTTTCACGTATAAAACACCATTTTACAAAACAGCAAAAACAAAAAAATAATCACTCACCTTAACATATCCACATTCTAAAATGTGCACTTTTCATCAAATTAAAAAATAAAAAAAGAAAAGAAAAACTTGACTGTAGGGTACGTGATTTCATTTCCCACTCAAAAAGTATTGAAAATTTTTATTACTGTAAATAGAAAAAACCTGCTATAAACAACCATTACTATATAACTTTTCAGCAAGCAAGTTCACAACAGGGCAAGCAGAATTTTAATATACATTTCACTTAGTTTGGTTACTATGACACTAACTAAATATTTACGTAAATTTTACTTGCCCTTTTGGATAGCGTGACGCTAAACATAAATTAAATTATTGAAATAAATTCATTTGAATACATTATATAGACTTAGTTAAAGTGTGATATATTTGTCAGTGTATTTCATAATTAAAAGCATTGCTTAAATGCGTAAATCTTCTTTAGAAAATAAAACGAAAGTAACTGTAATGGAATTTAAAAACAAATCTTTAAAAATCCCAGCAGGGCATCACTCAAAATTTGATATCATTATTTTTAAGACCCATATTTAAAATTCAAGAGGTATAAAGTAAAATGCTGCGTCAAAAACTTTTAACCAGTTAAGGATTTTTGTATGGGGTGTTGTTTACAGACGAGGCCTGTTTTCAACTTGATGGCGTCGTTAACAGACACCAACTGGTGATTTTGGGGTACCGAAAACCCACACCTGTCTCTGGCACGACCACTAATTAGCCAATGGCCATAGGTTACCGTTCGGACTTCATTATCCTGCAAAGGCATCATTATTCCTCCACGAAACGGTGACAACTAACACGTGTGTCAAGCTGGCCGGACCACATTTCACAAAATGAAAAATAACACGATAAAAAATTAGTGCTATATTAGTGCTCATTAGTGCTCGAACCTCAGAATTAGTGCTGCTTATTTAAGGGCGTAATTCACAATTTAATGTGCTCCGGCTATCTTGACGTCAAGCTGGCCGGCCACATAAAGAAAAATTTATTTTTTCGGAAATTTTAATACATACAAAATTAGTGCTACATTAGTGCTGGCTGCTGGGCTTAAAAAATTAGGCTGGAAATCAATAGGCTAGATCAGCTGGATGCAACTAATTTTTTAAGGGAAAACAACCCTTAAAAAATTAGTTGCATATTACAGAATTTTTCTTCCATATTTTAAAAAGTTATTAAATAAATAATGTGGTCCGGCTATCTTGACGTCAAGCTGGCCGGCCACATAAAAAAAAAAATATTTTTTTCCCGAATTTTGTTACATGCAGAATTAGTGCTACATTAGTGCTGGTTGAATGCCAAATTACAGAATTAGTGCTCCGTATTTAAGAAAGTTATTAAATAATCAATGTGGTCCGGCTATCTTGACGTTAAGCTGGCCGGCCACATAAAGAAAAAAAATGTTTTTTCGGGAATTTTAATACATACAAAATTAGTGCTATATTAGTGCTGGCTGAATACCAAATTACAGAATTTTTAATCCATATTTTAAAAAGTTATTAAATAAATAGTGTGGTCCGGCTATCTTGACATCAAGCTGGCCGGCCACATAAAGAAAAAAAAATTATTTTTTTCGGAAATTTTAATACATACAAAATTAGTGCTATATTAGTACTGGCTGCATACCAAATTACAGAATTTTTGATCCATATTTTAAAAAGTTATTAAATAAATAATGTGGTCCGTCTATCTTGACGTCAAGCTGGCCGGCCACATAAAGAAAAAAATATTTTTTCTCGAATTTTGTTACATACAGAATTAGTGCTACATTAGTGCTGGTTGAATGCCAAATTACAGAATTAGTGCTCCGTATTTAAGAAAGTTATTAAATAATCAATGTGGTCCGTCTATCTTGACGTCAAGCTGGCCGGCCACATAAAGAAAAAATTATTTTTTCGGGAATTTTAATACATACAGAATTAGTGCTACATTAGTGCTGGTTGAATGCCAAATTACAGAATTAGTGCTCTGTATTTAAGAAAGTTATTAAATAATCAATGTGATCCGGCTATCTTGACGTCAAGCTGGCCGGCCACATAAAGAAAATATTATTTTTTCGGGAATTTTAATACATACAAAATTAGCGCTATATTAGTGCTGGCTGAATACCAAATTACAGAATTTTTGTTCCATATTTTAAAAAGTTATTAAATAAATAATGTGGTCCGTCTATCTTGACGTCAAGCTGGCCGGTCGCATAAAAAATAAAATATTTTTTCCCGAATTTTGTTACATACAGAATTAGTGCTAGATTAGAGCTGGCTGAATACCAAATTACAGAATTTATGCTCCGTATTTAAGAAAGTTATTAAATAATCAATGTGGTCCGGGTATCTTGACGTCAAGCTAACCGGCCACATAAACAAAAAATTATCCTTTCCGGAATTTTAATGCATACAAAATTAGTGCTATATTAGTGCTGGCTGAATACCAAATTACAGAATTCGTGTTGCTTGTTGAAAAAGGGTAATAACAATTTAATATGGTCCGGCTATCTTGTCGTCAAGCTGGCCCGCCACATACATTAAAATTATTTTTGTTCTGGAATTTTAATGCATTCCAGGAAAAATATTTTTTCTTGATTTGTAGCTTAAAAGCAGTATATACCTATCCACATCCTTTTTATTAACTTTCTTAACCAATTAAGCGCCGAATCTCCCGTTACGGGAACATGTATTATATATTTTTTTTTCTTAAAATATTTTAACGCAATTTACGAAATACACATTTTATAAACATTTACACTATAGGGTGCCTTATATAGTGTAAATGTTTATATAAAATGTGTATTTCGTAAATTGCGTTAAAATATTTTAAGAAAAAAAATAAATAATAGATGTTCCCGTAACGGGAGCTTTGGCGCTTAATGGGTTAAATAGAGCACAAATTCTGTAATTTGGAAATAAGTTGGCACTAATATAATACTACTAGTGTTATATTAGTGCCAACTTACTACAAATTTCAGAATTTGTGCTCTACTTAAGAAAGAGAATAAAAAATGATGTGGGCAGGTATATATTGATTTCAAAGTGTCAATTATTGGTACAGCTACCCTATATTAATAAAAGGAAAGTAGCTGCGAGTGGAAGCGGGATACAATTAATTTTGAGTAAAAATCTTTTCTTTTCAAATAAATGTATCACTTCAAACGAAATTTGTTTTAGTTTTAAAGATATGTGTGTAAAGATATGAAGTATATTAGAAGAAATTAAAGAGAGATAAAAATACTTGTTTAAATTTTTTAGCCTAATATCTATCGAAATTAGAAAAAGAACTTTTGTGGCCAGTCAGCTTGATGTCAGGATATCCATGGCAAATTGAATTCTTTAATTAATTATTTTTTTAATATGCAGTACTAATCTATTAATTATTTTATTATAGATAGATAGATTTGCATAAAACTTTCATAAATTCCGTGATATTTCATGTTTTTCAAATGTACGCGATTTTTCGTTGAAGTAATAGCATTTCTGTTAGCTCAAAACTTCAACCATTTTATACGGACGAAACTCGCCAAACATGGCAACGTAAGAACAGTTTTTAATTAATAATTCAAAAAGTAATTAAAAATCTAAAATTTTATGTAGCCTATAACCATCTCCAGTGCGTCAGCAATTTAGGCGTGGAAGAGTAACAAACAAACAAACAAACTCACTTTCGCATTTATAATATCAGTTAGGATATACACACACACACATATATATATATGTATATATGCCTATATATATATATATAAGAGAAGATCGTGTTTGTTCGCTATAGGCGTACAGACTGGACCAAATTCTGCACACTGACTAATTAGTATAAGAGAAAGCTAATGCCGTAAAAATGAAATTAATCGGATTAATAGTTTTTAGTTATTTTATGTTTTGTGACGTTTTGGGGCATTTTTCGCGTATTTTTCATTATTGCGAACTAAATTTTCGTCCAAAAACTATATATTTTATATTATCAGAAACTACGGAGGTTTCTTTTTCAAATAAACTTTGTTACAAAATCGTACTTGAATTTGCAGAGTTTTAGGAATTTTTAAAAGAAATTCCAGTTTAAAACAACATATACTGTTTTTCATTTTTAAGCTGTCGCATCGGAAAATCTAACGGGCAAAAATTTTCCTCCTTTTTACTGTTGATAAAACATTTATTTCACCCTCTTTAAAATTTTGAACCGAGCAGAAATGCTAATTAGTTTTTTTATGATTTTTTTTTTAAAGTTCACAGTTTAAAAATCTGTCCGGACTCTCTCCTCGACGAGGAATTGTAGCCAGAGGATGCAATGCGTTAGCTGAAAGCTCATTTGCTGAAGCGTTAGCAAGGCAACTGACGTCAGGCAGGAGAGATGGGATGGATTTGTGCAACCTCTCCGGTGCCAAGAAGCTCATAGCGTGCAGTTTGTGCCCCCTCGCGGGTCACCTGCAGAAAATAAAAGTTATTGTTCTAAGGATGGCGACTTTAAGGAGTTTGGCAGATTGCCGACAAAGTTGTTAGCGGTGATGGAACTTTTGCAAACGGTCTTAACCCATTTGTGCCTAGATATTTTTGCGACTTTCTTCGATTTTTGCTAATACCAGTAGTAATAGATAAATTTCTGATGTCAACTTCTTGAACAAGGGGTGATTGCTTTTAAAATCAGTATGCATAAAAATTGAAATGTCTACATTTTACTTCGTAATATTAAAATATTTTGTGGAGTTGAGGCTCAATACTCGTAAATAAAGGCTAGGAAAAATAAATAACGTTTTCGACTAATAGCGAAAATGCCGTCCCAAAAAAAGACACTAGGCATAAATGGGTTAAGTCCGCTACTGAATTCTTCGTTGTTCTGGCGTTAGGAAGGGTGAAAGAGACAGTGTGAAGAGAGGTGGAGGGCGAAAGAAAGAGGGTATGAAGAGAGGTGGAGGGTGAAATAGAGATGGGATTAGACGGCGAGCGTCCTAATCCATCCCCACCCCCCTTCGTGCCGCTGCTACGCGAAATTCAGGCAGACTGGTTATTATATCGATGACTGGACACTGTTTATTTGTTTTCCGTTGGTACGTAGGTATTAGTGATAAATCACTATGTATTAGAAAGACATGTAGCAAGGGAGAAACCTAGCCACGTCCAATTCTCGGTAACCCGGAACGTTGGCAAGCTCAGTGTTCATTTTTCTTTTCGTTGCAGTGGGGAGTCCCATGTCCTTTTTTATAATTGCAGCGGGAGGATTCACATTCCAGCCTAGCCACCTCCAATTCCTGTTAACCTCTGTACTCTATCAGGTGCTGTATTCATTTTTTTTCGTTGCAGCGGGAAGTCCCATGTCCTTTGTTTAATCATTGCAACGGGGGGATTCAAATTCCTTCCTTTTTCACTCTCATACCGACGACTGGACTAGCGATAAATGACTGTTTGAACACAGATAGGTAGAAATGGAGAAGCCTAGTCACGTCCAATTTCCGGTAACCTCTGTACGCTCTCAGGTGTCGTGTTCATTTTTTTCGTTGCAGTGGGAAGTCCCATGTCCTTTCTTTTTATTATTGCAGCCGGAGGATTCACATTCACACTTCCTTTCACAATCTATATTTAAGATCAATGGACATGTCTCTTTCCTTGCACGGGCATCGACAGGTCACACTGCTAGTATACATATATAGTATTTATATTTAAAAAGAACAAGAGAAAGGGAAGAATTTTCATGAATAAAATGCAGGGAACACTATAATTGCATAAAATTTAATTTATATAGATGTTTTTGTAAAAAGAAGATAATGATGCATGTATTTGATATGCAAAAAACCGCCCTTTTTTCTGTTAAAATTACATCATGCACAGGAAATTACAAACGAGTATTCCAGTTTCAATCTTTTCCCACTCAGCTTTGTCACAATTTTTTTTTCTTCAGTATTACTTTATTTAAATCTCCAACGCCGTAGGATTAAAATATAGTACTATTTTAAATTTATACATTAGATTTTTTACAAAATAATTATATTGGAATGTATTTACGATTTTGTTAGATCTCTTTTTTACCGCAAATTTCACCAGCCCAGCCTCAATAATAAATGCAAATTTGAGCGATGGCATTTGTTTGTACCGGAATGTACCTCAAAAATTTTCGTGTGTACCGGTACCGGTGCTGTGAAATAACGCCTCAGTGTGGTGGGGCTGGTGGGGACCGGCAGCCTGACCTCAAAGCAAATTGCAAATTTGAGCTATACCATTCGTTTGTACCGGAATGTACGGCAAATATTTTAATTAGTGAAGATGCCGATATCGAGGTACAATGCTTCTTTATATAGGAGTACAATTCAACAAAGTCGAATAAGGGTGGAGAAATGATAGACCCTCCACTAAAAAATTTTAAAAAATAAACGGTGCCAATCATTTGTACTTTGGTATTTTGATTATAAGCGTTTTCTTGTGGGAGGATAGCATTGCTCCATCCAACCCCTCCCCGTAAAGAATTTTTTTTAAAAGGGTACACATCGTTTGTACCAGCAAAATTTTCCTTTTTTTTGAAATGGCGGGCATTAAGAGTGCCTTGGAAGTATTGGCAACTACTAAGGCCGGAGTTGTTGGTCACTTTATTATGGGGGCACCTAGTTGGTGGACCAATGTTGCCCCCTATGAAGGGACGGACACAATGACATCCACGCCCTTTCGGGGATCGAACCTCGACCTCCGGGAGTAGAACCCGAAACCGTAGTATGGTGCTTTATCCACCATACAAGCTGTTAGGCAAAATTTTTCTTTGTATCTCGTTGGTAGAGTATTTCGACGAGCTTGGCCTTCTGCGGCGGGTCTCCTTTTACGTGACAGCTTTGGGCTCTTGTAATGTATTTCTATGCGGAAAACCCGAATTTTAGCATCCGAAAAGGTATTCATTAAATTTGTTAATGGATGATTGTAATGGATTAAACTGGTTAAGAAAACCCACTTTGATTTTTCAGCGGAATTTTTATGTTTGGAAGTGATCAAGGATAATTAAAACATAGAATTGGGGACATGTCCCCAAATATGAAAGAAAATTGGAGACATTTTATATCTAATGAAACAATTAACAGCAATCGAATTAAAAACAATATAATTAAAAATTGTCCCCTGATTCGGACATTCATTCATATGCTTGTCTCTGTTGGCTAGTCCAGGAGTAAGCAGCAATTTCTTTAATTTGTTTTGAGCTGTTTTCAGTAATAGTATTTTGAAGTTTGTAAGAAAGCTTAGGGTATTGCATTGTCATTATTTTCTAACAAGAATATGTATACACAGAGGGACTTTGATTTTGATTGATTTGATTATTATTTAATTGTGTTATAAATTAGAGTGTTTGAATTAACTACCTAGATAATTAAACTTTAATGTTTTAGTATTGGTCTCTGGGGAAACTGGAATTGAATGTTGCACTTACGGTGTATATATGTATTTTTTCATGAATTTATTTAGCCTCGAAAATTTTTCAGCATACTAATTTCACTATAGTTATGAACTGTGAACTCATGATCAGAACTTTTCAATGTTTGCTTCGGGTGTCTGCCGGAGTGGACTTTCAGAATAGGCTGCAGCTTGCTTCATCGTTGCGTTTCGTGGTGTGGCTTCTGCCAACATAGTTTTCTGCAGGGGGGAAGGAATGTTGCGTAACGCAACACTTGCCAAAAACGCTTTCCCGAGTTTCCTCCCAACGTCCACTGCAGGAGCAGACACAGGAAGGAGAAAGGATCACGAGTGACGCATCATCCCTCGCGCTGTCGATTCCGCAACCCGAGGAGAAAATGATGATACTTAGGGTTGTACCAATGGCAACGACAGTTGATTTCGGGGCGCGCGCGGTAGCAGTTGTTTTCTTGGAAAGTGTGCGTGAAAGGCTATTAGAGTTCGGGCGCGTTCGAGAATTCATCGGTTGTGCACCGGTAACACCGCTGCACGAACAGAGCGTTCGAAAAGGCGGAGCTCTGGAATTAACTGCGTTCGAAAACGTTTCGGTCATGTAGCGGTTGTCTGCTCAGCGTGACCAGAGCGCAACCAGAATGACCCTGCTAGCGAGGTGGGTTATTCCGGTTATTAGCGTAGTGTTGCCAATGTTTATTTTTGTTTTCTTGGCTTGGAATCGGATGTGGTGAGGATGACCGAAACCGGTTGACAACCGTGACGTCACTTAACCGAAGAATGACCGCAACCGGTAGCACCGGTGCATAACCGACCGGTGAATTCTCGAACGGGCCCTTCGTTCTTTTCCCTTTTCGATAGAATGCAAGTGCCGAACTTTTCTTCGAAGGGACTTCTGTTCTCGAACAACATGAATATATATTTTAACTGAGTGATGTACGACATATGTAGATGTCCTTTGTTGTGTTAATAAGTGCATTATCAAGGCTGATGTATCCAGATATTAAAATGTGTGAGACGCTGAAATAAAATTCCCACGTGGCAACATGATTTGGCATAAGTGTCATTAACAATTTTTCCAGACAGCAGCTCCAGCCCGAGATGTGAACCACAGGAAAAGAAAGGTAAGTGCAAGCATTCAATTTCTGTTTTCCGGAGACACTCTAATTAGGTGCCTTAGCAATGTACTATAATTAGCAAATTTTAGAGTCGATCACTTAGCCATTTCTTAACAAACACCTTTTTTAATATTTATCATCATACAATTTTTAAAACATCCCCCAACTGTTTTTTTAGATTTTGGGGACAAATGGAAAAAACGAGGAAATTGGGGACTGCTCCGATAATTGGGGTCCTTTGGTCACCTTACTCTGGATTCCTTTTTCTGGGATGAATTCAATAGGATAAGGCGGGGCCTTCGCAATTAGTAACGGGCCCGCGCGTGTATTTTGATGAGCCATCCAAAGAGGCCTACGGATGCTCGAGTTCTCACGTATACATCAGGCATTTCTTAAGTTTCCCAGTGCTTTCAAACGTTTTTTAATGTAGTTTTAAGTAGTAATTGTGTTACTAATTCAAGTACGAACTCATGATTAATTTGTTTGCTATGATACATATTTACATAAAGAAAATAGATGCATATAATTTGAAGGAAAAACAAAGTAGCGCTTACTCTCATGATTCACGATTGCTTATTTTAGTTTCACAAGTGGATATTTAGTATACTTTAAAATAACTAAATACACAAGACATTTTTATAATGAATATTTCATGAACGTAGTCATGTTATTTTAACAATTCAACAATTCAACATTAATCTTTAACAAATGATGTATTAAAGCGCATTTCAGTGTTTTCGGGATATCCTGTATATTGGAGAAAATTGATAAAATACGCTCTATAGCGCGATCCCTGAATTAATTATTCTTCAATAAAGACATTTCATGTAGTATATATTATTCTTTTGTCGCTTTCTCAATCGAACTTAGGAATTGAGCAAGCATAATGAACGCTTGTACAAAATATTAACTACATTTGAAGTTTCTGTATAAACGGGCAAAAATCAATAATTTATAATTTACTGTATTTCTGCACTGTACCAGATGTAAGTCTTAATCACATAATCAAGGCATATATAACTGATAAATAACATTTTCAACTGGCAAAATTAAATTGTCTAACTAGTATCACAACGTCATGCTTATTTAAAAGAATAAAAACTACTCAAGTAATACGATTTCTGATTAAAATAATTTATTTATAAATAACACATGAGTAACTATTCACTAAACATGATTTACATACATATATTTAGAATTTCTAAATACATTATAAGCGTTCACTTACCTTTACATTCAGAGCAAAATGTTCGAATTTTAGGATAAATTTTCATGAAAGAAAATGGCGCAAGATTCACAAAACGATTACCTATATCTAATGAAAAAAATTTCTTTAGTACGACAAAAGTATAAAAAAATTGTTTTAAAATAATAAAATAACATAACATTTATAATACTTAGAATAATAAAATAGAATACTGTGACTGGGGAAAACAGGCCTCAATGAAAAACTCATTTTTAGGGATGGCAACTCATAAGCAGGCCCGTTGCTTAGCGATGGCCCCGGATAAGGCGACCAGATTTTTAAAGAAAGAATTGGGGACAAATCAGCGTTGTGGCCCCAATTCTGAAAAAAATTGGGGACCTTTTATAAATTCAATGCTCTTCACTAAATAGCTTTTTTTTATTCAACTACAGCGTTAGTAACATTCATAAAAGAAATAAAACATGATTTATTTCATTTTACATTGGGAAGAAATAACAGTTTTAATTAAAATTTTCTCTCCTTTTGTTGTTTTATATTTTGGGCACAAACTGAAAAAAGTTCTGAAATTGGGGACTGTCTCCAGAAATTGGGGACATTTGGTCATCTTACAATAGGAAGACAGTAGGGGCCCGTTCCAGAATTCACCGGTTGGTTATGCACCGGTGCTACCGGTTGCGGTCATTCTTCGGTTAAGTGACGTCACGGTTGTCAACCGGTTTCGGTCATCCTCACCACATCCAATTCCAAGCCAAGAAAACAAAAATAAACATTGGCAACACTACGCTAATAACCGGAATAACCCACCTCGCTAGCAGGGTCATTCTGGTTGCGCTCTGCTCACGTAGAGCAGACCGGGGCCATCGCTAAGCAACGGGCCTGCTTATGAGTTGCCATCGGTAAAAATGAGTTTATCATTGAGGCCTGTTTTCCCCAGTTACAGTATTCTATTTTATTATTCTAAGTATTATGAATGTTATATTATTTTATTATTTTAAAACAATTTTTTTATACTTTTGTCGTACTAAAGAACTTTAGATGTAGGTAATCGTTTTGTGAATCTTGCGCCATTTTCTTTCATGAAAATTTATCCTAAAATTCGAACATTTTGCGCTGAATGTAAAGGTAAGTGAACGCGTATAATGTATTTAGAAATTCTAAAAATATGTATGTAAATCATGTTTAGTGAATAATTACTCATGTGTTATTTATAAATAAATTATTTTAATCAGAAATCGTATTACTTGAGTAGTTTTTATTCTTGTAAATAAGCATGACGTTGTGATACTAGTTAGACAATTTAATTTTGCCGGTTGAAAATGTTATTTACCAGTTATATATGCCTTGATTATGTGATTCAGACTTATATCTGGTACAGTGCAGAAATACAGTAATTTTAAATTATTGATTTTTGCCCGTTTATATAGAAACTTCAAATGTAGTTAATATTTTGTACAAGCGTTCATTATGCTTGCTCAATTCCAAAGTTCGATTGAGAAAGCGACAAAAGAATAACATATACTACATGAAATGTCTTTATTAAAGAATAATTAATTCAGGGATCGCGCTATAGAGCGTATTTTATCAATTTTCTCCAATATACAGGATATCCCGAAAACACTGAAATGCGCTTTAATACATCATTTGTTAAAGATTAATCTTGAATTGTTTAAAATAACGTAGGAAATAAGACTACGTTCATGAAATATTCATTATAAAAATGTCTTTCTCATTTGTGTATTTAGTCATTTTAAAGTATATTAAATATCGACTTGTGAAACTAAAATAAGCAATCGTGAATCGTGAGAGTAAGCGCTACTTCGTTTTTCCTTCAAATTATATGCATCTATTTTCTTTATGTAAATATGTATCATAGCAAACAAATTAATCATGAGTTCGTACTTGAATTAGTGACACAATTACTACTTAAAACTACATTAAATAACGTTTGAAAGCACCGGGAAGCTTGAGAAATGCCTGATGTATACGTGAAGACTCGAGCATCCAAAGGCCTCTTTGGATGGCTCATCAAAATACACGCGCAGGCCCGTTATTAATTGCGAAGGCCCCGAGCAGACAACCGCTACATGACCAAAACGTTTTCGAACGCGGTTAATTCCAGAGCTCCGCCCAACGCTCTGCCTTTTCGAACGCTCTGGTCGTGCACCGGTGTCACCGGTGCACAACCGATGAATTCTCCAACGAGCCCTAGGAAAATCCGCTCGGAAAGAATGTGCCTCACTCAGACGACATCATTGAAACGTCCTGACGGAATGCTCTAATTTGATAATAAT
>JAWZYV010018275.1:0-60643 GCA_038373885.1 Cheiracanthium punctorium | reverse complement strand
ATTTTCTCTACTTTCTCCCAGTCCGTGCGAGTTAATTTTCTTCCACCCCGGATTCTATTTTTTCGCTCCAGTCGCGGATTTCATCTCGTCGTGTGCCGCTCTTAACTCCTCCAATAGGCTTTCACTTCATTGTGGTGCGGCCTTTAACTCTGCAATCCGGTTTTTGTCTCGACTTGTCCGGCTTCATATTTTCTTTTCTAAATCAGCTTGTCCGCTTCAATTTACCTTCCAAATCAGCTTGTCCGGCTTTCATCTCGTCTTGTCCGGATTTCATCTCTTTCATCATATCCATGAGCTTTTGAAGTTGTTCTTCCATTTTTCCTCTCGTCAAACCATAAACTGAAAATTAAAGTCTTTCTTTAGAACCCCGATTCTGACACCAAATGTTGCAGAATACTCTGCTTGTTCCCGGGGTTCGTCGTTCTAAAGTCCAGTTGGTGCAGACAGTTCTATTAAAAAGTCCACTGGTCAGGATGGAACACAAATTTTATTGTTCTAAATCTTCGTGGAACAATCAGCTTTACAAAATTCGCTAGCACAATCAACCTGCATGTGCTTCTACCAGTTGCTTAAATCAGAAACTTCTCACAAATGCTGTATTTTTCACATAAAATAAAACACATCCACAGGTAAAATTTCAGTGGAAATATTCAAGGAATAACACTAACAGTCCCTCATGACTCAGCTATCAAGAATGTACACGCAGCACTTTAAAAACAGCTTCGAAAAGCAAGTCAAAACACACTCTGAGAATTGATAGTGCTTCTATAGCACTATCAATTCTCAGAGCAAAGCAAACGTACTCACTCAGAGAGCTCTACTCACACACTCTCGATGGGAGCAAACTCACACTGAACTGGGGCTTTTGAAGCGCTTTTATTTATAGTCGACGCAGAAGGTACAAAAAGCTTCCAGAAAAGCCTATTTCAGGAAGATTCCACATAAAGCGGGAATTTTGATTACGTCATAGAAGAGAAATGTTAGGTAAAACAGCTTCGTAAAGCAAGTCAAAACACTGCTTCTATAGCACTATCAATTCTCAAAGCAAACATACTCACTCAGAGAGCTCTACTCATACACTCTCGATGGGAGCAAACTCACACTGAACTGGGGCTTTTGAAGCGCTTTTATGTATAGTCGAGGCAGAAGGTACAAGAAGCTTCCAGAAAAGTCTATTTCAGGAAGATTCCACATAAAGCGGGAATTTTGATTACGTCATAGAAGAGAAATATTAGGTTAGTATGTGATTTTAATACAGCACAAGCAGCTTTACAGACCCCATAGGGAAGATCACGCCAAATGACCAAAATATCGCCAATCTTGGCGACTTTTGGCGAAATATTGCTAATTTGGCACCAAAAATAAGTCCCCAAGAGTGAAGAGATCGAAGCCCTAGGACCAATATTTCTCGAGATTTCAGGAAACCCGATATGTTTAAATGGGAAACCGAAACCTCCGTATCCCCGGTTCTAGATGACCGATTTTAATGCAACCATAAGCAAATTTTAACTATTTGAAAGGTAGAATACGAATTTTAAACTATTTCAAGCTCTAAAACAGCGGGTTGCTACGAAAAGTCGTAACAATAGAAACTCATTGCACGAATGTAACTCATTTGGCGTTTACGAATGCAGCCTTTGTCTTGCTTCCAGTTCTAGACTCCCAAAAGCTCTTCATTGCAGTTCTTTGGGCAAATGATGTCAGGAAGGCATTGCTACGAATTCGCGCACCTCCGATTTCTTACAGTCACAGCAAAAATTGGAGGCTTGATCTCAAACATGAAGTGTTTTGTTCCTAGTAAATTATTTCTTCCCTAATTTGCATATTGCAGCCAAACTCTTATTCATCAGCAACTTGACAACTTATTCCTATTTCATACAGATTGGCTTATTTTTGAGCGAGTTATCCCTATTTTTGTGATTTTTCCTTGTATTTGGAAACTAGTGTAATTAAAACGCATTACTTCCATTTTGAATCGAAGTTAGGTTGTTTGAAAATCATTCGGAATAAAAAAATATTTGGAGCAACGAGAAAATATGATCATTTTACTATATAGTAAACTAGCGAAGTGCCATTTATTTGCACGAGGAGATTTTTAAAATTTATTTAATTTTCTTCTAGTTTTATGCATCTTCCATACGAGCCATGATAGCAAACTGAGCTCAAGTTTAGTAACAACCTAGCATCCTTGACTGACTGATGATAGGTTCTTGTAGGAGTGCCCTGGGCACTAGGCCTTTAACTCCAGTATGTATGATCTTTTCAGTCGGGTATTTTCAGTCTTGTAATGAGTCCCCAAACAGGACGGGTTGAGATGAATATCAGTCAAGTACAGTAAGAAGTGATCTGCATGAACAGCCCGGCCAGAAGGATGTTAGTAGGGAAAGGGTTTTTTATTTAATAATTTTTTTTTTTTTTTTTTTTTTTAAAGCCGCAGTGTGAAGTACGTTATTGTGGAGGATCAAATATGTCAAGATATGGAGAGCATTTGGCGAGGACCGCCTTCGGTCTTTTGCTGTTAGATGGATCACGAAAGTCGTAATCCGGAAATTCGGCAAGAATGTCGTTATTGATACTGGATATATTATCGTAAAAGTTTACGGCAAGTCTGTGGATTGTGTGCTTAATCGGCTCAACGGCCAGGTCATTTTGAATCGTAGTGTTTCTTAGGAAGTGGTTTCCTTTACGGATTTTTCTAAGTATTGCACTTTGTTTAGCTTGCAGGGATTTCATGTGCGATTTAGCTGCAAAAGCCCATACGGGGGCTGCATAAGTAGCGATAGGCCTGATCATTGTTTTGTAAATTAGCGTTTTGTTTTGCTTGCTGAGTTTTTTAGAATAAAGTATAGGAGCAATCTTTTTGGCGGCAGCCGCCATGCGGCTTCTAATTTTAGTAATGTGTGGTTTCCATGTGAGTGACCTGTCCAATGTAATTCCCAGATAAGTGGCAGTGTTACTCCATGGGACGACGTTGTTTACGTATATGCGGGGAGGGTTATGTTTTCTTGAGACGTGTATTGCTTGGCATTTGTCGGAGTTTAGTTTAATTTTCCAGGTATCGAGCCAGGTTTCGAGAGCGTCAATATGTGCTTGAATGCATCTTGAGAGTACTGTGGGGTGGTGAGCTCTGCAAATAATCGCCGTATCGTCGGCGAACAGAGCAAGTGTGGTGTACGGATTTCTAGGGATATCGTTGACGTACAAGTTAAACAGTGTAGGTCCCAGGATTGATCCTTGGGGAACACCACTATTTATAGGAGTGCGGTTAGAATGAGTATTGTTTACACGAACCATAAATGTACGGTCAGAAAGGTAATTATGAATTAAATGAATTAGAGTCTGGCATGCCGATTTGTATGAGCTTGTACATGAGGCCTGTATGATATACTTTGTCAAACGCTTTTGATATGTCTAGGAGGAGAATACCGACTTCCTTTTTTTCTTTCATTGCTTCAGCGATATGTTCTGTGATTCTAAGGAGTTGGTGAGTCGTACTGTGTTGTTCTCTAAATCCAAATTGTTCGGGAATAATAATGTTGTTTCGAGTGAGGTGTTCTTGAATGCGGTGGAGTATGACTCTCTCCGCTAATTTACTTAAGGCGCTTAATAAACTAATCGGTCTGTACGAGCTAGGTGAGGTGCTGCTTTGATTTGGCTTGGGTATAGGACAGACGATTGATGTTTTCCAGGCTTTTGGGAAGTATTTTAATTTGAGTATGTGGTTAATCAACGAGGTCAGGAAAATGAGGGTACGTGCAGGCATATTTCTTAGCATGACGTTACTAATTTTGTCGCTTCCAGGACATTTTTTAATTATCATAACCAGCTCCGTCGGTTTTGTGGGGGAGATTTCAGTTGTACAAGGAGTGATAAGGAAACAGTCTCCTTTATATGGTAATCCGTAGTTGGGTCCACTGCAATGTTTTCGTGGAGGCTAAATTGCTTTTCATATGTTCTAGCCAGTGTATTTGCTTTATCGTAGTCGGTTAAGGCGTAACTGCTGCCTTCTTTGAGGGGAGGGATATGCGATTTTTGGTTTTTTAGTTTTTTCAGTGCCTCCTAGCATCCTTTTAGAGCAAGAGCCAGCGACCGCCAGACCTTCGTCATAGTATAAAAGCTGAAACTCACTCTGTGCATACCCCCCAACAGAGGTAGGAACAATCGGCCACTCTAAAGTTTGGATGACCGTGACTTTGGCAGGTCACTGGCGCAATCATGGAAAACTGTTGTGTTCGTAAACTACCGCGACGAAGTACATCAAGCTGTCATAAAGTGCCAAGCACATTTTATACTGCTACTTCTGAACTTTCTAACGCGCGAACTTTCTTGCAGCGCGCTCGTAATAGAATTACGTTTTTCAAGACTTTGAGATTGTCTGGCGGGGGTTTGCCACGATGGAAAAGTGTCTGGCAAGGGATAAAGTGATTTCTAGTACTGCGAAGAAGAACATATAAAAAAAATTAAGCTTTATGAAATGACGAAATTTTCGGCAATTTTATACACCTTTGCCACCTGTTACCTGACAAAGCCACGATCATCCAAACTTTAGAGTGGCCGATTGTTCCTACCACTGTTGGGGGGTATGCGCAGAGAAAGTTTCAGCTTTTATACTATGACGAAGGTCTGGCGGTCGCTGGCTCTTAGACTATTTCATTTATTTAAGTCCAGCCGTGAAAGTGTGATAAACAAATGAAATTTTTAAAAATGATAGCCTATAACTCAAAATAAGTAACTATTTATGATCCTCAAACGTTTTATTAAATTCGACCCAGCATTTTATACGTGATGCGCGAACAAAAATAGCTTCACAGACAGAGAGATAATTGTTGTTAAAGCTCCCTTAGAGCATGAAATGGATAGATACTAAAAATTTTTCATTTCCAAGAAGACGAAAGTCCTATTCCATGTAGATAGATTATTGTTTAAAGTCGTTTTTTTTTTCTTTACTAATTTGTACAATGACACCTTTGTAAGTTGGACACTTGTGGTTTTCTTGAAAAGTGTTCAACTTATGGATTTACCCACAAACGTGGATTGATTTTGTTTGTTATATCATAATAATAAGATGAATTATTATTATTATTATGACATAACAATTAGAATCAATATATATTGATTCTAAAACTAAATTCAGTGGCACAACAGCCCTAGTGGGCCAATGCCTGCGATAACCAACCATGCCTTCGCGACCACGGGGTCTGGGATGCAGTAGACTTCCCCCGGTCAGATGGTCAGCCTGACGCGGGGCCCCCAGTGTTTTGTTTCCCAAGAAAGCTTGATCCTCATTTTATCGACTCACTTAAGGGATGAAAGGCTGAATAGTGATTCTATTAGTATGTAATTGATAAAAGTAAATTATAATTTTTATTACCTTTTAATACAAATTGTGCAAATGTATTCTTTAAAAAAAAAGGGGGAGGAAAGATCACAGTAATAATTAATAAAAAGAACATACCTATTTATTTTGCGATTAAAATAATTCGTAATTTCCTTTTTATTTTCATCTTTAATTTTTTACTTTATCGCTCGTAATTTTCGTTTCCAATTTATAAATATCACTTACGTTAATGTATCCGTATTCCTAGTAGACGCATATACTTTTTTAGGCAGTCCAGGGCATTTATATCGTTATTCCTTTTAGGTATAGCATCAGTGGGGAACCGAGCAGAACTGGCGCCCGGTGCAACATACCTTTTTGGCTCCCTCCATCCTATTTTTTGTCAAGTTTACTTTGACAAAAAATAGGATGGAGACGATTTGACGCTCCTCATCAAGCAGCGCCCGGGGCAGGGGCCCCTGCTTGCCCACCCCTAGATCCGGTACTGTATAGCATTTACGTCTGGTCCTAGTAAGAGGTTCGAATTTTTAAGTTTTAATAGAAATTCAAATTCCGGGGAGTGGGGTAGATCCTAAATACCATAGAACTGCTGAACAGAGTCTGGATCTCTACATATTCGTATCATTAATATTGTCATCTACTTTAGTAACTTCAAGAAATCTGTGTGTGAGTGGACAATGTCTAGTCTATTTGAAGCTTCCTAGATGGCTAGTCTATTCTATATAAAACCACCGTCGTTTTTGTCTTGATTTACGTTTCCTTTTCCTTTGATTTTTTGAAGTTATGGCTTTAAACTGTATGACATGGGAGGTTGAGAAAATTATTTCATCGTTGAAAGAAAAAACAATGTCGAGAGTACAGTTGACATTGTACCTATAGTAAGCCGGTTTTTGCTTTTTGAGTAACTGGGAAAGGTTGTCGGTTTTCTTTGTAAAATTTGGTGCATTTTGCTAGATTTTCAACTTAAGTCGGCTTTTGGGTGCCCAACATCCGAGACAAGGAGGAGGAGGTGTCCAAAGTATGGAGGTTGGATGCAATGTAAATATTATGGGCATGTTTCGTTCTCCTGAGAAGTGTCGAAATGATGGGGGTGTCCAATTCGGGAGGTTTCTGTACTTGTTATAGTAATTTAATTTTAGAAGGAAAAAAAAGTATTTTAACTGCTCGTGGGAGGGAAGGGGTTGACAAAATGAATGTCCGCCCCGGGTGCATATAAGCAAACCATACTTCGCTAGAGACATGGCGGAGTTTAAGCCTTCTGATTGATTGGTTTCGTGTACGTCATTGTTTACGCCCACTCATGTCAAGCACTTGACTATTTTATTCTTGTGCTATATATATATCGTTAACAATTTCACAGTGATTTTTTTCTTTCTGAGATGTCATTCTCAGAAGCTAATCTTCCAACTTTATTCCTGAAGGAAGTTGAACCAATTTTTCCAAACTTAATTGTGGAAAGACGTAATGTTAAGAACATAGAAGAATGCAACCAATGGATCAAAGAATATGGCAAATTAACTTAAATAAGTTGGAATGCAATGAACTTAAGACTATTTGGAAAAGAATAGTATAACATTTAAGTGAGTAGTTTTCTCCTAACTACTCATTTAAATGTTACTTAAAATAATTTCTCATACTTTTCTACTATTTTATTTATTTGTAAATAGTTAATAGTTCAAAAATGGATCGTAATTAGGTTAGAGAAAATGATTTTTGTCATAGTGGCGCCATCTATTGCAGAATAAAGTACATTGTATATTGTTTTAAAATAATTTCTAATCAAAGCTGAAACTCACATTTTTGTAATTTGGAGAGATCAGACTATCAAAAGCTCAATATAGAAAGATTATATATTTATTATTATACATACATATATTGAATTACAGCTCATATATATTTGTGTGTGTGTGTGTACATAGAGAGTGTCCCAAAAACACAAGATTTTATCACTTCAATATTAATCACAGACTATAGACATGTGCAATAAATTACAAAGTTAAGTAAAAAAAGGTTCAGAATTTTTTAACGTCATTTAAAATTACTGGTCTTGATCGGAATTTGGGAGATTGATCGGAAATTGATTTGATCTCAAGAATCATCATTGGGACTTGCGACCAAATCTAAGTAAATGCAAAGTTGAAATTTTTATATAGCCCCCTGTACGAAAAAATTCCGAAATACTAAAATACGCACCATACATTAACTAAGTGATGCACAAAATTTCAGATTTTCATCATAAAAAAGGCCCCGAGATGTGAAAATAAATAAATGTTGACTTAAACCAATTTTCAATAGCTCTCCAAGAGAAAAATCACATCGTAAGATCACGATTTAGGAATGTACACAGCACACATTAAGAAAGAAACAGTGATTGCATAAATAAATAATATTTTATACTATTTGCCTATTTTCAAGACGCTCGGCTCAGGGGATTAATCATACTCCCTTTATTTTATCGTCTATATTTTTTAATGTTCTTAGTTTTCACTATTTACTATATAAACTGTTATTTTGAAATTCCTGTTTAACGATTATGATTACAAGTTTTTATACGTTTTATATATATATATATATAATAGTATACTAATCAGTAAAAACTGAATAATATATAATGGTAAATGTTTTCTACATTTATCATAATATCTGTATAAATGTTTATATTTTAGAGGCTTAATTGAATAGTGCACGTAATGTTTTCTTCGTATGGAGCTCAAAATATGATATAATATTTTTGTTATTTCTCTACTTTTTTTATAATACTTATCAAGAAACATGAGCATACATGTGTGAAAAACTAATTTTGTTTTCACTATCTGGTTTTGGAATTACTTAAAAAGTCTTTAAATCACATAAGAATTTTTGACTGTCAACATTTAAATTTTTTTTTGTCGATATATACGAACGAAAACGAAAAAAAGGGGTTAAAAGGGACTTCCAAAATAAAAGTATACTTGTAATAATGCATGCATGCGAAAGAATTCTTATATTGTAAAGTAACAAACTCCAATTTTTTATTTTGCACATCAATATTTATACATAGTGAATAAGAAATTAGTACTAAAATTTGATATTGTGCTCTCTGCCAGTTGCATTAGAATAACTTTCATTTTATAACAAATAAGTGTTATTTTATTTAATATAACTTAAATTAATTTTATTTGAAAGTAAGCATGCAAAAAAGGGAAAGAGGTGAGATGGATCGGTGTCGTCCCAGAACCCGCGGTAACCCCAGAATGGGGTGGGAAATGTTGGGGAAGAGAAAAGAGATTTACGACTATTTCTCCTCATCAAGGTCAGTAACGAGATCGGGGATTACAGAATTCAACTTAGCGATAGTCCCTCCTCCCCCTCTCAGAGCTCTCTTATCAATTCTGTGCTTCAGCGCCTTCCTGTCTTCAAAATACAAAAGCCGAATGAGATGGAAGAATCACTTGTTTATGTCTTCGAATTCAAAGCGATTTTTCTCAATACTTATGAAAAAGCTATTGGTTCGATATAAACTGAAACTTTTTTGAGGGAATTTTAAATCATACTCATTCTTATGAAAAGAAAATTAATGAATTCTTCTGTAACTTTAAAAGTACGAAATTATAATAATCGAACAAAAATAAAAATACTCATTATAGTTAAGTAATCACTATAGTAATTATACAATTTAAATTATATGCTTATATAGATATTCATTTACATTACACGACGCACAGGAAGTACAGCAAGGGGGCTAATAGGGCCAAAATTTTTGATTATCATATTTATTTAGTCTAATCAAATGGATATGCCCCCTTCATTTAACTTATGAACAGCAGTTAGCTGTGGCATTACAAAACTTTTGCCCCTCTCCCGAAATGTGTTTCATATTGCCAAACCTAGAAAGAAAATGAAATATACTATAAGAATTTTTTTTTTATCAACAAATAATCTCTCCCCTCCTCCCCCACCCAAAAAAAAAAGAAAAGAAAAAACCTCGAGTGTAGTCCGCTTTAATAATAAATACTCTAAGTAGACAATTTGATACAAATACATATGAATTATTAATGTAAGCAGAAATTACATTTTTAGAGAGATTAATTAAAAGGTTTTTGTAGATATTGTATAGCGAAAAGTTTTTCCAAGAATATATTTTCCTTGGAATAAACTATAAATTTTGACTTCCTTTAACTAAAGACAAACTTTAAAACAAAATACTGATTACGATAAGTTTCACCAAATAAATTATGCATTTAAAATAAATGCTTGAATTCAAACTAATACCCGGAATAAACGTGCATTTCTTAACACTTTTTATTTAAATATTTTTATTTTATTTTGGTGATTTCAAAGTTAAATTCATAAATAAAGTGAATTGCAGAAACTTTGAAAAGTGCTTGAAGAAAACAAGATGTTGATGGGTGATTTCTTTTCCTCTTCTACAATAAAGAAACAGTATCCCCGCAATTATTTAATATTGTTGATTTGTTCAGGCAAAGCATACTAGGGCTATCTTCCAAAGAGAAAAATGTTTTGAGCGAGCACGTTTTAAGGGGGCGTAACGAGTATTTACGTTACATCTGGGGAAAACATCCCAAAACTCCAGATCGACAACTGCGTAGGAAGGCAGAACGCTGGAACTTCATGCTTTGGCCATCGGACAATGTTCATCAATTATTTAATTATTAATATTTTATAACGCATTTTACAATTTAACAGTGCTTTATTCGATGTATCAAGTTGCGCTGTTTTTAAAAGCACGTTTTGTAAATATTTAAACGATTTTAATACTTTAAATCTATAAAGTTTTAATATAGTATCTCTGATCGGATCATTTTTCTTTCAACACAAGGAAACCCGTAAAAATTTAACCCTTTGAGGCGCAACCCTCTCCCAAAGCTGAAAAAAGGGCAGTCGTTGCGCACAGCCAGCTGCGTCAAAAAAAGGGTCTCTAGATCTGTGGCACGCGATGAACGTTTCGATCGTCCGCCATCTTGCTGTTAGTTAAGTCAAACGATGGCAACGGCTGCCCTTTTTTCAGCATTGGGCAATCTATCCGGCTGTTCTCGCATTTTTCCATTTTTCAGCAGATGTCAGTGCTGCTAAAAATAATCATGACAATTTTTTTACGGGAAATGACGAGCTAAAAAGTAAAGGATTCTCGTGGAGCTATGTTACCCGCAACTATTTTTATAGAAATCAAATCTATTCTTCGTGACTGGCAATAGTCAAAACGTCAGAGTTTGGTGTTCCCAGAGCGGGAACACTGCGCCTATTGAAAAGGGAAAATATTATTAACATTCGCTCAACAAATAAAACATTTTTCCATAAAATATTTTGTATTGCATTAAAAACTATAAATAAATAAATAATTTAAAGAAACTCTAATAATTAGAAAACATTTAAAACCACAACCTATTGGAAATGAGAAAAATTGTTTAAACCAAACGCTTAAAAAATAATCTTGTTTAAATTAAGCTAATCTGGCAGTGAAAAGTTTCTTTTTAATAAATATTTTGTCAAGACACAGACTGCAGTTTCTTTTTGTATTTTTAAGTGGAACGGCTAAAATACGGTTAACTACCTCCCCGATATCGATAGTTCATATGTATAATATGCTTAGGAAATCCTGATAACAATAGCTTTCTAAAGAAATATTATCACTGTTCCCAGACCTACTGAAATTTTGGAGGTGCACAGGAAACATTTGAGGGGGGCACATATCGAATTTTAAAGCAGAAAGGGGAAGTTTCTTTAAAATTTCAAACATGTTTATTTTTTTTTTAAATTGACTAAGTTGTTCGGGGGGGGGGAGACACAGAGGGGAAATGTGCCCCCCTCAACGCTACGCCTATAGGTCATATGTATTGTATGCTTAGCTGTGACGTAGCTACACTGGGTGACATCCGGGGCGGATATAAGTGGTGTCACCCCCCATATGAGCATTTTTGCCCCATACATGCGATATTTTTGGAATTTTTGCTGTACAAGCCTTCGGGTGTCACCTTTTTGAGGGTGACACCCGGGGCGGACCGCCCCCCCCTCGTCTTGCTACGCCACTGATGCTTAGGATAACAGTAGTTATGAAGGTTTACCTCCGCACCAGACCTACGTAACTGCACCAAAATTTACGCCTTTACTCCAAAACAAGAGAAATTTGGGCATAAGATCCATTCTAATGCCTTCCTCACGTATGTTACAAAAGAAAGAAATTGTGTGTCCAATATTTACTAAAAATGAATCATGTTGGCGTTTTTTCCGCACACCTTTCGCCCCCACTTTTAACCACACCCCAACGTATTACCGTATTTTCTAACTTTTACTTTCTACAGATCGCTTATGAAAACCAGGCATGTAGACAGAAAAAATCTTTGGGGAATGCGCAAAAGATGGTAAAGGTAGAACATCTCATAAAAAGGCTTAATTACTGATATCCAATTAACAAAAATTAAGGATTTTTTTTCTGGAGGGGGTCGAAGGCATGCCCCTGTGGTCACCCTTTGGCTTGGCTACATGCCTGATGAGAACAAAAATAAGAAAAGAACGTATAATGATGAGGGATATCCAGGGCCAGCCTTAGGCAGGGGCAAACGACCAGAGGCCCGCGATTGGAAGCTCCGCATGAAAATTTAGTTTCCGAAAAAATATATGAATTATAAATGCAACATTTGTCTGTTATGTTATTATTTTTTTCCGTACATTTTAGTAATTAGTCGAATTGAATTAAACTCTTCCTTGCCAACTTTGTAAAGCTGCTTTACAAATTTTCTTGAAACTTGAGTAATAGTAATGTAGATTAATTAATATTTTTACTGATTACTGCATGTCTTAATCCATCGGATTTATGATATGTTGCACTGCAATATTACGTTCAGACGCCCATGTTGCATAAATGTTCAACAGCACCGATAATATTTTTTTTTAAACTTGCGGGGGGGGGGTGGCTTTTAACTTAGGTTGTCAGTTATTATGCAATAAGAAGAAAATAGTAAAATAATCCAAAATTTCACTCTACTAATCGTTAGGGGTGGAGTGGGTATATGAGCCCACCCCCTCTTCTCCTTTGTCTAAGCATGACTTTTTTGTTAAGATAATAATTCTTAATCAGAATGTTTAATTTTTATTAGCATTCTTTCACTATATTATGATGAAAGTTTGATGATGGGGCACAAATGAAAGTCATTTAAAGCAGTTCTTTTAAGAAAGCACACAGTTTATCACCCGCTGTTAACCTTTTTACACACCGCATTGAGATCCAGGCACATTTTAAATTAATCCCCCCCCCCAATATTGTGTTTTCTAATGCGTTAGCGAAAGGTTATTAGTCATTTAAATGGGGGAGAGGGACTTTTTTATATAATTTTTACTGTGTTTCCAATTGGGAACATGGGTCATTTCTGACTATAATTTACATTGGTTTCAAAAACTGAATATACTGATGGGTATTTTAAATAATAACTGAAATACTAAGACTTAATAAAAGATTTATTTTTGAATTTCAGTAAAGATATGAATTAAGTTTGAAGAAGGGGAGGGTGCATCAAGATAGCTCTGTAAATATTTATGAAAAAGGCTATTTTTATGACTTTTTTCCAGTTTCCCAGTCATAATAGAAATGCAACTTCTATTTTAAAAAATGAAGTCAATTTTTAACTTTATCTGCTAATTTTTTCAAGTCAATACTGATAAAATTTCATTTTTGAATAAATTTTTAATTCGATGTTCCCAGTTAGGAACATTGGACGCAGGGGCGTAGCCAAAGGGGGGGGGGTCATAACCACCCTTCATGAGGAATTTTTTGCTATACAAAATGTATATTCTTCACTACATTATCATACACTCGTATACATATCTATGAGTTGTAGTTGTCTTAACCCCCCCCCATGAAAAATTTCTGGCTACGCCCCTGTTGGACTGTAAAGGGTTAAAAGAATCAAGTAACAACAAAAAAATTGAGAATGTCCACTCATAAGACGTATTATCATTATTATAAAAACCAGACCTGTAAGAGCTAAAGAACATTCAGCATAAATCTTTAAAATGCAATATTTTTTTAAGGTCTTTTGAAATGAAAGATGAATCAGGATAATTTGTCATGCAATTTCTGTGCTTCTCAAAGTGTTTTGTTAAACTTACTCAGTATTTACCTATTGGCTTGTCCGAGAGTAGAGCTTGTATAGTAACATTGTGTATTCTTCTGAGTATCGCTAACTAAACTAAGTGAGTAAACTAAGTTTGTTTTTGAAATTTGTAAAGAGTTCGATCCCCCCCCCCAAGAAAAGTCTTAAATTCTCTCATAACGAAATATTTAATATAATGGGCACCGTTAATAACATTTTTCAAGATACAGTAACTAAAAACTAAAAAAAAGAAAAAACATGAACGAAAATTTTCTGAAATGTGATGAAATAATAAAGCATAGTAAGTATATTGTATAGTGTGTAAGGAAAATCAACACTAGGGGTGTCTGTTCTTGGAGAGGATGCCTTGAGCGAGGTCACTTTTAAGGGGTTCTAACGCGTATTCACGTTATATTTCGAGAAAACCGCCCAAAAATGTAGGCCGTCAAATCGACACCCGCGGGTAGACAAGAACCTTGGTTCTTCACGCTTCATGCATCTACCAAATTCACTGTGCTATCCACTCGCCCACATGTCAGGACCGTTACAGAATAAAACCTGCCTTAAGTAAATCCTTAACTAAGCATAAACTTATTATTTAAGAAAATATTTCTTGGTCCAGTGAACAAACACTTAGTCCATTTCTATATAATTTTTATTCAACGGAAAATGAAGTAAACAGAAAGTCTTAAACAAAAGTATGTCTTTCTATTTAAGACAAGTTTTATTATATAACAATAAAACTTAATTTCATCTATACCCTATTTACTTTTCGATTAAAATTATTTTTAAATGAAATTTAGTGTAATATGTATTGGCAAATCCAAAATGTTCAGTTAAATACTATTATGTACCTTCATAAACATGTATAAAATCATAAAAAACTCTTATCGTTATTTTAACGTTTAAATCCTACTTTAATAGATACGTGTATCGACTAAACGTATACATTAATTTAGCATTTTAGTCGATATATGTATCGACTTTGATAAATATATCTTTTCAATAACTTGCTTAAAAATATACTGCCTTGTAAATGATGACAGAAAGCATGTATGTAGGTTTAATGAATGTTTGATAAAATAATATTTATTTGACTTCGATGCTCTACTTGTGGTAAACGAAATCTCATTGTGAAATAAATTTGGATCTCCGTACTCGAAGAAAAGAACGCATAAATCAGAGTTTTCTTCCGAAAGAAAACACATTCAACGGAAATCTCTTTTTTCAGTGAAACGGCTTCGATTTAACAATAGCCGTGCGTGACCCCCAAACTTGACCCTGGGTGGACTTTCTTAAGGGACCATCTACAGGATTTTTGTTGCCCAAACAGCATTTTGAGAGGAATGGTAGAATCGGGAAGAAATAAGGGGGGCATGAAGGGGAAAGTGGTTTTTGACAGTTTGGCGGGCTGGCTGCGCGGAGAGTGAGACTAAACCAGATGGATCGAAGTATAATTTAAAAGAGTGTATAAAAATATATGCAACTCCCCCATAAAAAAACGAAGAAAAAAAATAGAATATTAATTAAGAATTTTGCCCTTTGTTCTCGCTTAAAGTTGGGAAAAAAATGTGTATTTAAGTGTATAAAAATAAGTTTGGTAAAATCATACAAGCCGGTGCGCACCCCATGTAAACACGGCGACAGCCGCTGGAGCTTGGCAACCGCCAAGCTCCAGCGACTGTCGCCAACCATTTTGCGCGATCAGCAAACTATTTTAACACATTAAAATTGCACATATATTCCACTTACAAAAACATTAAAACAAAATACAACGTCCATATTTAACCAAAAGAACGTCTGCAAATTCAGTAACAGGCAATTTAAAATCAGCAAACAGTGGACCGTTTTTAACTAAAAAAAATACAGTGGATTAAGCAACCTAGTTGTACAGTTATGTAAACTATGCAACCAGTGGATCGTTTTTAACTAAAAAAACCTCAGTGGATTCAGCAACCTAGTTGTACAGCTATGTAAACTATGCAATCAGTGGACCGTTTTTAACTAAAAAAACCTCAGTGGATTCAGCAACCTAGTTGTACAGCTATGTAAACTATGCAACCAGTGGACCGTTTTTAACTAAAAAAACCTCAGTGGATTCAGCAACCTAGTTGTACAGTTATTTAAACTATGCAACCAGTGGATCGTTTTTAACTAAAAAAAACCTCAGTGGATTCAGCAACCTAGTTGTACAGCTAATGTAAACTGGGCAAACACTGGCCCGTTTTCAACTCAAAAAAAAAACCGTCGGTTGATAAACAACCTAGTTGTACACCTCTTATAAAGTCAGTATGATTAGGGTAGCACGTAAATAGTACTTACGAAAACATAAACACATCAAATATCAATTTAAAATTCACATTAAAAACCTTAAACATTGCAAAGATTCGTTAAAAAAGAGCACTTACCTTTATATTTTTTTAAATAACCGCTCAGAAATGTCCCCAACACCCACCGGCTTATAACGTAACACCAGCATGCTTTCTTTTATTTAGCTGTTATATTCACACTATATTTCTAACAAACACGCACAAATTCGTTTCATATATTAAAATAACACATTTCATTCCCTTCCGTCAATAACAGAAACCATTTCAAATTCCCAAACCTGACGAAACACGTATTCTTTATGGTTGCCAGTTACAAATACCCCCGGCAGGTAACTTCACTTTGGCAGTGCATCGCTCACTCTAGCGTCAGAGTGTTCGCCAAGGATTTGTAAAGAAAAACATCGATATGTAAACAATGCACCGTATACGGAATATAGTCCATAAGTTTAAAAAATTGCCATATTAAATTTCGCTTCTCTGCAATTTCAGACATTAGAAAACAAAAATCATTATGGAATTATTATTTTAAAAATAACTCCGTCATAAAGTGACATCGCAAAAGACTCAGGCTGAACCAACCAATCAGAAGGCTTAAACTCCACCATGTCTCTAGCAAAGTATGGTTTGCTTATATGCGCCCCGCGTGCCAAAAGCCCTTGGCCACGGCTACCTCCGAGATAGCCGTGTTCAGATAGAATTTGGAGGCGGAGATACTAAACACGTGACCAAAACAAGGTGCTAAATCACCGAATAAACAAATGTGTGCCTGGAACAAGCGCTCTGATTGGTCTACTAACTTCCCTGTTAGCTTTCCCTTAAGCAGTGGCGTGCCAAGGCACGGCTATCTCGGACAGCCTATCTCGCACGGCTATCGCGGTTGAGGTAGCCGTGATCTGAATCGACTTTACTATCTAAACAACAGGTATAGTAGCTACTAAACCTATCTGAATATAGGCCTTGCTCTTCTGAACTTCCTTCCAAAATACTGTTTTGGCGCCATCTATCGGGATGAGAGAGGAACAATTTGAAATTTTCTATTTTGGAGAAAGAATTAATAAATACTGCATGAACTTTCTGCAGAAATTATATTTGTATGCCCATTTTTTAAGTGATAAAAAATCTTCGTTTGATTATAAAGAAGTTTTAAGAAATTAAATTATGCGTTTTAAAAATTTTATACAATTTAATACAACGCATTTTTTTTTTCATATTTATTATCTGTGAAAGAAATTCGAATTCTAAAAATGCAGAATTTATAATTTATTGGCGCAAAATTTTTAAATAATAAAAATTCAGTATTTGATGCGAAGTTGATTTTTTAAAACTTAAATTATATAATTCTTTTGCAATTATTATTTTTATCCATAAATATAATTATTGCCTGTGAAAAATCCAGTTTCTTTTGGAGAATTTATTTCTTTGAACTTATTTTTTGCTGCCTTTTCTCCATTGTTAACAACAAGCTAAATATTTTTAATTATTGTAATGAAATTTCATTAAATATTAAGCAATTCATTCATACATACTTTAATTCTATATTAATGAGGGTTAAATTTTTTGTTCTCATCATAATAAATATTAATATATAATAAATATTATAAATGATAAATATTTATTATATATTAATAATTTATATATAATAAATATTATAACTTAATTTTTTAATGAAGAATCTATATCTTGATAGTATAAAATGAGAAAAAGTTATTTCAATCATACTACTTCATTTAAAAGTCATAATTTATTTAACAAAGAATTAGGTGATCAAATGTGTATGTGGTAAGAAAATGAATTAGATAAATCGAAAGGTTTAAAACACATTTATTGAAAAACTTTAAAAAGAAGAATAAAAAGTAAGAAAATCTGAAACACTTTCAGATTTTAGATACGCACTGAAGTTATTTATAATAAAAGCGAATTATATAACACACTCACTGTGTTACATAATTATAGCATTATATGTGTGTGACACACTCAGATAATGCTATAAAACAATTTATTTTTAGACTTACCTTTGATAAAACATTCATATTTTTGTAAGAATAAAGATTATCTAATCTCGCCAATCAAATGAACACTTCTTTTTCAATTATTTGAATATATTCCCACACTACATTCCGGAATATATCCCAACATTCATTTGTTGATTGTTCCATTTTTAGAAAGAAATATTTTAGCTAAAAGTTGCTATAAATACAAAATAACTCAAATATTTGATACAAAAAAAAGAAATAAGGAAGGAAGGAAAACACAAAATAGATTAATAAAAATTAATTTTTCTTATTCTATATTAAAAGCAATTACTTACATTTCTTCACTTTAAGTAATAATACCCATAGGAACTTGATAAAATATAACACATTTTTTTTTCTTAAATCAAGTTTCAATATTAATAAATTTAAGGAGCATATCAACAATAATGACTCCGCAATAAGAATCTCTGCATCTATTCCTAATGAAGTACATAAATTAATTTTAATTACAAATAAAATAATGCAACTTTTATATGACTAAATAAATAATACATGCTATTGCTATCAATATCTTTTAGAAGGATACTACAAAATTAATTACAAGCATATTTTCAAAACAAATCAGTAAATACAAAACAGGCATTCTTTTATTCATTATATACATTACATTCATTATATACATTTTATACATTATATATTTTTCTAACAAATCCCACCGTACACAGAACGAAAAACTTTGTATGCACAAAGATTAAAAACATAACACTGAACACTTCAGAACACAAACAGATTTCCAGAGCAACTATAACTATACCGTGATTATTTAGAAGGTTGCTAATACAAAATTATTAAATAATTAAACTACACAAATCAACACTTAAACCATATTTATTTTAAAACTTCTACGAATTTACGTTACACACTGAAACGATTAAGCATGTCACATTTAGTCGCTGGAGCTAAGCCATCCTACATGCACACCGACCGCGAGGGGAAGCGTAATCCTCCTTTCACTTCAGCGCGAGTCAGGTGCAAAAGTATTTTCCTGCGCGGTTGACAGTTATCGCCTTCCGCGCCGTAACGCACTAGTTTCCGGATGCAGGAGATTACTGCGGCGATGTCAGACCCCAACAGTAGCCCCCCTGAGCGATAGCGAAACTATTTTCACTCTGAGAGGTACTTCGGATTGAATCTGACTCGCCTACCGGAGCGCGTAGTCTTTTCACCACTGTTGTTTGCATTTGTTGGCAAGCTGTCCTCAGTCTTTGTTAGTGGTTCTGGATTGCATTTCTCATCCACACAGAGATATGCGGGCTTAACCCGGTCAATGTTCACTGGCACAACTTTTTCTCCTATTTTTAGACGAAAGTTTTTGTCAGAGCGTGACAACACAGCGAAAGGACCGTCGTATGGGGGTTTCAAACTTTTCTTAACTCCGTCTCTACGCAGAGCAATACGTGAGAGCAATCCTTCAGTTCTTTTTTGTACAAAAATTGTTTGATTGGAGACTGACCGAACTGAAGGAGGGCAAAGCTTACGCATGCTTTCGCGTAGCTTGCCTAAAAAACTTGCCGTGTCCGGAACGTCATCAGCAGGTGTCAAAAATTCACGAGGCAGAGCTATTGGCGTTCCATACACCATTTCTGCTGCCGTTGCCCGCAGGTCTTCCTTCCAGGCTGCTCTTATTCCCAGCAACACAGCGGGAAGGATTCGAGCCCACTCTACTGTGTCATGAGCCATGATGGCTGCTTTGAGCTGTCTATGAAAACGTTCTACCTGCCCGTTCGCTGCTGGATGGTATGGCGACGTACGAATACGCGTGACACCTAGGAGTTTACTCAAAGCGGAAAATAATGAAGACTCAAATTGGGCTCCTTGATCAGAAGTCAGTCGCATGGGTGGCCCAAATCTAATAATCCACCCCGAATAAAAAGCTTCCGCAACACTTTCCGCTGAAATATCCGTGAGCGGAATAGCTTCCGGCCATTTAGAAAAACGATCCACACATGTTATGCAGTACCGATACCCTTTTTATCGCGGTAAAGGGCCTACGAGGTCTATATGGACATGCTGAAAATGTGCAGTTGGTATCTCGAATGATGCAATTGAACTTTTAGTGTGTCTCTGCACTTTACACGTTTGGCACGGGATACAAGTTCGACCCCAGTGGGGAATGTCTTTTTTCATCGAAGGCCATACAAAACGGTCGGCAATTAACCGTGTCGTGGCCTTTGCACCAGGATGTGCTAGTTTATGCAGCAGTTCGAACACTTGCCGACGTATTGCTTGAGGCACGAACGGTCTGATGCGACCAGTAGATACATCGCACTGAAGCACAGTCTTGTCAGACTCTCCTACCGACATGTATTTAATGTCCAGAGTAGATGCAGGGTTCTCCAATGCCTCTTGCAACTCCTCATCTGTACTTTGCAAGGCAGCCATTTTAGTGAAGTAAATGGATGGCTGCTCATACGCAAAGATATTGACGCGAGATAGTGCATCAGCGACTACATTGTCCATTCCGCTGATATGTTGAATGTCAGTAGAGAACTGAGAAATAAAGTCCAGTTGCCGCGTTTGTCTTGGTGAGCACTTATCCGCTTTTTGCCTAAAGGCAAAAATGAGTGGTTTATATTCCGTAAATATGGTAAGCGATCGACCTTCTAGCATATGCCGGAAGTACTTCACTGCCGAATAGATCGCCAAGAGCTCGCGATCATATGCGCTGTACTTCTGTTCCGCGGAAGATAGAGATTTGGAATAGAAAGCAAGCGGTTGCCAGGCATCATCTATTCACTGTTGTAGGGCGGCTCCCATGGCCTTATCAGAAGCGTCCACTACGACGGAAAGTGAAGCAGCGGGAACAAAAAATGTTAAGGTGGTCGCATTTGCGAGTTCTTTACTTTGAAGAAATGCAGTGTTGGCTTCTTCAGACCACACCACTGGTCTATTGTCATTCTTCTTTGCCTCTTGTAAATATTTGTTTAGGATACCCTGTGTGTGTGCAGCCTTTGGGATAAATCGACGGTAAAAATTTAACATTGCTAAATACCGACGCAATTATTTGATTGTTTGGGGGCGCGGAAATTCAATAATTGCTTTAACCTTGTCTTTGAGCGGTCTAAAGCCTTTAGAAGATATGTTATGGCCTAAGAATTTTACACTAGTTTGGCCGAAGACACATTTGGAGGGATTTATCCGTACGCCAAATTCAGCAAAACGCTCAAACACAGCTTTTAAGTGCTGCATATGCTCATCCTGAGTGGGGGAGGCGCCTAAAACGTCATCAAAATAGGGAATACAAAAGTCAAAACCATGTAACACCTTGTGTATGAATCGCTGAAACGTGGACGCCGCATTAGCCAAACCGAAAGGCATGAGCAAAAATTCAAATAATCCAAACGGAGTGGTTACTGCCGTTTTGTGAACGTCTTCTGGACGTACAGGAATCTGGTGATATGCTCTGGCAAGATCTATAGTTGAAAATATAGACTTCCCATGTGACACTTGCATACAGTCCTGTATATGTGGTACGGGGTAACGATCAGGTATCGTGGCTGCATTTAAAGCTCTATAATCCCCGCAGGGACGCCAGTCACCATTAGATTTTGGAACCATACGTAGTGGGCTGGCCCAACTGCTACTTGACGGTCTACAAATCCCTGCATTTACCATAAATTGGAACTCTTGCCTCGCGACCTTAAGTTTATCCGGCGGCAGCCTCCTTGGCTTGGCAAACACCGGTGGACCTTTGGTTTCAATTACATGTTTAGGAGTCTTGAGCGTTGATGACACGTCTGTTAGGCTAGGATATTTACTTAGGAGAACATGGAACGGTGAGCTGTGCGCTACCGCTTTAATATTATAAATGGTTTTAATTTTTAAGTCCCCTTTTGCTTCCAGGTTGGTAACTGGGTCGCGCAGCTTTCCTCTACGGACATCAATTAGTAGGCCAAAATGCCTTAAAAAATCAACACCGATAATTGGCTGGGATACGTCACCACCCGCGGGAGATATATAACAAAGCCTGCGCGCAGGAACTAGAAGGCTGTGTGACGTAGTCATATCTAGGCCTTCTTCACTCTTCCCCTAAGGAAGGAGACGTTGATGACACGTCTGTTAGGCTAGGATATTTACTTAGGAGAACATGGAACGGTGAGCTGTGCGCTACCGCTTTAATATTATAAATGGTTTTAATTTTTAAGTCCCCTTTTGCTTCCAGGTTGGTAACTGGGTCGCGCAGCTTTCCTCTACGGACATCAATTAGTAGGCCAAAATGCCTTAAAAATCAACACCGATAATTGGCTGGGATACGTCACCACCCGCGGGAGATATATAACAAAGCCTGCGCGCAGGAACTAGAAGGCTGTGTGACGTAGTCATATCTAGGCCTTCTTCACTCTTCCCCTAAGGAAGGAGAGCATTTTTGAAAGTCGTTCTACCGGTATGTTTCACCACGTCCTTTGCGTTCTACAAGTTGCTCTCGCTTGAAATCCCACGTGTTTTGAATTTTATTTATTACATTTTGTTTATTTCATATTCTGAGTTATCACGAGCTAATTTTTTACTTGTTAGCATGTGTTAAATATTTCTTCTAAGATGTCATTCAAATGTTATGTTCCAAATTGCCGAGGGAATTATAAAAATGGACCTCGTGTTGCTGTGTTTGGATTTCCTAAGGACACTGAACTAAAAATTAAAGGGATAAGAAGCATTCCAAGATGCAATTTCCAACCGTCAGATACATGTAAGGTAAGCAATAATCCTTTTCTTTATAAGAAAAATAAATTAAACCGTATTGTTGTATGTATTTTTGAACATAGTTAATTCTAATCCAAATAAATGCCAGATTTTTTCAAAATATTTAACAACGCTTCGTAGAAAATTTATGAGAAATGATTTCAGATTAATCAAGTTTTGGAATGATGTATTCAGTTCAATAATAAGTTTTAAAAAATGGATAATAACGGAAATAATAATTACAGTAGCATATACAGGTTACTGTTAGGTGGGGGGGGCAGGTATTTTAAACATTTATTGTTTCTAGAATTAATATAAATGTTTTAAAATGTTTCTTTTAATAATTGCTTTACATTTTCTGAGGGGGTACACATGCTATATCAAGTAAGACGTAGCGAGGTATGATTTAAAAATAAATAAATATTTAAGCAAAAATGTAGAAAGCTACAGTACAGAATTAAATTTGTCTGGAGTAAAAAAAAAAAAAAAAAAAAAGTACGTATACCTCAGAAATTAAATACAAATCTATAATTTCTTAATCTAATGTGTAGTTTATTTTAGTGTTATTTATTTATTCATTATTATTTTACAGGTCTGTGAAACATATTTCAAGGTTGAAGATGTCATTACAGAAGTATCTCAATGTGATAAAAATACTGGGAAACTCATCAGTGCTCCTCTGGATCGTCCCAGGCTGAAAAATGGTGCTTTCCCTATTTTGTTTTCCAACTGTCCATCTTATTTATTGAACAAAGACATACGCATATGAGAAGACCCTGATAGTAAAACAGTGTCGAATTGAAAGCATGCACCTCCAAAAAGCCATTGATGGTATTGCCTTGAAACAACAAAGAGAAAGCGAATTGTCCGTCAATACATTTGCAGAATTTCTAGTGTTCAGAAAAACTCAAAAGAGATGATATATGGACGAAAATTATTCAAAAAGAGTGTGTTATTTTTGCCATTTTAAAAGTCTTGCCTGGCGCTGCAGTCGTTTCATCTATTATAGTGAACAAAGATTTAAAAGTATCAGCAAATTTCAAAGGACTTGAACTTACCACAGAAAACTCAAAAATTAATCTGCCATGTAATGTGGAAAGGTTTGACCAATTTGAAAGAATATTAGACTATGTACAATCTATAGAAAAGGATGAAGTAAATAAGAGAAGTACTGTTTTAAATTCTGTCTGCGGATATTTAGACGATCTTCTTAACATTCAAGAAGAGGATGTATATCTATGTATGCTGAAGTTTGTAAAAGAACAGTTAAATCTTTTTAAGCTACATAAAAACCATTATAAATATTCTTCTGAAAGCAAGTATCAGCTATCAATGAATCAGAATTTCTCAGGGTAAGTAATCAGCGCGCAGCTGTTATTTTTATCACATTGTGTTAAACTGGGATTTATCCCATTTAGACATTTGTGAGTTTGGTCATACAAGTGAAAATGCTATAAAAAGGATTATAAAAATGTCTATTAATGCTCTCATAAAAAACTACTGTTTAAAAAGAAATGATATTGCTAAGCAACAGCACAATAAGTGAAAATTTTCTACCTTTAACACAAATTAGATTTATTTTTTCATTTTAATCCTAATTCAAAATTTATTATGATTTCTATATTTATCTTTGGTTGAAAACTGTTTTGTGTGGACAGAAAAATTTAGGCCTTTAGAAGATTAAAGAACAAATGTAATATCACACAAAAAATGAAACTAATTTTAGTTTTAAAAAATTGAAATTTTAACTGAATTTAAAATGATTGCTTCTACTTTGAATATATAAAGGAGAAAAAATAGTCAAAAGAAAGTAAATAAAAGAAAGAAATTGATAGCTTTTATCTTGATTCTCCTTAAAAACTTAATTTTCAACCAAATTCTAGAACTGTAACAATCGTAAAATGACGTCAAAGCAACGTCATCCTTTTCAGTTAAAAATCCATCCAACTAACTCCATGGCGCGGGCTCGCGATTTTCATTTATCCAGTAGTTCGCCTATTGTTGGTATTCTAAAGTTTTAGTGAAAGATGTTTGCAAGAAAATATTGTAAGTTGATTTTGTAATGGTTGTGACTAATAAAATGATGTTTACAGCTATAAGTGGCGCCCAACGTAAAAAATGGTACAGATAAGTGAGTGACGGTTTATTTTGTTTACTTTAAATTCAGGAAATATGGCTTACTTAGGTAAAGCGCGAAAAGAAGACTTAATCCTTCTTGCCCAAGAAATTGGCGAGGAAGAGGTTAAGGCAGATTTAAAGGTTATAGATCTTAAAAACTTAATTATGAAGTCTAAGAATTATGAGGAAGAGTTTGTAAAAGATGTCCTATCAAATAAAATTGAAGTTCGGAAATCAAAAGAACAAGAAATAATTAATGAAAAGAATCTCGAAATAGAAAGGCTTAGGTCCCAACTCGAAGCTCATAGGTTAGGCTTACCAACCGAAATTAATAGAGCTAGTGTAGAAATGAATCAGTCTATCTTGGAAGTACAAAAACTTTTACCAGTTTTCTGTCCAAAGGAAGATGATATGGGCTTATTTTTGAATTTGTTTGAAAGGCAGTTAAACTTCTTTAATGTGCCTGATTCTAAATGGGTTGCTTATTTGATCGGTGTGCTACCAGCCGATATCGCCAAACTTATTGCTAGGGAGCCAAATGAGAAGACTCAGAATTATAAATACGTTAAAAACTTGTTGTTACAAAGGTTTAAGCTTACGGCAGATAAATTCAGACAGTTATTCTGCCAGCATAACAAATCGCCTGACGGTACTTGGCGAGATTTCTATTTTGAATTAAGGACATACTTTGAAGGTCGTATTTCAGAACTGGGTATCAGTGATTTCGAAAGCCTTAAAGACTTAATAATTGCCGACCAAATAAAAAGAAAAACCCCATCAGAAATGAGAGATCATTTTATGGATGAATGGGTAGACTGGAATTCTCCTAGTGAATTAGCTGAAAAGCTTGATGCTTATGTAAATATTCGAAATAATTTAGGAAAAGACTCTGTCTATTTTAGAAAGAAATTTAGTGGATATAAAACTTGTTCGCCAAAACGAGACTACCAGTCTAAATGGTCTGAAAGAACACAAATAAAATCTGTCTCAGATGATGAAAATCCTTTAACATGTTACGGTTGTGGTAACCCTGGATACATACAGGCAAAATGTCCAAATTGTTCTAAAAATAGAGAAGAACAAACTAGATTTAATTCTGTACATATGTACACTTGTTTGGGTTCATCCCCTCCAACTGTTTTGTTAAACATATCCATTTCTGAAGCAACTGGAGCTGTTTGCGCGGATACTGGTGCTAGCCGTTCTATTGGTGGAGAATCCGTATATAAATTTCTGATGGAAAGAGGCCAAATATTCACGGATCTAGAACTTTCTATGCATTTAGCTGATGGTCATCGAACTACGTCTAGAGTGTTGAGTGCTGACGTGCCCATTACGATTCAAAACCGAACATTTATTACGAATCTTATTTTCTTGCCCCATGCTAAGGGAAATCGCACTCTGTTGGGTGTAGACTTTTTACAAAAATCTGGTATTGTGTTATCAAGAGCGGGTTTTGGCACTTTGATGACACACCTCGTCAGAAATTCTCGTTTGCAAAAGAGGATCCAAATCTGAAAGAAACTGTCGAAAATATCGAAGTAAATTCTTATTCTTTGAGAGAAAGCGAAGGTTCAAGATTAGATTCTGAAGAAAAGAAAATTTTAAATGATTTGCTCTGCAAATATGAGAGAATCTTTCAGGCAGGGGGAGAGGCCACTCCACTAGTAGAGCATCATATTAATACAGGAAATCACCCGCCAGTGTCAGTTCCACCTTATCGGTTGTCCCCAGCAAAAAGAGAGTTGCTGAAAGCTAAAATAAACGACCTTCTTGTAAAAGGAATTATTGAAGAGTGTGAATCTCCGTACTCGGCACCAGTTGTCCTTGTTCCAAAACCGAATGGTGACGTACGTCTTTGTATCGATTACAGAAAGCTAAACTCTGTGACTATACCCGATTCTTATCCTTTACCGAGGATGGACGATCTTTTGCATCAAGCCAAACGTACTGAATTCATATCTACGCTTGACTTACGTTCTGGTTACCACCAGGTAAATGTGTATGCACCTGATCGTGACAAAACAGCTTTCGTGTGTTCTCTAGGAACATTTCGCTATCGCAGAATGCCTTTTGGTCTGCGTAATGCACCAGCAACTTTTCAGAGACTTATGGATAACTTTCGAAAGGGACTTCCTGGAATAAATATACTTACTTATTTGGATGATATTATAGTTTTGTCATCCACTTTTGAGCAGCACATGTCAGATCTTGAAGCTGTTTTTCAGAGACTTGAAAAATGGAAACTTTTTGTAAATAGAGAAAAGTGTAATTTTGCATGTAACAAAGTAAAGTACTTAGGTCACTGTATTACCCCTAATGGCATTGAAGTAGACTCTGAAAAGATTGAAGCCATCACTCGGATTCCGCCTCCCAAGAATGTTAAACAACTGCAGTCCTTCTTACAAACCTGTTCTTGGTATCGACGATTCATACCTAACTTTGCAGAACTATCTCGACCGTTAAGTAATCTCACTAAGAAGAAATCAACGTGGTTTTGGGGTACCGATGAAGAAAATGCATTTCAAGCTTTAAAACGCTGCTTGGTTTCGGCCCCAATACTGGAACAGGCTGATGAAACAAAACCATTCATTGTACGAACTGATGCAAGCAGCTACGCTCTTGGAGCAGTGCTCCTCCAGGGGGAGAATTCGGAAGAACGAGTGATTGAGTATGCTAGTAGATTATTGAATTCTGCAGAACGTAACTATTCAACTACTGAGCGTGAGGCACTTGCTGTAATTTGGGCTCTTAACAAGTTCCGAGGGTACATTGATGGAAGTGAAGTTACTGTGGCATCAGACCACCAGCCCTTAAGATGGCTCATGAGTCTTAAGTCTCCATCTGGACGACTTGCCAGATGGGCTTTGCAATTGCAGGAATTCAATTTGAAGATAAAATACATACCTGGAAAGGCGAATGTTATAGCTGATATGTTGTCCCGGCCTAGTTGTGGACATCCTCCTAAAGATAGCTGTGAGCTCTGCTCGGTCGTTGTGGATATACCAGCAAGTAAACCAAGTGATTTACGTTTTAACCAAATGAAAAATGAAGAATTGAAAAAGATCATTAACAGCTTTGAAAGTGACCAAAAAAGTGTTGACTATTATAACTGGACCGAACGTGGTCACATTATGAACCAAGGTGTTTTGTACAGATATTCCCCAAGTTCAGATTCGGAAGAGGCACAGCTTGTTGTGCCATCGCACAAGAAAGAAAATATTATGAAAGTATACCATGATTCGCCAACAGCAGGTCATTACGGTGCTGAAGGAACTTATGATAGAATTTCCAAAAGATACTATTGGACCGGAATGCGTTCATATATTGCAAACTATGTAAAGAACTGTTCTGAATGCAACAGGTACAAGCCGTCAAATCAAAAACCATCGGGATTGTTGCAAACTCCTGTTTATTCTCAAAGGTTTGAAGTCCTATCTATTGATCTTTCTGGTCCCTTACCAGAAAGTAAAAGTGGCAAAAAGTGGATATTTATTGTTGAAGATTGTGCAACTAGATGGGTAGAATTGTTTGCCTTAAAGCAAGCCACTGCAAAGGAGTGTGCAACGACGTTGTTAGAAGAAGTTATTTTGAGATATGGTCTCCCAAGACGTCTAGTTAGTGATAATGGAACCCAATTTGTCAGTGGTGTAATGCAACAACTCTGTTTCCTCTTGGATATAAAACAAAGCTTGATTCCTATCTATCATCCTCAAGCTAACCCTGTAGAGAGGAAAAATCGGGATCTGAAACCGAGATTGGCTATCCTTGTGGGTAATGAACATGACTCTTGCGAAGAAAAGCTTCCAGCAATTCGCTTTTCTATGAACACTGCCAAATGTGATACCACCGGACAAAGTGCAGCATATTTGCAGTTCGGCCGAGAACTACGGACAGTCGATGACGTACAGCATGACATACGTGCAGTTATTTATAACGACAATTTAGTGCCAGAAATTACACCGTATTTGAAGAGATTTGCTAATATTTCTAAGGAAATTAAGGAAAGAGTGGAAATAAAACAAGACCAAAGAAAGAAATATGTTGATCGTAAAAGGCAGCAAGGACCTAACTTCATACCGGGAGATAAAGTATGGGTAACCTCACATCTTGTGAGTAAAGCCTCCAATCGTAAAACTGCAAAGTTCATGCCTAAGCGTGATGGACCATATGTGATATTGACTCAAAGATCTCCTACTACATTTGAAATTGCAAGCCTGGATAATTCGCATGAACCGCTTGCAACATATCATTCATCAGCATTAAAATTGTGTCATAACTCGGACGCTACACCAGTGGCTCCGATAAGAAAACGAGGTAGACCACCAAAAAAGCCTCCTGGTTCTTTGTCGGGACGTCGGCAGAACCAGAGGGGGAGGATGTAACAATCGTAAAATGACGTCAAAGCAACATCATCCTTTTCAGTTAAAAATCCATCCAACTAACTCCATGGCGCGGGCTCGCGATTTTCATTTATCCAGTAGTTCGCCTATTGTTGGTATTCTAAAGTTTTAGTGAAAGATGTTTGCAAGAAAATATTGTAAGTTGATTTTGTAATGGTTGTGACTAATAAAATGATGTTTACAGCTATAGAACTTATTTATTGAAGTACTTTGTTATTATTTAATAAATTTCATGAGTGTGTTTCTTAATTCAGTAATGCCTTAATTGGTGAAAATTTTTAATAGATATGTACTTTATATTGCCTACATTTTTAAAAGGCGAAACATCTCTTCCGAATTATTGGGATGAAATTGTTCGTGACAAATGTTTTAAATGCATTTTATATTTTAAAACATATATTTTTCTTATATATTTATTCTTCGTTATTTAATGACAAATTTGTGCTCTATTTCCCTGGTAATATTTTATGTTAAAAATAAACAATGATGGTTTATCTGTATTTTTGTAAGTAATAGTTTAATTTGTGTATATGAACTAATAAATACAGTTTCTTTTAGAATATTCAGACAGTATACATTTTGTGATAAATGGAATTAAACACAGAATAGTTTAGAAAAATATATTGAAAAATTATTTTATTATCATTTTGGAAATTTTATGTATGTGTTTATTGTTTGTAAGAGTGCAAAATACAACTTTTGGAAGGGCATTATGAATATGTTTTAAAATAAATCCAAATGGTTTTAAATTTAAAGCTATATACTCTACATTTTTTAAAATATATAATTTGTATTTATTGATTAAAGCATGCCTTTTTTATATGCAAGGTAAATTAAATCTTGATATTCTATGATAAATGCTTAAGATACGTGATTTATAAGCAATCTGCTTTCTCATTGTAGCATTTTTTGCATTTGAATGTTGAAAAAATAATATGTATCAACATTTGTGCTTCATTTCTTGGACAGAACTTTAAATCAAAAGATTAAAGTTGTCTTAAAATTTATATATTCCTTTTTTTAATTAATTACTAAATATTGATTAGGAAATTCAATTAATTTGATATGTTTATTAAAAATAACCTTGTATAGAAAAGTATTAAAAAGTACTCTTATATAATCTTGTGACATGCAGTTATGCTTGCTCAGCTTGATTGTGCTTTTTAAATCTAGTACAAAAATTTAATTTATATCATCGAATCAACTACCTTTACTTAAATTTCATTTTGTTTCACTTTAATTCTGATTGCAATTTCATAATTATAATTTGTATACTTGTTATTAGTTGGAAACTTTTTTGTTGACAGAAAATTGAAAATATATCTATAATCCATACTAACCGTCAAAACGAGGCAAATTTTAGTTAAAAATCAACTGAAACTTTAATTATAAAATAATATGAACTGCTTGTTTAGTATTTGAATTTTGAAAATCAGGAAAATAGTTGTACTATAAACATAGAAAAAAATAGGTAATGTTCATGGTGATAAGCTGAAAAACTTTAAAAGAATTCAGTATTAGTTTTACGTGAAATTCTAACACTTATTCATTGACAGACTTCTGAGAAAAGGGGGTATTATAACTGATTTTATAAATACTTTTCTCCTATTATATGATCTCTGGCATGAATGCGCTTTTTAAATCTAGTAATGCCTTTATTAATTACATTTGTGATCGATTACAATTTATATACTCCTCTTTTTAAAAATTTTCCTCAGTACTACTGTAAAATAAAATCTTTCATACAATATTCTTGGGAAAAAATTGCCTATGTAAAAGCTTTGATAACTATTTATGATCTCGATTTAAAAATGTTGTATTTATGTTGTACTAATAAATAATATAAATTATTTAATCTCTTAAAATTATATGCTCCACTTTTTTTTTTTTTGTAAGCCTTTAAAGCAAGTGCATAGTAAGAAATGTATTCTGAAAGTAATGATCATTAAATGCGTTTATTTTAATATGCGTTGTAAATGTACTAATTCTGGCTTAATAAATAATAAATACCATTTGTGTTCTTTTTACTCTCTTTGAAAATGTCTCAATTAAAGAATTCATATTTACGTTTTAAGGGGGAAGGGGGTTTAAAACGAAGACATTTAAAAGATTGGAATGAATATATATGTCACATTTGGAAAATCTTTTAATATTAATAACAATTAATTACACTGTGAATTTTGCTTTAAATCCTGTATTTAATTTACTTGTAGTTAGAATACAAATGAAAGCTTATTTTGGACAAAATAAGTATAAGAAAAATACTTATTAAAATAAATACTTCTCTATAGTACTATTTTTAACTTTATATCTAAAACTATCTCTCAAATCGGGCTTTATAGGAACTAAAATAGTTTAAAGAGCAAGCAAAAAAAGTACAAGTGTTTATTCTACTATTCAGTGAAGGCCTAGTACTTGTGACGTCACAAACCTGCGCGCAGGCTTTGTTATACATCTCCTGTGGGTGGTGGATACGTCCGCGAGGATGAAAGGCCAATGAAATTCTCTCCTTAAACCTAGATCTAGTTTCAGTAACTTCTGGCCATAAGGATTACTGGCCCATTCGCAGCAAAAAGCTGAAGCTTATCGGGAGTACTTTTTTGCTTACAGTCCGTATTCGGCATCAGAGACATGTCTGCGCCAGTGCCAATTAAAAAACGCATATTTGACGACCTATCGCTCAAGTATAGCCCATTGATCAAAGGTGTGCCGTCACCCTTCTGCTCGAGTGACGGCCTTAACGGTTTCCCGACCAAGTACAGGGTTCCTTACATTTCCTAGCTTTCTCCTTAAAGTTTTCATGGTACCAGCATAACGAGCTGTCGCTACTAGCGGAATTTTGCCTATTGCGAGATTTACTCCGCCCTCTGAAATATCGTGCGCGTGAGGAGAGTCGCCTTGGACGATCCTCCGCATTTCGTGTTTCCAGCTTTTGCAAACGTGACGAAATATCTAATATGAGTGATTTAATTTCGTTATCGTTATGTACACCTTGGACACTTGGTATTGGCCCCGTAGCGGCCATAATACCTCCGCCATCTCGGCTAACTTGTCTAAATTATCGTTGGAAATGGCTAAGATTTGCTGCACGTTGGCCGGCAGCCTCTGAACAAATAATGTTTTTAGCAAATCGACGCCTACTTGAGCGCCCGCCTTACTGCGCATCTGTAGTAATAACCTGGATGGTTTTTTATCACCCAGCTGCATGCCCGATACTAACTCGCGAAGGCGTGAGTCCTCACTAACAGCATATTGGTTGATTAAACGTGTTTTAATCGCGGCATAAGGGTTATCCTGAGGGGGAGAGGTTATGATGTCCCCTACAATCGCTAACTCCTCCGGTTGTAGAGATGCAACGAGATGATGTAGTGGTATTAGTTATTCCTGCCAGCGTGAATTGAGATTCGAGTTGATAAAACCAAATTTTGGGGTTAGCACGCCAAAAAGGAGCATATTTGATACCTACTCGCTGAATTGCATTGGCATTATTTGCCGCTGCATCTCCATAATTAACTACAGCCTCGTTCTGCATATTTACCTAATAATACCAATAATAACACGTTATATCACTAATACTAAGTTATAATACAGCTAAGACATATACAAAAAATTAATTAACACTAGCAATGAGGGGAAAATATATTCTACACATCTAAACTATTAACACACGATTTATGACAACTAGTAATATAATAATGCAATACCTCAACGAATATATACAAATAATATGTAAAAGAAAGGCTGTCACACACAGAAATCTAAACGCAACATGGAAAAAGTGTGTAAAACACTTACCGGGGCAGACTTCACGCTTTGCGCAATACATAAACACAGAAGAGCACACTAATAAGCAGCCGGAGGCTTATTACCGTAACCACATAAATGACATCAGGAACACGGGCACAGATATTTCAATATGATGATTTAAGCTGCTCACATAACTCACAAAGCTTGGTTCAGCTCACGTTGTTCACATAACTTATTTCACGTCGACAACACACTGCGGTTTTTTTACACACACGAAATATACCGATGAAAAATATATCGGCTTGAGCATTCAAAATCCACTTATGTACGTCCTAAAACATTCAAAATCCACTTATATACGTTCTTGACACAGATGCACTGGGATTATACCATGAAGCTCGGGAGGAGAAACATCGACTTGTTATCCAACTTGGACCAACTACGCAGTATGAGAATTGCCGACGAAACTGCGGCTACCATTGATTGCGCCATCTATTGACGGTAGCGGAAAACAACATCGCGCGCGTTTTTAATACTTCTCTAATTGGAATTTATTCATTTATGCTGAAATTTCATGAAGTATACACTAACATTTGAATAAATAAATATGATAATTAATATGCATATATAATAATTTTGTTTCTATATTACTTAGTTACAACGATGTAACATCAGTTTGAAAATTTAATAAATTAATTAATAATTTAAATAAATTCTCTTTAAAACTGCATGCGAACGATATAATAGATCAGTTTTTGACAAATATTTTTGGTGGCAATTCGCTAAAAATTAAAAAATATTCCCTGCCTTCTTTCAGGCTATAAATTCCTCTTATATACCCGCTCTTCCACATTATATTTTATTTATTATTATTATTTTATTTTTTTTTGTCTTTAGTCTTAAAGTTGGTTAGTTAAACCAAAAAACCAAAACAAATATGGAAAGAGAAAAACATTTAACGCCGTTTTTCAGCACCACCAGAGCCTGATTATAACCAACAAGGGCCCCAGGAATTGATGAATTTGGGGGGGGGGATCTATGAAATTTGTTTTATTTTTCATAAAATTTTGATATAAAGAAGGATGTTTCAGAACAAGATTTGAAATTGGGGGGCCCTGGGCAAAGTCCCGATTTGCCCGTGCGATAATAAGGACCTGAGTACCACAAAAAATTACATAAAAATCAATGTCTTTTCAGTTTCAATATCATTTTTCAGTACTACAAAAAATTTCATAAAAAGCATAAAGGAAAAAAAAATATTAATTCAATACATACACGCATATTCAGTGATTGACTCTTTTGCATCAGTTTTGCAAGCTTTCACATATCAGAAAAAATCTAATATTTCTTTAATTTTGAAAAATTTTGTATTTAAAAAAAAACAGACTTTGAATTGAAAATATTTGTTTCTGTATAAGTTTTGCAGACTTATGCCAAAAATATCTATTCATTTGTGTATCTCTTATATATTATAAAATCCCCTCCCCCACCCTAATTAAATTAATAAACAGAAAAATATTATTCATAAAACTGTTATTATTTTTTTTAAAAATGGACAATTTCAAAGTATTATACTGCTGTTTCAATTTGATTATTGGGCCAAATGCCAATTTTAAAGTGTTCATATTAGCATTATACTACTACTAACATGCACAAAAGGTTTTCTATTTACATAGTGTTACTTTTTATGTTATACATTTATAAGGGGCCATATTAAAGAAATATTATGGTGATGCTGTATTGATGCTGTTTGGAGCTTTAAATAACGTTAGATTTTTCTTCCCGAGCGATACATTTCTTTTTCTGGCTTCTGGATATCCACTGTCACATCCAGGTGCAAAGCAGTGACTCGCTCGACCCATATTCTATCAAAATAATTTATTTTATTAAAAAAATATAGCTCGTTCACAATCAAAACAACGCTAAATCCCTATTGAAGCGGTGCGCTGCGCCTCCTGCCGGTGAAAATGGATCCTGGTCCGTTTTCCCGCCTGATCGCCCATTCCCGATGACTCTCCTTAGAGCTTCATGGATTATACTACTGCACGTGTTGAGTTTCCTTTTCACACGGGTCACCACTTTAGAAGGTTGCTAATACAAAATTATTAAGGGAGTAATTTCGTAAGCGGGTGTCAGCTATTTTGGCAACTTTTTTTTCTCGCCAACACCCGCTACTTGGCGCTTTTTTTTGTCGCCAAATTTTTCACGTGTGAAACACCATTTTAAAATACGATAAAATAATACAACACGTTGAGCACTGTCAGCAAAGACAAAGCACTTTAACACATTAAAATTGCACAGATATTCCACTAAAAAAATAATAAAACAAAATACGCCATCCATACTTAACACTAAAAAATGTTAGCAATTTATGTAACAGGCAATTCAAAATGAGCACACAGTAAACCGCTTGGAAAATATTGATTGTAAAAGAAATTGGGGGGAGGGGGGACTTGACTAATTAATATTTCACATGTAGACCTTTTTTTTGTTTGAAATTATAACTCAAAAGAGAATTTTTTAATGCTTTAATATGAAATGAAAAATTTTCTGTAGTAACTACAGAAAATTTTTCATTTCATTTTAAAGCATTAAAAAATTCTCTTTTGAGTTATAATTTCAAAAAAAAAAAAGGCCTACATGTGAAATATTAATTAGTCAAGTCCCCCCCCCCCCAATTTCTTTTACAATCAATATTTTCCCTCACAAGTAGGAGCCCAAACATACAATATTGACCTGATGGCTGATGCTTTAATAGGTTAGCTGAAACATGTCTTCTTTTTTTGTTTTTTGTTTTTTTGTTTTTTTAAATGACTGGGAAAAAAATTTTTGTACATGAGTTTTCATTTGATGGTGCTAAAAGATCATTCTTCACGCAGATTCTGACTCACCTTTTGGAGAACGTAAAGGCCTTTAATACTGAAATTGTGCAGCAATTTATATTGTAGAGTACAATTAAAAGCTTGAACAAATATAGTTGAAGCTTTTACTATAGAAAGCTATTTTATAATCACCTATAGAATATAAAATTTACTTTGGATTTTATAGTAGCCACTACTCATAAAATCCACAAAGACAATATACTTTTAATTACTACAGCTCTGCTATAACAATCTCAGTGTTAAATCAAACTACATACTCTTTTCTTTGGTCAACACAGGTTATCTCTAATTTTTCAGAAAGATTGTGGGAGTTATTACCAATTTCAAAGTATACAATAAATGTTTGCCATATGTGTAAAGGGAAAAGGGAGGGGGCAGGAAGTATAAATAGAGCTTTTCTTCGAGTAAAATAATAGCTATTAAAGAAAAAAAAATTCCAGTAATATGCTCATATTTCTTTTTTTTTACTCTGTACTTACCTTGAAACGTTTCCCACAAAATGTAATTTGCCATTGGAGGTTATTTCCCCCCCCCCTAATTTATATTAATTTCAATGAAGCACTAATGCATCTTAGATACAATGAATTCATTTTCAATATATTTGTATTAAAAGTTAATCTCTTAAGCCTTTGGATTTCATTAAAAATTACAAGAGGGGTGAATGATAATTCCAGTTACGAGTGATTAAATACATTTCTTTATAATGTTTCAAAGTACAGTAGAACCTTGGTTATGCAATGCTCCATGATATTCAATGTGACACCTTGGTTAATGTAAAAGATTCATGATCAGACTTCGGATGATTACACATCCATCTGCAATTCATTACAAGAATTGATAAGGATTACGACTATGGCCAATTCCTAAAAGGATTATGACCGGTTACTGTTAAATTTGCAAAAAGGTAGTAATCTTGATCTTAGTGAAATCAAATATTCCGAAAATTCTGAAGTAATGCAATTTTATTACACTAGTTCTGTAGAATTTATAAAATAGCATTCTTATAGGGAATTACATTTGACTGTAATCGTTTCCAAGTCTGGACATGATCTGCAGTATGTTTAAAACTGTAATTGTGATTATGATTGTCAGTGTTATCCGAGGCATGTTTTATTCTGACCACCTTGGATAATCAGGGTTCTACTGTAACTTGATCGAAAAGCAAATATTATTGGTTGTAAACAACAGAAGAAGAAAATATTAAAATAAATAAATTTTGATTTGAAATAAATGGATCAAAATCTTTTTTGGGCTACATTTTAAGATTTTCATTAAATTGGAAATGCTATTAAAATTGAGTAATGCTTAAAATTGCACAATTGTGAATTTTAAAAACTAATTTAAGTTTTAATTCATGCAGAACAAAATGCGCTTTAAACAGCTTACTGGAAAAGGATTAACACTGGTAAAAAATTAGTAATGTACATTTTTAATATTTTAAATATCCCTAATTATAAACACACTTCAAATTAAGTTTTCTTTCCAAAAAATTACATGAAACAGATTTTCATATTTTATTTTTAAAAGCAAAATTATCTTTATAAGTTTTCAGTATAATTGTCCACAATATCAAATGTTAAGGAACAATCTGAAGCACGAATCTTTTTTTTATTCTAATCAGATGCTTCAGCTAAACTTCGACCAAACATATTTGCCAAAACCTCCTTGTCCTTCTCCTTAAACTTCAAAGCAGCAGCAGCTACAAAAGAAAGAAAAAAGAAAGCTTTTCAGACATGTAATTGCTACACGATAAAATTAGCTAAAATATTTTAACCACATGGTTTGCTTAAAGGTTTAAATTATCAGAATGAAGTTAGTAAGTTTCCCCATCAAAATCAGGAAATTTTGCATTTTTAAATTAATAATTAGCGGAAGAATCAGATTTGACTTTTTGTTACTCTCTTTTACTCTTAAAATAATTGACAGTAGAAAAAAAATAAAATTGATGAATATTTTAAACCATTGACATTGGAAAAACTATTAATTAAAAAATACATTGCTCATTTCAAAACATATCAAAATGGTATAGTATGCTGTTTTATACTAGTTTTTTAATTAATTAATGAAACAATACTAACTAGCAAGTTTGATCCCCAGATCCAACAATTTTTAATTAGATTGGGTTTTAGTTTGAGTTAAGTATTATTAGTGGCACCAGGGGCGTAGCCAGAAACTTTTCATAGGGGGGGGGTTACGACTACTACAACTCATATATATGTATACGTGTAAAATTTCTCATGGGGGGGATGACCCCCTACCCCCCCTTGGCTACGCCCCTGAGTGGCACCCAAAATTTGCTTAGACTTGGTAGAGAAAAAAAAAGTAATAACAGATAACAGACTGTTAGTGATAAATTTTAGGGTACTTACGTATTATCCCGGCAGTCTGCCAAGACGAGCAATTTTTTTTGCCAAGAGAAATGCTGGACATATGAAATTATTAATGGTTTTGAATACGATTGGGGCAACAGTTTGGCAATTCGTTTGACGGAAAAATAGTTTGGCTGGAATGACCACCGGGATAATACGTAAGTACTAATTTTAGGTTGGACATGGAAGGTAAATTTCCATAAAATTGTTTTTATAGGAAAATCTAGAATTTAAATATAAACAAATGACACTTTTATGACATAACAGTGACTATTCACCACAAATGAATTCTCATCCCTAATGAATAAGCATATTGATTACTTTAGGAGTTAATTACCTTAATGTTATGAGTTTTTTTTTTCCTGATTACTGTTTCAAATTAAAATCAGTTAGTAATAGCACAGGTTAATGCAATGTGTCATGATTTAAGAAAAACTGAAAAGCAACAAAATTCAAATTTAACATCTGAGTGTTTTCTCTTACCTTAAAACTAATTTCATTGGGATATTGTTTTTTTTTTTGTGTGTGTGATTGTGGAATGCTACGTTAGGACTATCTGCCAAGGATGGGGGTGCCTTGGTAGGAGGACTTTATACGGGTTTCTAACGCTTATTCACATGTGATATTAGTAACAACTTGAATCAATTTAGTACTATGGTACTATACTATATCTTTCATTTCTGATATAAAAAATATGTATTTGTTTACTAATTGGGGAATACTTAAATTTGTTTACTATTCGGTTGTCGAATATTTAAGTATTTGGCCGAACCGTCACGGTATACAGTCGAATAGGTATACTGCCAGTATACCGAATATTCCGTGCATCCCTACATTGTACATTACCATACATAAAGAATTTGTTGATAGCTTCATTACAAAATGAGTAACACATGGTATTACTAAAATTAACACTTACATTATTGGGTCTTTCGGAAACCTATGATATTGGCGTTCAGGTTCTTTCACTCTAGCTGTGTCATAAAGGACACACGTAACATGGGAGGACTTCTTTTTTCTGTAGAAAGAAAAACTAATTAAAAAGGGGGTGAAGTCAAAACAAAAAGTTTTACAAATGACAATATTGAAGCAAAATAGCCCGTACATTAACATGAAATATTTTTACAAATAATTTATCCGCAATGTCTGTAACTAAGGGTAGAATCTTGTGTTTTGTTTTCTTTTTGTGCTGCCCCTCGGGCAATCTCTGAAATTATTTTGGTCACAGCCAAGTACAGTTTGTTGCCCATGCAACTTTTGCTATACAATTTTTTTTTTTTTAATTGCGGCCGTTACTATGAAAAATGGGTTTTTGACTACGTATGATTTGACTATGATGGCAGAATTCTCTTGACGGTGATCGGCTGCTTGTAAACAAATAGGAAACGAGCACACTGAAGATAAAACAATAGTAGTTTCTTTCTTTCTACTCTTTTTGATAATTACCATGAAAGAAAATTCTTTTCTTTTTAGTTGCCCTAAGGGCAACTGAATTGTTTGTTTTACTTGCCCGTTTAAAAATCTGACTGCCCTGGGTAAGCAGACAACCACAACTTTTGAGCGCTGTCTGTAACTGAGTTCGAATAATTTTAGATAATGCAATTCTCTGTTAATAGTGTCCACAAGGCTGCTTTTAATTACAGCAAAACTACAAAGGTTATCTGCGTAATGGGGGGATCAGGGGTGGCAAATAGGGGGTGCAGTTGCACAACCAAATGTAAAACTGAAAAACCAAAGGCATTCTCCCCCTGGGGGGGGGGGAGAATGCCTTTGGACCGAGAAGGAATATTCACATTACAACAACTGGAGAAAACCACGGGAAAAATAACCATATTTCATTATATGATAGATCATCATTTCTCATCTCTCCTATACAGTCGAACTCTTATAGCAAACCCCGTATATAACGAACTAAGGCACGTATCCAGACTGGTGGTTAAGGCAACTGTAAGCCAGCCCCCCCCCCCCGAATATCTGACTAGCTTACAGATGAAACTTAGGTTACAATTTGATACACAGTCTTCAACAAAATAAAATCTTAGGTATGGCACTCCATATCAAAATATCTCGTGACCAACTTTTCTAAAATTATAAATTTGATAATCAAGATACAAGATATGTGTTACAAATTTCATTAACTAAAATTTGCTGTGGGTCATGATTGGGCTCCAGCAGAAAAAAAATTGAGATTTTTAAAGTAGTAAAAGTTATGCGATGGAAACAAATGATGCAGGGTTGGCTAGTTTTTGACAGTTTTAACCATGGTTTAAACCATCATGTCAAAAACTGTCAAAAACCTCAAATATTGAGTGGAAAAAATAAACAATACTTTTAAGTGTTTTACTTTATTGCAAAATAGCTTGTACTTCAATATCTGTAATGAATTAATCAATTAATATTTAGAAAAATAAAGCACTATAATCAGTAAAAAATGCTTACTTTGTTTACATCTATCAGGTTTATTTATTTTTAAGAAGTAAGACCATTATGTACTTTGTAAAGATGTGCTTACTCATAGCATCCAAGTCCCAAAATTTTTTACTAATTCTATTTTGAATGGAAAACTTTAGTATACTGATAGTTAAAACGATCTGATCTTTTATCTCTTTAGTCTAAATGAGTGAAATTGCTATGCTATTGGCTTTTCCTTAAAGCCTTTTCAATTTAGATATTTAGATTAAACCAAAAATAAACTTGATGTTTCTTCTAGGAAATGTTTACCCATACGTTAGTTTGAAATTTTTGAAAAACTGCAGAATATTATTCATTAATTACATATATCAGTGGCGTAGCCAAGGGGGATAGGGGAGTCACAACCCCCTCCAATGAGGAATATTTTTTGTCATACAAGAAGTATATTCTTCGTCATACAAAAAGTATATTCTTCACTCCCGTATCACACACACACGTATACATATATGTGAGTTGCAGTAGTTGTAACCACACACACACATGATAAATTTCTGGCTGTGCCACTGATATATACAATTTTTATATATAATATTGTATACATTAAATTTATAAATTTGTATTATATAAATGGTATTAAACTAATTATTCTTAGTGAGCACAACTTATGTGCTAGTATAATTGTTATATTTTAATATAATTAATTTTAATTAGGCATTTAGTTTAATGCAAAATGTAAATATAGTGCATAATTAGTTTGCATATTGTTCTCTTTCTTTTATGGATTAGTTTTTGACGGTTTAAACCAGATTTTGATACTTGTCATGTCGAAAACCAGTTTTTGAAGTCAAAAACCCAACCCTGAAATGATGGTATATCACATGCAAAATGAAACTCAAAGTACGCTGCGAACTAACTACTAGACTAACCACTAAACAATAAAAAAAATAACAATTTGTATTTCTTCCAATTTTCTTAGCTACTTAATATTGAATGTAATTCTTGTGTTTCTTCACATTAATTTTAAACACATGAAGTTGAGCTTTAAACGTTTCAAAAGCTCTATACTCGCCCCCCCCCAAAAAAAAAAAAATTAGAAATATGTTCCGAGACTAAATTAAAACTTCTGATATAAACTGCGATGAAGATAAACTTCTTTGCTTCTAAGAAGCTGAAATCACCCCCCCCCCCAAAGCTTCGATATTATATTTTTAGTGTGCACTATATCAAAAATAACTCAGTATTTTTTGTGCACTATAACAATCACAATAAAAATGTACAAGAATATTTCACATAATGGCCGCAACGGCAAATATATTTACGTTCTCTTTCAAAATATCGCTAACATAGAAAGTGCAGACAAAAACACCTTTCACGAAATATTTACACAATTGTAGAAAAAAAATACTGATTTGATGTGCAGCACATTCTTTGTTGCATCGTCATATAAACAAACAATACATAAATTAATATATAAAAAAACAATGTAAATGACAGTTAAATAACATAAAAGATGTACTTACATTTTAGAAGATAATTCTATATCCTTTGCCATGACGATCAGAAAAGTATCCTGAAATAAGCTCAATGGCGGCCTCCGACTTCCCACGTTGTTGATGTTTGGGAATTCCTGTTCCTCCCGCACGCTAAGAATAACGATTAGTACGCATGCGCGAGTTGAATGTTGTAAACATAATATCATTTCTGTGATATTCCCAGATATTCACCAATGTTGTAAACAGAATATCATTTCTGCGATATTCCCTGATATTCACCAATGTTGTAAACAGAATATCATTTCTGCGATATTCCCTGATATTCACCAATGTTTAAAATAGTACATTGAAATGTGTATATCGATAAAAAATTGGACTAAATGAAAAAAAACAAACATTAGGATGTTATTTCTGAATGATAAGGTTATAAAATAATTGAAGAAATTCTCTTAAATGTTTTTAAAAAGGATTACTTTTAATTAATATCTGCCAATATCGGCAGATGTCGTAAATTCAATGTATGACATTCAGAGACTTTCAAAATATTGCCCGATATCGGTGGACATTCGTCAATATCTTTGTGCTACCTGGGTTGTACAGCTATGTAAACTAGGCAACCAGTGGTCCGTTTTCAACTAAAAAAACCTCAGTGGATTCAGCAACGTAGTTGCACAGCTATGTAAACTAGGCAACCATTGGCCCGTTTTTAACTAAAAAAACCTCAGTGGATTCAGCAACCTAGTTGTACAGCTATGTAAACTGGGCAAACACTGGCCCGTTTTCAACTCAAAACAACATCGGTGGATTAAATAACCTAGTTATACACCTCATATAAAGACACTATATGAAAACATAACAACATCAAATATCCATTTACAATTCACATTGAAAACCTTAAGCAATTGCAAAAATTCTTAAAAAAAAAAACACTTACCTTTATTTTAAGAAACTCTTCAAAGATATCCATAACACACCAGGCTTATAACACCAAAACACTTCCTTTTATTTAACATTATAATCACGCCCTCCTTCAAATAAACACACACTTTCTTTTTAAACAACAACATAATATTCACTACACTTCAAATAACACAACACATTTCCAAATTCATCTTATATTCCCCGTAAATAACTCAACCGTGAACTCAAAAAACACCAAACAAGAACTGACACATCGAATTCAAATTCACCTGCTTTTCGGTTTACCGATTACAGTTAAATTGCCTAAACCAATCACAAAATTCCTTTAGCAAACATCCTGGTATCGTTTAATGAACCCACCGAGCGTTTTTTTTCATCAAACTACAGCACTAGTCAACAACTCAACTCCAAACACAGGTTGCAAGAGATATCTGAAACTATCTCTATCGTAAACAAACTGTCCAACGAACTTCAAATTTGGCGACATTTCGGCTCTTGGCGAGGACACCTGCTAACTAAATTTCCCCCATTATTAAATAATTAAACATTACACAAATCAACACTTAAACCATATTTATTTTAAAACTTCTACGAATTTACGTTACACACTGAAACGATAAAAGATTAAGCATGTCACATTTAGTCGCTGGAGCTAAGTCATCCTACATGCACACCGCATATATGCCGATTCCACGCTTAGGATGTTCTACGAGCTTTTCGGGATCTTCTATTGGACGAAAATGTCACATGATCACTTCCGAAGGCTGCCATGCGCTGCTCATTATCGCTATTTTTGGCATAAATTTCCCTATTTACTAGGAAAGAAAAAGAACTGCGTGGAATCGGCACGGCGTGGAAGAAAAGCGTGGAACTCGCAAAGGCAAATGGAGAAGGAAATGCGTGGGATCGGCAGTGTGCATATTGTCATTGGAAGTTTGGAGTGACACAGTGCAAATGGTGGTTGATTTATGAAATGAGCAGTATTGCCTTGGTAAGAAAAAAATTACGATTTCTTTTTTCCATGTTTTAATGTGCATTGTAAAATGTAACTTCTATTCATTCATATCCTACTTATAGTTGCTTTAATTTTAGGAATTTGTGGATTGTTTACATTATTGCTCTGCTAAACTTAGTTTGTGTTTATACTATTTTTAAGTATGTGTTTATAGTGTTTGCCTAATTAAATTTAAATAAGATTACATGCGTTACATTGAAATCGAGCGTTTTGTTTATTAATTGATAATATAAAATGTTAATTGCTTTGTTTTATGTGTGAGACATCCTGAAATTGGTTTGGAATGGTTTATTTTGTTATATTAACTTCTTTATATATATATATATATATATATATATAATTTCTATGTAAGTAAAATTCGTTCAGAACTTCTGAAGGCCGAAAATAATTTAATGTGTACACCATTTACAAGGTTGTTCGATCGTGATTTCTATTACTAAATATGCTGCAATTTAACAGTAATTATTAAACAGTGTGTCTTTTAAAGGCAAATTTATAAAGAAACAACCAAATTATAAACTACTATATAAAGAGTACAGGCAACTTACAGTGGCGGATTTAGCTCTTGACAGGCCCAAGGTGCAAACTCAATTTTAAGGACCCCTTCTAAGAGAACCTTTCACTAACTGTCACCTTCACAATCACATTGTGCATTCTATGCACACTTTTAAAAGAAATCCAGTAATTAATGTTTTACTTAATCACTTTGATTAACCAGTATTAAATTAGAACTGTCTGGTATCGTCATCTGGTACAACAACAGCAGAATCGTCAGAATTTGAAAAATACCAAACATTCAAAATTTCGATTGGCTGTAAAATGAAATCTAAACTAGAGTGAGAAGAAAAAATTGATGTGGATACTTTTCTATATTTAAGAACTAAACTCACCAAGTTTCATCAAAATCCATGTCGGTGGCTGTCAAAATGTCATTTTTTTTTTTGGTTGAATTGACATGGAATGACCCAATTGTCAAAAATGTTTACTGACTTTGAAATCTTCACATGCCTAACTTATTTCTCAATATCGCACCATTACCCACAGATCCGAGTAAAAGGCCTTCAACAGCAACAGCCAAGAGTGTTGGGGCTGCTCCAGTACCCCACAGTCTACTATGTTGTCAGCCCTAGTACTACACTAACTCAGGCAGCTAATCATATTTTAACAAGCAAGCCCAGCTTGGGACTCCAGACCAACCGACCAGCTGTCTAGTCCATCCGCCATATTTTTCGTATATTTACTTGGTGACTAATTTATTTCAGTGAATGTATTTTTTTTTTTTGTATATTTTATCATGTATTTCATTTTATTGTGTTATGTATGTGTATAAAAATAAAATAATTTAGTTTGTTATTTTTACTATACTACCATGCTAATCAGCTGGAATGAGCTTGGAGGCTCTGAAAGTTATTAAATTTCAGTCTCCAGCTCAGACTTGCTGATTTACGACATCCTGAAAGAAAGAAAAAAAGTTTTCCTGGTCCAAAGATTTTCCTGTTAGAAGTAATATTAGATGAAATGTTCTGTTGCAGTTTGGGTAATGTTAATTTTAATATTTTTTTAGTCTAATATTAATGCTCAGTTCATAAAATTAGTTTTTAAGTTCTGTTTAAATTTTGATTGTAATTGCCTAATAAAGCTGTAAATTTATTATTTTATGTGTTCTTTTTAGATGTAACATTATTTCTAAGTAATGCATGTTGTTCTGTACAGGGTGTTCTAAATGGGGCAATAACACGCTTTAATTCTTTATCTGTTACAGATAAGTCGGCAATGTGAATTGAAAAAATGTTGAAAATAAGGTCAGAAAAATGACTCATTAAGAAAAATTTCCTTTAGTTAATTTTCACAAAATTCTTTCTTAATTTGAGTATGATTCCCATAAAAGATATTCCCAGTAATGTAAATGCGGCTCACGTACTGATGAAGTTATGTACAAAATTTCAGTCTTTTCATCATAAAATGGCTCGTATCTTTAAATAAAAATGATCAGGGACCATTCATGAATTTGAATGGAAGTGGACATAGCTGAGTGGAAAAAATTTCCTTTTCATAATTTTTTTACAACCCTGAAACACAATCTTCAGACATGATTTTTTTCCTTCGAGAGCCATTGAATCGTTTAAGTCAGAATATGTTTCTCTTTTTTTTTTTTTTTTTTTTTTCTTTCGTTATTTCAACTGAACTGTACGACACATGGAAATACCTTTATCCAAGGTGATTTTTTTCCCTTTGAGAGCCATTGAAAAGAGGTTTGAGTCAGCATATTTGTAATCTTCATACGTGACACTTTTTAAAATATTATTCTCAAAATATGTATTTCACCTCATTATCGTATAAGGCAATTTTACTAAGGAATTTTTTTTGTCTTATACATACTAAAAAATGTGTAGCTTTTATAAAAGTAATCGGAGGATTTTTTTTTAGTTTTTTTCCAACCTTCTTTTGCACATGTTTCAATTTACATTTCCCATTTATCAAAGTTCCTGATAATTTTTTGTAATCGATTTATTTCATTCAAATCAGGATCTTCTGATTTACATCAAGATCCATTTCCATTTTATTGATTTTTGTAAACTATTTATATACAGTGACTGCTTATTCCAGTTACATTGTGATTGACTGGAAAGACTGAAAACCGAAAATATATATATTATATGAAGGGTCCACGGGAAGAGCGATGAGAGTCCACTTTTCATCAATGCTGAGGTTTCTACTGCATTCTGTTGTTCATTAGTGGCACTATGAGAATACACTGAAAAAATAGCCCAAAGATACAGTTTACATGGGGAAGAACGTGGAAAGTTCCGTGCGCCTTTCGATTTTTTGGAAAATCAGCTGTATTGGACTCTCATCGTTCTTTCCGTGGATCTTTCATATGTGTGTGGCAGAACCAAAAGTAAAACATTAAAAAAATAATAATAACAGTAAATTAAATTTAAAGTATATGAACTTAGTCAATAGTTTAAGATATGCACTTATTGGGAGAAGTGAAAAACTACATATGTACATTTATTTAAAAAATTACAATTTCTTGGGGGGGATAGAATTCAAATTTAAAGGCTGTTTTAAGAGCATAGTCTCATGTAGTACAAGTTGAATTTCACTCAGTGTTGAAAAGAGGTACAGTGAAGCCTCTAAATAACAGCCATCCTTGGGACTATCCAAAAGTGACCGTCTTTTGAAGATGGTTGCTGCTTAGAGGTTTGATATTTAAAAAAAAAAAATTAAAAGTTAATAATTGGGATTCCAAAATGTTATTTTAGCTTCACTAAATCTCATAAATTTTAATTTCATTTTAATTTACATTTAAAAAATTGGTTATTCGCAGTTGCTATTTTTCTTTCTTTGATACAGATACTACTATATTTTTTCCAAAGAATAAGTTTTTCCTTAAAACTCATCATAATTTTTGATTAAAGCAAAATTTTGTATCACCTGAGAGTTTTAAGAACATCGGAATATGTTTCGAAATCAGCAGCCCCACCATGGCTGAGTGGGTAAGGCACTCAAAATGGTAGACAGCTGAAGTTTGATCTTTGTCTCAGTAAGGTATTCGGTTTGGGCCCCATCACATGGCCCTTGATCTAACGGTCTGGAGTTTTGGTCAGTTTTCTTCAGATGTAACTTGAATATGTGTCAGAACCTCTTAGAAAGTCCTCCGCTCAAGACACTCTGCATCCTATTCAGATAGCCCATGTGTAGCTTTGCCTTAAAAACACAAACCAATTCGATAGCAGTGCATCCCCCCTCTCCTTCTGGGGTGTTATAATTTTTTATTGTTTGTTATAATTTAGTGGGGGAGGATATTGTTAAGATTTATTTATAAGGGGAGCCAATGATCATTATAATGGTTAGTACAAATTTTGCGCTGTGCATATGAGAGAAATGTTAAATCTTACCTGAAATGTATCCACATAAGGATACCGCTAAATCCTGATATTTAGTTTACTCAAATAATAACTCTATTTTTTCAGACATGTCTTTATTTATTTGTATATTATATTCATTGCACATACAATTTATCAACACATCCTAAATATGTCATTCAATAATAATTAATACTTTATGATCAATTATTTCAGAGAATTATACTAAAATATCGGGTACCCTTCAATTTTGAATATTAACAAATTTATTTCAAAAAGTATTTTTACTTATGAAAGTATTTATCTAGAAAATTCTTCAAACGATTAAATCCCTTTCGTACTATAATCATTTAAACATTACTTATACCAACACAATTCACAAAAAAAATCATTTCAAAAACACTAAAATACTTTTTATATACATAATAGGGTAAAAATAAATTTATCATACCATGTTGGGGCAGATGTAGTAATACCTCTCGAGTTCACAATTTCTCCCGCATCAGTTTTACAAATTTTCGAAGTTCATAATTCTCAAGTTTCACTAATTTCGCGATACATTGTCACTCAGTCCACAATATTACGGTGTCTCAAAAAGTCTGTGAGATTTTCTATGCTATCACCAAGTCCACGATATTGCGATAATTTAGCGTTCCTCTCATAGTTCATAGTCCACGATATTGCGATGGCCTAGCGTTCTTCTGATACTTCATTTCTCTAATTTTGATTTCGTATACAGTTGGTGCACCACAAAATTCTTCATCAGCTGGAATAGTTCGATCTTATAAGAAATGATTTTTGTAATCAACGAAATTCTCATAACTTAGACGAAAGAATTTTCAAACTCTTCATCAGCAGGAGTAGGCGATATTTCCTAAACGAGGGAATAGATGTATCTGCGGAACAGTTGATTTCAGACGAAATGATGACTATCAACGGAACTCTTATAACTTAGATGAAAGAATTTTCAAAATGTTCATCAGCAGGGATTTCCGAGTGGCAGGCATTAATTCCTTCAAACAGCGACGAAAACATCCAGCCGGAGGCATCGGTCGATTTCAGGAGAGTGACTTTCGATCTTTTTAAGTGAACGAAATTCAAGTACATGTAATAATGTAGATTACATAATTAGCTGGGAAGAATGAATAGTCGAGTAGTAGCAGTCTGTAAGTTTTCTTTGAAAAATTTAGTAATTTTCAATATTGGGCAGAGATAGAAGTGGCAGGCATTAATTTCATCAAACAGCGACGAAACAGACATCCAGCCGGAGGCATCGGTCGATTTCAGGAGAGTGAGACAGAGGTCTCAAACCCTTCAATCTTCCGAGAGGCCTGGCTTGCTTTTTTGAAATTTCAAATGCAACTGACAGAAACCGTTACCGAAGTTCTATCGCTTGACTTACGCCAATTTGGCTAATTCTTATGTTTTTGGCACAAAGTCACAGTATCCACTGCATATTTTCAATTGTAGCCAATAGAGATAAAAATTCACATGGGGGTTCCCTTTTCCTTGTAAACCTGAAAATTATGAGTTTTTTGACTGTGTCTGGCGAAAAGATTATCCCTGCGATACCGTCTGTGCCTGGCGAAAAGATTATCCTTGCATCGCAGTTACGTTGTTTACAGAAATATGATATCACCCAGTGTGGTCTGAAGATCCCTTCTCTGAAAATTCAATGTCTGTGCGGTCCCGGTGAAAGAACTCTGGGAACTTGGGGGGGAAAAATGTGTTTCATACTTGAAGAATCTTAAAACTTCGCATATACTTGTACTTTTTCCAGAGCATGATTGAAAAATGTTATGCCTTCGCATAACATCACCTCCCTCCGACGAGAAAAAAAAGTACCATGATCAAGCCATTCGTAGAATATCACAAGCACATGATGTTTCTATAAAAAAGGATTTACTGTTTGTTGCCACCAACACGTATGATTTTTGACTAAGATATCAAATTATGCACAAAAATAAAAAAAAATCACCTAATAATACAATACAGATTACCAGTAATCATATGCAAATATAGAATAGCGCAGATAATATAACAAACAATGTAGCACACAATGTAATACTATTCAATATATAATATTCAATACATATACCATAACATTTAATATAAGACCATATATATTACAGATTACGACACAATCTTTCTTTAAAACACATAACAAATTCATATTTTTACTTTAGAACACAGGATCAAATGTTTCTTGTCTGCTCTCAGTTTGTCTTATCATTTATTAACTTTCAAAAATCCACTTAAATTTATTTATTCTCAATTTATTCAAATTCTTAAATTTTCTCATTATCATTTCTCATTCACTTATTAACATCATTTTATTTTCAAATTTCTTTTTGCAATATGTCATTGGGAATTATCAAATTTTACAAAAGCACCACAGGTCAAATTAACAGTCTATGAAATTAGATTTTTTTTTTTTTATATATATATATATGTATTTTTTTTTTTTAACAATTCTGAAGTTCTCCAACTGTAGGACCCGTCGTACACAGTTAGACGTGTAATTAAACCTTAAGGCGCCATGAGTTTACCACACTTAAACTACGAAATTGTTAAACATAACCTCCATTTTCTTTCTTTCTTTTCTTTTCTTTTTTTTTTTTTTTTTTTTTTTTTTTTTTTTTTTTTTGGAGATGTCTTAAAAAATTTAAAGATTTTGAGTACGACTGTTAAATTATTATCTAATTTCAGAAAGAACTGTTTTTGAATCTGCCTACGAAGAAAGTTCATCATTTCTGATATTTGGTCTGAGAGACCTTTGTACAAAAATCTTACTGACGTGTACCTTTCTTTCCCTAGGTGCATCATCTTCCATTTTCTCTAGAATGAAATTATCGTTTCTTAGTATTTTCTTTATTTCCCAGGGCCCATTATATTTCTTTCGTAATGCTCCTGGTTCATTAAACTCTTCTAAATATACCTTATCACCTAATTTGATACTCGGTTTATTTCTACCCTTTGTGTATTTGTTATATATCTTGAAATACTCCTTCTCATTTTCCTCTATATCATTTTTCATCTCTTCAGCTATTAATTTAACCTTTTCAACATAATCTTTAAATTCAAGTGTATATTGAGGATCATCGAAAGCATTTAATGGTAGATTTAATTTTCTACCAAAGAATATTTCTGCAGGTGTGTATTGTGTGACAATGTGTTTTGTATTGTTAATACAAAATTACATGTGTTTTGTATTGTTAATACATTAATTTTCTGTATAAGTTTGAAAATTAGTAAGTTGTATGACCAATCAAAAATTCTGTCTGAAATTGCAGCTATACATTCTTTCAGGCACCGATGAGCTCTTTCAATGGTCCCGTTAGATTGTGGGTAGTAAATAGATGATTTTCTGTGTTCAATATTTAGTTTTTTGAGGAAGTCTTCAAACTCATGAGAGCAAAAATTAGTCCCGTTGTCAGACAGTAAGATTTTAGGAATACCAAATCTAGAGAAGTATTCATTAAGATGTTTAATAATATTTGCCGATGTAATGTTACTCAAAGGGATAGCTTCTAAATATCTAGAATAGTGATCAATTATTGTTAGGACGTAAAATTTGCCATCAATTGATCTAGGTAATTTCCCGACAATATCAATGGCTATAAATTCACCTGGAGCGAGATGACTTTTAGGAATAAGGTCATACTTAGTCTTTTTATACTTCGATTTATTTTCTAGGCATTTACTACAATTATCGCAAAAGTTTTTTGTGTCTAAATACATTCCTTTCCAAAAAAATTTTTGTTTCAAACTTTCATACGTTTTTGAGGTTCCAAAATGAGGAGTGTGAGCCAGTTGTAAGCAATTTTTTATTAATGATTTGGGAATAAGAATTCTGTTAACTAGGGACTTGTTTTTTCTAGCTTTAAGAGAGGGTTTAATTTTAACCATAACCAACTGTGAGTAAGAGTCAATAAAATATTGTTCTTTTGTTTTAGGATCATTATTATTAATTTTCTGTATAATTGATTTTATTTCTTCATCCTCTTTCTGTTTATCCAAGATATTACTTTGGCTTATGTTGTTATCAGTTTCAAAAATATTTAAATTGTTAACTTGAAAATCGTCTTGGGTCATTCTTGATAGAAAATCAGCTGGATTATTAAAACCAGGTATATGTTTCATTTCATAGTCAAATTGTTGCATGTAAAGTAACCATCTAGCTACTATATCAGGTTGTTTATCCAACTGAAGATGATAAGTCAATGGTTTGGCATCTGTTAAAATAGTAAATTTTTTGCCATATAGTTGCTCATAGAAATGTTTGCATGAAGAAAAGATAGCAAAAAGTTCTCTTCTTATTGAAGGATACCTAGCCTCAGCAGGTGAAAGTTGCCTCGAAAAAAATTCAATAGGGAAGAATTGATCATTTATCTTTTGCATCAATATTCCGCAAATTGAAATTTTGGACGCATCACAAACTAAATATAATTCTTTTGAATCATCTATATTTTTTAAGGTGGGTTTGTGAATGATAATGTCCTGCAGTTTTTCGAAAGCATCCTGACATTCCTTACTCCATACAAATGGTGTATCTTTTCGAGTGAGTCTTACTATAGGCTCCACTATTTCTGCATAATTATAAATTAAGTGTCTAAAATAGTTGAGCATACCGAGGAAAGTTTGTGTTTGTTTTAAGTTTTTTGGGACAGGAAATTTATTAACTTTATTTATGTTCGCTTCAGAGGGTGAAAAACCGTGTTTGTTTATGTTGAAACCTAGGTATGTAATTTCTGATTTACAGAGTTGTAATTTTTGAGGATCCAGTGTTAAATTAAATTTAGCCAACCTATCAAAAACTTGTTGTAGGTGAACTTTAAGATCATTTAAAGTATCAGCAGCAATTATTATATCATCTAGAAAATACTGAACATTAGGCCCTTTCAAATCACTTATACATTTCGAAATAAGGGTATGGAAATAAGAAGAACTATTTTTACTGCCAAAGAATAACCTAGTGGGCTGAAAATTTCCAAGTTCACAGCAAAATGCAAGTTTCTCTTTGTCACATTCTTTAAGCTTAATTTGAAAAAATGCGGATTTTAAATCCAGCACGCAGTAATAGTTTTTGCCTGAGATGTTATGCAGAATATCCGAAATTTTTGGAAGACAGATTTTGAAAGATTCCGTAATGCAGTTTAATAATCTATAGTCAACAACCATTCGGAACTTTAATTCTTTCTGATTACTATTGAGCAATGGCTTTTTTCTTATAAAAATAATAGGAAAATTATAATTCGATGTGGAGTTTTCTATGATTCCTGCCTCCAAAAGTTGACTGATCTCTTTCTGAGCAAAGTCCTTCGCTATTTTGGGTATTGGATACGGCTTAGTTTGTATTGGAAAGTTATGTAGAAGTTTAAATTCTGGAATTACAGCATCAGTTGAACCAAGGGTTTTATAAGATTTTGAAAAAACTCTGCATTTTTGCATAAGCATCCTTATTAAATCGTTTCTATCTGTTTCGGCTAAATGCTTCAAATCAAAATCATCTTCTTATAATTCCTCTTTTCTTAATTGGAGTATGTCGGTTAAATTGTTTACCTGTAAATGTTCTTGATTAGAAGGATTTACCTTAGAAGTATCATCAAAAGCTTGTAAAAAACCTAGTTTAGAATTTTTCCGTACAATAATTGGATAGTTGGAGGGATTCTCTATTATAGTGTAAATATACTTATTCTGACTGACAGCATGTAATGATTCGGAAACAATGTAATTTAATTTGGTTTGTTTCGGTGTAAAAATAAGTTGAAGCTCACTTTTTAAAATATCAGGAATAATTAATTTAATTATTTGAGAAGAGTTAGCTTTAAGTGTAACATTTTGTGCAGATCTGGCTGAGAAATCGTTCTTTCGAAACTTTCCTTTCTTTTGCGAGTTGAATTTGTTTTGTGATGTAGATTCTATATTATTGGCCCCAGGTAGCACAGAGATATTGCCCAATATCAAAATTACAATATTGGGCAATATTAAATGGACCCCCCCCCCTAAATGATATTCCTGAATATTATTTTTTGACATTCAGAGATATCAGTTTAACATTTCTGAATATTGTTTTCAGATATCCAGGAATATCTTTTTTTGATATTTGTAAATATTATTTTTTGACATTGAGCAATATTGGTTTCCAACATTTCTGAATATTGTTTTCAGATATCCAGGAATATCTTTTTCTGATATTCCTAAATATTATTTTTTGACATTGAGCAATATTGGTTTCCAACATTTCTGAATATTGTTTTCATGTTTCTCCCATCAGCCCTATAAGCATCAGGTCAATATTGTATGCTTGGACTCCTATTTGTGAGGGAAAATATTGATTGTAAAAGAAATTAGGGAGGACTTGACTAATTAATATTTCACATGTAGACATTTTTTTGGTTTGAAATTATAACTCAAAATAGAATATTTTAATGCTTTAAAATGAAATAAAGCATTAAAAAATTCTCTTTTGAGTTATAATTTCAAACCAAAAAAATGTCTACATGTGAAATATTAATTAGTCAAGTCCCCCCCCCCCAATTTCTTTTACAATCAAAATTTTCCCTCACAAATAGGAGTCCAAGCATACAATATTGACCTGATGCTTTAATAAGTTAGCGGAAACATTTTTTTTTTTTTTTTTTTTTTTTTTTTTAATGACTGGGAAAATTTTTTTTGTACCAGTTTGCATTTGATGGTGCTAAAAGATCGTTCTTCATACAGATTCTTGACTCACCTTTTGGAGAACGTAAAGGCCTTTAATACTCAAATTTTGCAGCAATTTATATTGTAGAGTACAATTAAAAGCTTGAACAAATAGTTGAAACTTTTACTATAGGCAGCTATTTTATAATCACCTATAGAATATAAAATTTACTTTGGATTTTATAGTAGCCACTACTCATAAAATCCACAAAGACAATATACTTTTAATTACTACAGCTCTGCTATAACAATCTCAGTGTTAAATCAAACTACATACTCTTTTCTTTGGTCAACACAGGTTATCTCTAATTTTTCAGAAAGATTGTGAAAGATTGTTTGGTCTTTGAAATGACCAATTTCAAAGTATACAATAAATGTTTGCCATATGTGTAAAGGGAAAAGGGAGGGGGCAGGAAGTATAAATAGAGCTTTTCTTAGAGTAAAATAATAGCTATTAAAGAAAAAAAAATTCCAGTAATATTCTCATATTTCTTTTTTTACTCTGTACTTACCTTGAAACGTTTCCCACAAAATGTAATTTGCCATTGGAGGTTACTTCCCACCCCCACCCCCTAAATTTATATTAATTTCCATGAAGCACTAATGCATCTTAGAATCAATGAATTCATTTTCAATATATTTGTATTAAAAGTTATCTCTTAAGCCTTTGGATTCCATTAAAAATTACAAGAGGGATGAATGAAAATTCCAGTTACGAGTGATTAAATACATTTCTTTATAATGTTTCAAAGTACAGTAGAACCTTGGTTATGCAATGCTCCATGATATTCAATGTGACACCTTGGTTAATGTAAAAGATTCATGATCAGACTTCGCATGATTACACATCCATCTGCAATTGATTACAAGAATTGAAAAGGATTACGACTATGGCCAATTCCTAAAAGGATTATGACCAGTTACTGTTAAATTTGCTAAAAAGGTAGTAATCTTGATCTTAGTGAAATCAAATATTCCGAAAATTCTGAAGTAATGCAATTTTATTACACTATTTCTGTAGAATTTATAAAATATTAAGAAATAGCATTCTTATAGGGAATTACATTTGACTGTAATCGTTTCGAAGTCTGGACATGATCTGCAGTATGTTTAAAACTGTAATTGTGATTATGATTGTCAGTGTGATCCGAGGCATGTTTGATTCTGACCACCTTGGATAATCAGGGTTCTACTGTAACTTGATCGAAAAGCAAATATTATTGGTTGTAAACAAGAGAAGAAGAAAATATTAAAATAAATAAATTTTGATTTGGAATAAATGGATTAAAATCTTTTTTGGGCTATATTTTAAGATTTTCATTAAATTGGAAATGCTATTAAAATTGAGTAATGCTTAAAATTGCACAATTGTGAATTTTAAAAACTAATTTAAGTTTTAATTCATGCAAAACAAAATGCGCTTTAAACAGCTTACTGGAAAAGGATTAACTCTGGTAAAAAATTAGTACTGTACATTTTTAATATTATAAATATCCCTAATTATAAACACACTTCAAATTAAGTTTTCTTTCCAAAAAATTACATGAAACAGATTTTCATATTTTATTTTTAAAAACAAAATTATCTTTATAAGTTTTCAGTATAATTGTCCACAATATCAAATGTTAAAGAACAATCTGAAACACGAATCTTTTTTTTATTCTAATCAGGTGCTTCAGCTAAACTTCGACCAAACATATTTGCCAAAACCTCCTTGTCCTTGTCCTTAAACTTCAAAGCAGCAGCAGCTACAAAAGAAAGAAAAAAAAGCTTTTCAGACATGTAATTGCTACACGATAAAATTAGCTAAAATATTTTAAACACATGGTTGGCTGAAAGGTTTAAATTATCAGAATGAAATTATTAATTTCCCCATCAAAATCGGGAAATCTTGCATTTTTAAATTAATAATTAGCGGAAGAATCAGATTTGACGTTTTGTTACTCTCTTTTACTCTTAAAATAATATACTCTGACAGTAAAAAATAAATAAAATTGATGAATATTTTAAACATTGATATTTGAAAAACTATTAATTAAAAAATACATTGCTCATTTCAAAACATATCAAAATGGTATGACATGCTGTTTTATACTAGTTTTTTAATTAATTAACGAAACAATACAAACTAGCAAGTTTGATCCCAAGATCCAATAATTCTTAATTAGATTGGGTTTTAGTTTGAGTTAAGTATTATTAGTGGCACCAGGGGCGTAGCCAGAAATTTTCATGGGGGGGGGTTACGACTACTACAACTCATATATATGTATACGTGTGTGTGATAATGTAGTGAAGAATATACATTTTGTATGGCAAAAAAATTCTCATGGGGGGTTATGACCCCCCTAAAACCCCCCCCTTGGCTACGCCCCTGAGTGGCACCCAAAATTTGCTTAGACTTGGTAGAGAAAAAAAAAGTAATAACAGATAACAGACTGTTAGTGATAAATTTTAGGGTACTTGCGTATTATCCCGGCAGTCCGCCAAGACGAGCAATTTTTTTGCCAAGAGAAATGCCGGACATATGAAATTATTAATGGTTTTGAATACGATTGGGGCAACAGTTTGGCAACTCATTTGACGGAAAAATAGTTTGGCTGGAATGACCACCGGGATAATACGTAAGTACCAATTTTAAGTTGGCCATGGAAGGTAAATTTCCATAAAATTGTTTTTCTAGGGAAATCTAGAATTTAAATATAAAAAATCTGGAGTGACTCCACTCGACTTTCCGAACACTTAGGATTAAGATCATTACCAAGCATTTAAATAAATTTGAATCGATGAATAATTCAAACATACATAGCAAATTGAAACTCAATCGAATGCACCGTTTAAACGCTTGCACACTTTCAAGAATTTCTCAACCTATACCATTATTCCATAATATAAAAGAAATTTTTGTTGTAGCCTTGTAGAAGAACTATAATTCTTATACACAACTAAAACCCCCCCTTGGCTACGCCCCTGAGTGGCACCCAAAATTTGCTTAGACTTGGTAGAGAAAAAAAAAGTAATAACAGACTGTTAGTGATAAATTTCAGGGTACTTGCGTATTATCCCAGCAGTCCGCCAAGACGAGCAATTTTTTTGCCAAGAGAAATGCCGGACATATGAAATTATTAATGGTTTGGTTTATTAATACCGGTCTTAAGATGGTGATTTATAACATATATACTCAACTTCAGCTTAATCGAAGGTACCGTTTAAACGCTAGCGCACTTTCAAGAATTTCCCCCCATAGGCCAGAATGTAAAAGAAATCTTTGTCATAGCCCTGTAGAAGAACTATAAGTCCTATACACATCCAAATTAATATCGGTCTTAAGATAGCAGTTTATAATATATATACCCAATTTGAGCTCAATCGAATATGCCGTTTAAACGCTAGCGCACTTTCAAGAATTTTCCCCCCATAGGCCATAATGTAAGAGAAATCTTTGTCGTAGCCCTGTAGAAAAACTATAAGTCGTATACACACCAAAATCAATACCGGTCTTGCGACGGTAGTTTATGACATATATATCCAATTTGAGCTCAATCGAATGCTCCGTTCAGGTGCTATCGTGTTCACTCACATACACACAAACACATACACATACACACACACACACATACATACATACATCTCGTAAAAATAGCATAAATGGATTCAGAAGCCCTCAAAACGTCTAAAAACACCAAAATCTCGAAGTCGAATTTTTTCATGATTACAATACTTTCCTTACATGGTACATGTTCGGAAAGTAAAAATACAGTTGAGACAGATCACATGATCGAAGTAAGAAATGACACTTTTATGGCATAACAGTGACTATTCACCACAAATGAATTCTCATTCATCAAGAATAAGCATATTGATTACTTTAGGAGTTAATTACCTTAATGTTATGAGTTTTTTTTTCCCTGATTACTGCTTCAAATTTAAATCAGTTAGTAATAGCACAGGTTAATGCAATGTGTCATGATTTAAGAAAAACTGAAAAGCAACAAAATTCAAATTTAACATCTGAGTGTTTTCTCTTACATTAAAACTAATTTCATTGGGATATTGGTTTTTTTTTTGTATGTGTGACTGTGGAATGCTATGTTAGGACTATCTGCCAAGGATGGGGGTGCCTTGGTAGGAGGACTTTATACGGGTTTCTAACGCTTATTCACATGTGATATTAGTAACAACTTGAATCAATTTAGTACTATGGTACTATACTATATCTTTCATTCTTGATATAAAAAATATGTATTTGTTTACTAATTGGGGAATACTTAAATTTGTTTACTATTCGGTTGTCGAATATTTAAGTATTTGGCCGAACCGTCACGGTATACTGTCGAATAGGTATACTGCCAGTATACCGAATATTCGGTGCATCCCTACATTGTGCATTACCATACATAAAGAATTTGTTGATAGCTTCATTACAAGATGAGTAACTAGAGCTGAAGCAAACCGCATGTATTCGGTACTAAGATACGGATAATCACTCAGACTCGAAGTAACGAATTGTTACTTTTCGGTTGATATCGTTACTACTCGATCCGAAGATGTTTCGGATCGAGCAGCTTCGAACTTCGAATACAGACTGCCAGGCGAGGCGAACTAGAGGGGAAACGGGTTCCAGTAATCGAGTACTAATATCTTCTGTTATTTGTTACTGGGGTTACTGGATATCGGATCGCGGTTTCAAGGGGGAAATGACTTTCGAGTTTGCATTTCGGATCGACCAGGTTCGAACTTCGAATACAAGACCGCGGGAGGGAGAAAAATGAATTTCGGTATTTGAGTAATAGTATGTTCCTTTCCGTTACTAGATACCGGAAGTATTATGGATTCTCGCTGTTGGGAGGGAAAAATCAGTTTGAAATTTGAGTAGTAGTATGTTCTGGTTGCAATTCGTTTGTGCCGCGCCGAATGGTCTCGTTTTGATGAGGTTTGGAAGAATCCGTATGTTTCGTTATAGTTATGGAGATGGAATAGTATCTGCTGCTCTATTGATATGGGTCGTACAATGGGGGGATACGATCCGGTGTATAGTATGTTATTATGCGCAGTTGAACTCTTTTTTTGCGGGGGGGGGGAAGGGGGTGTTCTTATAATTGTAGAGGAGCAATACATATAAGAGAAGCATGTTAGTAAGGGGTGCTAATTTCGGGCTTTCTAACATTTTAGTACTAAATAGTGGTGCAATCAGAATTCTTTCTTTCAGGGTGGTTCCGAAGCAGGATTGCGAACTTAACTTTTTCTTTTTCTTTTTTTTTTTTTTTAGCTAGAATCGAAATGAGTAATAAATAACAAATTATTTAAATACACCTTTTAAAAAAATATTTTTATAAAGTAAACGAATTCACACATTTTTATTATTTAAAATATTATTTGGAACTAAAAAAAATATTTAGCATGGAAACCTAAACACATTTTTAAAGTAATTGTTTAAAAAATATATAAAAAATTGGGAGCGACCCGGGATTTCTATGCCCACTCCTGCGTAAGACACTGGTATTAAAATATTTCAATAAAGTTCAGTATGTTTCTAAAATGTCGGTGTTTAGGGGGCCATCTGCCCTATTTTATGGTACATTTTATTCCATGAACTCATGGAATACGCATAATCCGGTGCAACCATTCTTTCTGTATGAAAGGAGTGATAATTTTAAAGAATGCTCTCATATATGCACCCACAGAAGGAGCTAACCCCTTTCATCTCAAAAGTGCAGAAATAGAACTGGAAATATCTTAAAAATAGATAATTCTCACTGAATTAAACAATTTTAAATTAAAATATGGTAATTTTTAATTTACTTCGAAAAATGATCCAGCAAAAGAAGTTTTTGATATGAAATAAGAACTCACAAATAATAAAGATATTATGCTTGTAGAAACGCAAAGTAGTTGATATCATACTGAGATCCCCTGCCCTGTGAATTTTATATATGTGGCCCAATCCCTGGATCTCAGTATTCGAGAACACGCAACCCAGAAAAAACACGAGTCACAAGCTTTCCTTTACACTTTTTATGATAAGAATGAACAGGTTAAACCAGCGTTCAGAATTAAAAAAAGGGGGGGGTTGAGAAAAGAAAAGAATGGCATATGTCTTTGGAAGATTTCTATGTGTACTCAGTAATTCGGATAATTAAGCATTGTATAAAACCATAAATGTGTATAAAAACAATCTGTAAATCAGAGAAAATAAGCTCTAAATACAACTTTGTACAACTTCGCTAAAAAAAATTCTTTTTGG
>JAWZYV010018274.1:0-28905 GCA_038373885.1 Cheiracanthium punctorium | reverse complement strand
ATTTTTGGTTATTTTTTTTCAAAAAACTTTTAAAACTACATAACAGTAAATGTCTTAGTAATTCATAGTCGAATAATTCGTCGTTATGTTCATTTTAGAGTTCTAACGATGCTTTAGAGAACATTATATTTATTCTAGAAAATTCCGATAACAATAGACGAAATTGTTTCATTTAAAATAAATCCCACATTCTTTCGGAGCTTTTTTATTTCTCAATAAAAATTTCTCGAATGTTCTGATAGCAAATAAATCGAAATATAAACGCTTGAAAATTATCGTGGTAAGGTTTGTTTGTCTTTTTGTTTGCTTCTTAATGAAATTAAAGCTGAAATTGTCGAGTGGAATTTTAAAATTGATCATGACATCTCTATTTAATTCATAAGTAATATAAAATATGAAGACAGAAAGAAATTAATGCTTTTATGCTGTACAATTGATATGGATTAAATTTTTTTAAATGTTAAATTATGAAAATTTGAAAAGTATATGTATTTCTGATAATAATGTTAGCTGTTTGGAAAATAATTATTTTAAATGAGCAAATAAATTGATAAATCTCAACGTAATTTCATTTAAGTAATTTAAATTTTCTGTTTATTCTTATTTTAATATTTGTTTTTTATCAAACGCTTAATATCTGCTAAATTTCTTCTTTATTTTAAAATATTTATAATCCATTTTCTACTATTTATTTATATTTACGCAATGAAAACTATGATTTTACTACTATATGTTTTCGTACCCTAAAGTAAATTTAATTTAATCACTTTTATATATCTGAACGCGTCGGAAGAAATGCAAAATAGGGTGTGAATGAAAGCTCCTATATTTTCCTTAATTTTGAACCAATTCCTGGTGATAGACGTGGCACCTGGCTCAGCACCTCCAGAGGTATCATTGGAACATAGAGGACACGAACAGGTTTTACGTGCACCTGCTCCTATTAGTGTACGTGGTTTCACTGCGCTCCAGCCAAGTGAGGTTGCCACCCTCCCAAGCGCTAACCTACGTCAGCACCGTATCACTTTCCGTGTTCTAATGGAACTTAGCTTAACGACTAGGTCGCTGCGGGACGACTTTTTATCTGTACCCTTTATAGCACTATAGACCAGGGGTTCCCAAACTTTCCCCCCCCGTGGCACCCTTGACAGGCTAAAAACACTTCGCGGCACCCTTGTCATGCTAAAAACATTTCGGGGCACCCTTCTCATGCTGAAAACGTTTCGAGGTAGATTACCTTTGAAGCAATATGAATATGAAGGTTAGAATGAGACAGTTTGGATATATTTTCCATTGTTTCTTTTATGTTTATAGGGCTAGGCTAACTATTAAACTCGCTTGGAAACAGGAAATATGTAAAATTTTGCCCCTCCTCCAATCTCAGGAAATTCCTGTAAAGGAGAGGCGAATGGACACTGAACTCTTTTGAACTTGACTGAAATATTTTTGCTTTACCCACTTCATCATCGGCTTGGCAAGCTTTTTGGTGGGATATTGGTTCAGAGGATTTTTTTATTATACTCCCCCCATCCCTTTTTATTGATTATCTCCACTGCACCCCAGGGTGCCGCGGCACACAGTTTGGGAACCTCTGCTATAGACCATATGAGGGTTATAGATGTAAAACTCTGTAATCTTCATATATTGTTTTTTTTTTTTCAAGCGCAAAATATTTTAATTACTTTTAGGGAAAATTGAAGAAAACCTTTATTTTACAGCCTTTAAATGAAAGCTAAATCTTTTTTAAATAACAAAAGATAAATCATTTTTTATCAGTTAAGCTGAATTATTTCTGAGATAAAATAAAATGGATGTATTTTCGAAAACTAGCTATTTTTGGTTATTTTTTTCAAAAACTTTTAAAACTACATAACAGTAAATGTCTTAGTAATTCATAGTCGAATAATTCGTCGTTATGTTCATTTTAGAGTTCTAACGATGCTTTAGAGAACATTATATTTATTCTAGAAAATTCCGATAACAATAGACGAAATTGTTTCATTTAAAATAAATCCCACATTCTTTCGGAGCTTTTTTATTTCTCAATAAAAATTTCTCGAATGTTCTGATAGCAAATAAATCGAAATATAAACGCTTGAAAATTATCGTGGTAAGGTTTGTTTGTCTTTTTGTTTGCTTCTTAATGAAATTAAAGCTGAAATTGTCGAGTGGAATTTTAAAATTGATCATGACATCTCTATTTAATTCATAAGTAATATAAAATATGAAGACAGAAAGAAATTAATGCTTTTATGCTGTACAATTGATATGGATTAAATTTTTTAAAATGTTAAATTATGAAAATTTGAAAAGTATATGTATTTCAGATAATAATGTTAGCTGTTTGGAAAATAATTATTTTAAATGAGCAAATAAATTGATAAATCTCAACGTAATTTCATTTAAGTAATTTAAATTTTCTGTTTATTCTTATTTTAATATTTGTTTTTTATCAAACGCTTAATATCTGCTAAATTTCTTCTTTATTTTAAAATATTTATAATCCATTTTCTACTATTTATTTATATTTACGCAATGAAAACTATGATTTTACTACTATATGTTTTCGTACCCTAAAGTAAATTTAATTTAATCACTTTTATATATCTGAACGCGTCGGAAGAAATGCAAAATAGGGTGTGAATGAAAGCTCCCCTATTTCAAATCTACGGAACCTTTCCATATTCCGATTCCTATAACGTATTCTGATGAACTGTGTATTTCACCCCTCAGGTACAAATAATTCAAATTTAAAACAGAAAAAAAAAACTGTTACCTACGTATTAACTCGTGGACAATGCCAAACTGGCGTCATACATTTTGGCAAACTAAAATAATTTTGTGGCTGCTGGCGATGTAAATGACTTGTTAACATAATGAAATAGGATTGTCAAACTAGTGACTGACATTCATGAAAGAATTTCTCCCCATTGGCACTGAATTGTACAGTTTACTGAAAAAAAGTGGTCTAGGGTCTGACACTTTTACCCAAAATACAATATATATATATATATATATATATATATATATATATATATATAATATTATATATATATATATATATAATGTAATTAATCACCTTTTATTGTAATTAGATCTCGATAGATCAATTCTTTCATCGGAAGGAATCCAAAAGTGCCAGACCTGGTGAGCTTTGCGGCCATAAAAGAGTGCCCCCCCATATCTAATCCAAGGTCCAATTTATTGTTTATAATTGTTTTTCCTTGCACCGGATAGGATGTTCTACTTTGTATTTCCTCTTTTTCTCGAAAGGTGTAGGTTGTACAGGTACAGTTCTTCGGCCATTTTTTATGTACTCCCAACGAGGAAACTGGATATGCAGAGTTCGTACTGTATTTATGGAATATCCTATATACATATAAATTTAAATTTAAATTTGTAAAGTTTCTTTGACTGAACAAAATTCTTACTATTAACGTGCGCTGATCCTTGACTCACTGTCTCACTGATTGGCTGATTCATTCATTCTTTAACAATTCCGGGGGACCACTCAGATAGAACTTTTACCACCATAACGCCAAAAAGATTAAAAAGTTAAGCAAAAAAAAAAGAATCGCAATAACCTTTAGACTGTTAAACGATCCGCTTAAAATTTTTCATAATTTTGTATAAAAAATATAGAAAACAATCTGCGCTACTTTGGAAGTCTGAAAATCCACCCGTTCCCTCATTTTTAAGCAATTTTCAATATTTTTAGCTGCATTTTATTTCCGAGAGTAAAAAAGTTTATCATTTGCGTTACAAAATTACGAGCCGAAAGGGACAATGACGTCATACTGAAGTCACGAGAATCAGGCTTTGAAGGGAAAATTGCGATTCCAATTCGTTTTTAATAGTTTTTTTAGATTACGTAATATTTTTTTCTCTGTATGAAGCATTGATATAAGACGAGCAGTTTACACAAAACGAAATCTTTCGAATGCGAAAAGTTTCCGCACTTTTCCAGAAGAGCATGAAATTCGATTTTGGTAAATATTTATAATTGAAATAGGAGTTATTTATTTGAAGTGGACTAAAATGAAATACATTGAGTGTAGACATATTTTTGTCGAATTTTTTTTTCCTAGCGCCCGTTGTAATTGCCTCCCTAACGGGATTTAACTTCTAGCCCCTTAATAATAGCATTAAATTTATGCAAGACCAACTCAATTTTTTTATTTCACACTTATCTCGATCGGTTAAGGAGTTTTACATTATCTCAAAAAGAATATCTAATTGACTCAAAAGGGCCACGAGTACTTTAAACGAAGACAATTTTTCCAACAGAAAATCCAAACTATTCTCATTCAAGCAACAATTCTTCTCGTATTTGCTCGAAAAGTTTGAACCCACTGCATTAAGAAACAGTCCCCCCCCCCCTCCCCCCACCCTTCCCGTAAGAGAGAACTGAGATTTTAAGCTTTAAGCACTTCATGAACTAATTAAAACGTTTGATTGAAATTCAAAAACGTTCTTGATTCCAAACGCTTGATAAGTCGCCAAAAGCTGTATGCAAATTGCTGGTGTCTCGGCGTTCCTTCTACAACAAAGTTCAAACTGTGCACCGTGAAAGAATAGTCGCATGAGGAAATTTTCCCCTTGTTAATGTAATAGTTAAACATAAATCAACGAAAGCGTTAAATATATGATTCAGGCATTGTTAGCTCGAGAGGAATGTGAGGTGAAGTTACTGATCTGTAAGAACTAAAGAGGCTACTGTCAAGAATCAGTAAGGAACACGGCGATGAAAGAGCACACTATAAATGAAATAGATAGGTATTCTCTAATTATTTAAAGGATTTTTGAAGACTTTTCTCTTAACCCTTTGAGGCACAACCCTTTCCCAATGCTGAAAAAAGGGCTGCCGTTGCAAAGCTTGACAAATGTCATCACAGCCAGCTGTGCCCGGCACAGCCAGCTGTGTCAAAAGAGGGTTTCTAGATCTGTGGCACGCGATGAACGTTTCGATCGTCCGCCATCTTGCTGTTAGTTAAGTCGAGCGATGGCAACGGCTGCCCTTGTTTTCAGCATTGGGCAATCTACCCAGCTGTTCCCTGTTCGTGCTTTCTTCCATTTTTCAGCAGATGTCAGTGCTGTTAAAAATAATCGTGACAATCTTTTCACGGGAAATGACGTGCTAAAAAGTAAAGGATTCTCGTGGAGCTATGTCACCCGCAGCTATTTTTATAGAAAATCAAATCTATTCTTCGTGACTGGCAACAGTCTATAAACGTCAGAGTTTGGTGTTCCCAGAGCGGGAACACTGCGCGTTAAAGGGTTAAAATGACGTTAGAATGCTGATATTGACTATTAAGGTATTTTTAAGGTTAAGGGTAAATACAAAATAAGCTAATCAACACATATAGCACCCTGAGATGTCGCAGTATGAATACATACTGGTTTGTCACATTGTGACCATGTGTCAATGTTCTCCCTGATGTGTTCGTTGCAGACAGGCTGAGAGGACAAAGAAATGGTCGCTTGGAACAGTTAGTGATGTCACGTGATAGGCGTTCATAGTGAGCCACATGGATGCTTCTGCAAAGTCATAAAGAAAAACGTGTTCGACATATTGACGTCAGAAAAAAAAGTCTCATTGGCAATTACATAGTGACGTTACGCTGCAACGTCAGATTATGCGTTTGCATCACGTGTGCTGTGACAATCTCTTTCGAAAGCACTTCAAAAAATGCTAAAAATATAGATTCTATAAATTTTAGGATATTTAATACTAGCAATTGATAAATCCTTACAGACGCATTTTTGTAAAACTTATGTGTGATTTAAATTCCATGCCAATTTTATATATTTTCAATTCATTATGAACGTTTATATGAAGATATTTTTACTAGTTTTTCGTTTCAAGAATAGCCGAAGGAACAAAAAAACTAAAGAACTACATTTAAAATAAAAATATGTAATTAGTTAATAAAAAAAACTCATTTCATATTTGAATTTCCCTTTACAAAGCTGTGCAATTATTTTATTACCTTCGTCTGAATTACCATTTCTGAAAAATAAAAACTTTTTTTGCACAAACAAGCTAGGAAATACTTAAATTAATTTCAATATTTATTTTAGATATGAAGATATTTTTTGTAACTGTGCATGTGAATTAAATCAAATCTATTAGCATAAGAAGAAGCAAACATGGCTTAATCGTTCTTTTAACTTAAAATATTTTTAATCGTAAAAGAAAGAACAAACAATGTTTTTTTATGTAAATATCATACTTACTTTTATTTATAGAGAACATCAAATGGAGGTTTTTTTCTTTTTGTGGATTTCCAAAGTCTGAAAGTAAATCAGAATTAAAGGATTAAATCATTTGATACCACTTACTTGAAAGGCGCCCAAAGTGCTCGTTGGAAAATGTAAATTTAAAAAACTCTAATTTAAAACGCACAAAATATTTCTCAAAGATTCATTTATTTTCTTAATATTGTGCAAATGGAGATTATTTACGTTATAAGTATATGCAGCGGGTGTACCAAAAAGGAAGAATAATTATCTTTATTCTTGCTGGAAACGAATGGGCGATTCCTGGAATTTTTTGATCAGGAAACACTTATTAGGTTGGTTCATAATCTAACCGATAGGTGGCACTGCGGCCACTTTATTCAGCAACAGGTACTCCATTCATCTCAATCACATGCGAGAGTCTAAGAATGAAATTAACACACACTTTCTGCAACATTTCTAACGGAATGGCTGCGCACACCTCACAGATTAATCACTTCAGCTCCGCTAGCGAGGTAGGATTTTGGCATTGAACCACATCCTTCACATGATCCTAAAGAAGAAAAAATCACTCGGTTTTAAAGATGAATGGAAGACATTTTGAGAATTTTTTCATGTAACTGACAACCACTGTTGCTGAAAGCAGTAGCCTCAGGGCCACTTGTCGGTAAGATTTTGCACCAACATAATAAAATGTTTTTTAAAAAATGACATCGCACATTCGTTTCCAGCAAGATTTTTTAAATAACTTTATTCGCTTGCTTTTTATTAATTTTGAAAACAGCTTATCCTTTTTGAGACACTGTGTGTATGAAATAGTTAGCTATATTCACATTTTAAAGATAACATAATTATGGGGCATACTCAAAATGTGTTGCACATCATCTCCCTGGCATTCAATGGCATTTATTTTTTATTTATGTTAAAACTTTAACTTAAAGCTTTTTAAAAAGTGGATACCCTTAGCATATTGTTTGGTTTGTTTTAAAACTGCAAATCATTAAAATAGCGTCCAAAATGTACACATCACATAACAATCAGTACTTTCTCAAAAATCCCATGTTCCTCTGCTTTAATTTAAAGAACAAGCAGAGATTAAAAAATAAAAAATAAATAAAAGAATTAAAGTTACTGGTTATATTATCAAAAAGATTAATAAAACTAAAATTATTACATATCGCGTATACGCATTTTACTTTCAAATTCGGAAATTCTTCCAGATTTTATTTACGCACTTGAGTGTGCTTTTACTCTCTCTCTCTCACACGAAACCACCAAGATTTTATATGTCGGTTCCAAGTATGAAGTATGCTTCAACATGGCGATATAATAGGCAGGCGAAGCGTGAAACGGGTCTTATCGCGCGTCTGTCAACCTAACTGAAACCGCCACCTTCAGACTATCGCCAAAACTCGCCCAGAACGATGACAAATGGCGATATTTTAAACATGGACCCAATGACTGACTATCGCCAAATTTGGCGATATTTTGGAAAAACTCGCCAAGGTCGACAACAGACGGCGAGATTTTGGGCATGGACCAAACGATGACTGTCTACAGTTAAATTATATTGAAGATGTCCATAGACATTAAAGTATTGAAATTATTTCGGTGGTCCTGTAAATAAACTCTCCAGTAGATTGAAACCAAAGATCCAGATGCACAACTACATGTTACAACAATCTTATGTATGAAATTTCAACATTCTACGACTAAAATTTTTTTGAGATTTGAGAGTTAAATACATACACACGTACAACAAAAGTCGCCAAGCTTGGCGTCTTTTGGCTTAGTTCTTGAGGAGGCACGTGACCGTGGTCGGACCATTATCTAACTTATATGGTAGGACGGTATTCTGCTTGAAATGGATAAATGCCCCTGAAATTGCCATTGACCCAGGGGCGTAGCCAGAAATTTTTCATGGGGGGGGTTACGACTACTCTAACTCATATATATGTATACATATGTGTAATAATGTAGTGAAGTATATACATTTTGTATGGAAAAAATTTCTCATGGGGGGGTTATGACCCCCTTAACCCCCCCCTTGGCTACGCCTCTGCATTGACCGTAATATATTGGAAATCTTTTGAGTGTTCCTGTAGCAGAACTATAAATGGTAAAGACACTTCTTTTAATGGAGAAATCCCTTTTCTAACTCTTAACAGCATATATCACTTCTGAGTCATTTGAAATAGCCCAGTACCTCTAAAAACCGCTTTGATGAATTTCGGCGCATAGAGCGTAATGCATTTCTAATGTTTTGGGCGGTCCTGTAGATAAAGTATCCAGTCGAATGGAACCGAAAGGAGAGATGCACAACTAGATGTTACAACAATCCTAAATATAAAGTTTCAACATTCTACGCCTAATAGGTTTTGATATATGCGAGTTTAAAATTGGAAAGTGACTCGACGCGCTCGCGTAGACAAAAAACCCGTGATTGAAAGAAATATCACTCTCAAGTGCTAATGATTTTCCATCAATAGAACATGTTATGAAAGATTACATCTCTGTATCAAATAGCTAAAATTTAATACAAAAATTAAATAACTTTTCTTTTTCAACGAGTGGGCACATCCCAATTAGGCGCTGTCCACTGCAGCTTCCGGAAGGTATTGTGGCCATTTGATTAAGGGGCACCCAGTGGGCGAACAACGTTACCTCTTATGAAGGGACAGGCAAGTTATCATCCGTGCCCAAGCGCCGGAATTCGAACCCGGACCCAAGGCTTGGTACAATGTTTCTCTGGGACACCTGGGCGACAAATTAAATAACTAAGTCTATTCAGCAACCTTTTTTCTGTCATTTATTATATTCTATCCTCAAGAATTTTTATTTTTTAAATATCCAATTACTTAACAAATTTTTATTACAAAGTTACGTTTAAGGTGGGCGGTATTCAATTTCACGTCATATAATGTGCGATTTTGGGCGTACAAAAGCATGAGATTCCGATACGTCAAATGTGGCCTAAATATTAAGATTTATTTTTATTTATTTATTTATTTACTAGCTGCTACCCGCGACTTCGTCCGCGTCGGCTTTAGAATTAGATCCCGAGAGAAATGTAGCATGTGTGAATAACAAATATTGTTGCGACAAAAGAAACTGCATTTAAATATTATTTGCTTTTTACTTGTATCAAATGAAGTATAATGCATGGTAGTATACTCATTTAAAATAAGAGAATATGCAGAGTTACTAAATTTAGATTTTTTTCAGGCATTTGGCGAATAGAGACAGTTATGACAGTATTTGCGAACTGTTTTGTAAAAGAAATATTTATGCTATATGCATGAATTTTAGTCTATGTTAATCAGGAATAGAGCAGCTTTTTGTTAGTAAAAAAAAATTAGAATCGGTTCTGTAGTTACAGAGATACCCAGAGAGCGTAATGTATTAGAATTATTTTGAGTCTTCCTGTAAAGGAACTATTTACGCTACATGCATGAATTTTAGCCTATAATACTCAAGAATAGTGTAGCTTACTATCAGTAAAAAAAGTTTAGGAATCGGTTCAGGACTTACAGAGATGCACATAGAGCGTAATGCAATTCTTATTAGCATCCCTGTAAAAGAACTATCTGTGATATATGCATTAAAGGTAGCCTATAACACTTAGGATGTCACCAGTGTCTAAGAAGTTCTGCTCTCAAAACTGCAAGGCGGGAGGTGCCAGGTTCAAACCCCGATCGCGCCTGTCGACCTAGCCGCTCCCAGTTTTCCGTGGTTTTCTAAAAAACCTCGCGTAAATACGGGCTAGGATCCCTTAGAAAGTCCCCAAGAGAGGAATTCGCCATATAGGCCTAGGACCCTAGTGCAGTCAATCGATCTTAATCCAAAAACAAACAAACAATAATACTCAGGAATAATGTAACTTTCAATCAGTGAAAAAAGTTTTAGAATCGGTTTAGTAGCTACAAAATTTCCATAGAGCGCAATGCATTAGAATTATTTTGAGTGTCTTTGTGAAAAAATTATTTATGCTATATGCTTGAAAGGCTGCCTGTATGTTAATCCAGGGCATAAGCTATTTTCATTACAAATTTGTACAAATCCGTTCAATCATTTTTGTGTGATTAAGTCAAAAACATCCAAACACACAAGCGTACACATTTATATTATCGGTAGGATATGGAAATTTATGAACTTTAAGAAACACATCTGGACTTTTCTTGGTGTTACGTATTATCCCGGCGGTCTTTCCCGCCAAACTGTTTTTTCGTCAAATGAGTTGCCAAACTGTTGCCAATCGTATTCAAAACCATTAATAATTTCATGTGACCGGCATTTATTTCGGCAAAAAATCGGTCGTCTTGGCGGACCGCCGGAATAATACGTAAGTACCCTTTTCTTTACTTATGCTTTTTAATTTGGCGTAAAATCGACATAATTTCCATGTTTTTAAATGCATGTGATTTTGCAAATAGAATTTCTGCTTTATTTTAAAAGCATAAATCATTTTGGGCGGGCGATAAAACGGCTTTTAATTAATAGTTAGAACAGTAGTTAAAATTTCGAAATTCTGAGCCTCAGGTACACTTTACCGAAGTTATGGGCTAAGTCATGCTCAAATTTTCAAAGCTCTGCTTTCTGTAGATTTGTCTGGAGAACATTCATTTTTATTATTCGAGATAGATAGATTTGGCATAAAACTGGCTTAATTTCAGTGATATTTAATGTTTTTCAGATGCACGCGCTTCTTTGTTGAAGTAATAGCATTCTTGTTCATAGCTCAAAACATGAATCATTTGATACGGGCGAAACTCGCCAAGCATGGCAACGTAAAAACGGTTTTTAATTAATAATTAAAAAAGTAATTAAATATCTAAAATTCTAAGTAGCCTATAACCATCTCCAGGGTCCATCTATATCTAAACCAAAATGCATCCTAATCGATTCAGCGGTTTAGGCGTGAAAGTGTCATAAACAAACAAACAAACAAACTCACTTTCGCATTTATAATATTAGTTAGGATTACGTGTTTCATTTACTCGACGATACCACATTAAACTGAAACTATTAAACTGAAGGTATTCTCTAATTATTTAAAGGATTTTTGAAGACTTTTCTCTTAACCCTTTGAGGCACAACCCTTTCCCAATGCTGAAAAAAGGGCCGCCGTTGCAAAGCTTGACAACTGTCATCACAGCCAGCTGTGTCAAAAAAGGGTCTCTAGATCTGTGGCACGCGATGAACGTTTCGATCGTCCCCCATCTTGCTGTTAGTTAAGTCGAGCGATGGCAACGGCTGCCCTTGTTTTCAGCATTGGGCAATCTACCCAGCTGTTCGCGCTTTCTTCCATTTTTCAGCAGATGTCAGTGCTGTTAAAAATAATCGTGACAATCTTTTCACGGGAAATGACGTGCTAAAAAGTAAAGGATTCTCGTGGAGCTATGTCACCCGCAGCTATTTTTATAGAAAATCAAATCTATTCTTCGTGACTGGCAACAGTCTATAAACGTCAGAGTTTGGCGTTCCCAGAGCGGGAACACTGCGCGTTAAAGGGTTAAAATGACGTTAGAATGCTGATATTGACTATTAAGGTATTTTTATGGTTAAGGGTAAATACAAAATAAGCTAATCAACACATATAGCACCCTGAGATGTCGCAATATGAATACATACTGGTTTGTCACATTGTGACCATGTGTCAATGTTCTCCCTGATGTGTTCGTTGCAGACAGGCTGAGAGGACAAAGAAATGGTCGCTTGGAACAGTTAGTGATGTCACGTGATAGACGTTCATAGTGAGCCACATGGATGCTTCTGCAAAGTCATAAAGAAAAACATGTTCGACATATTGACGTCAGATAAAAAAGTCTCATTGTCAATTACATAGTGACGTTATGCTGCAACGTCAGATGATGCGTTTGCATCACATGTGCTGTGACAATCTCGTTCGAAAGCGCTTCAAAAAATGCTAAAAATATAGATTTTATAAATTTTAGGATATTTAATACTAGCAATTGATAAATCCTTACAGACGCATTTTTGTAAAACTTATGTGTGATTTAAATTCCATGCCAATTTTATATATTTTCAATTCATTATGAACGTTTATATGAAGATATTTTTACTAGTTTTTCGTTTCAAGAATAGCCGAAGGAACAAAAAAACTAAAGAACTACATTTAAAATAAAAATATGTAATTAGTTAATAAAAAAAACTCATTTCATATTTGAATTTCCCTTTACAAAGCTGTGCAATTATTTTATTACCTTCGTCTGAATTACCATTTCTGAAAAATAAAAACTTTTTTTGCACAAACAAGCTAGGAAATACTTAAATTAATTTCAATATTTATTTTAGATATGAAGATATTTTTTGTAACTGTGCATGTGAATTAAATCAAATCTATTAGCATAAGAAGAAGCAAACATGGCTTAATCGTTCTTTTAACTTAAAATATTTTTAATCGTAAAAGAAAGAACAAACAATGTTTTTTATGTAAATATCATACTTACTTTTATTTATAGAGAACATCAAATGGAGGTTTTTTCTTTTTGTGGATTTCCAAAGTCTGAAAGTAAATCAGAATTAAAGGATTAAATCATTTGATACCACTTACTTGAAAGGCGCCCAAAGTGCTCGTTGGAAAATGTAAATTAAAAAAACTCTAATTTAAAACGCACAAAATATTTCTCAAAGATTCATTTATTTACTTAATATTGTGCAAATGGAGATTATTTACGTTATAAGTATATGCAGCGGGTGTACCAAAAAGGAAGAATAATTATCTTTATTCTTGCTCGAAACGAATGGGCTATTCCTGGAATTTTTTGATCAGGAAACACTTATTAGGTTGGTTCATAATCTAACCGATAGGTGGCACTGCGGCCACTTTATTCAGCAACAGGTACTCCATTCATCTCAATCACATGTGAGAGTCTAAGAATGAAATTAACACACACTTTCTGCAACATTTCTAACGGAATGGCTGCGCACACCTCACAGATTAATCACTTCAGCTCCGCTAGCGAGGTAGGATTTTGGCATTGAACCACATCCTTCACATGATCCTAAAGAAGAAAAAATCACTCGGTTTTAAAGATGAATGGAAGACATTTTGAGAATTTTTTCATGTAACTGCCAACCACTGTTGCTGAAAGCAGTAGCCTCAGGGCCACTTGTCGGTAAGATTTTGCACAAACATAATAAAATGTTTTTTAAAAAATGACATCGCACATTCGTTTGCAGCAAGATTTTTAAAATAACTTTATTCGCTTGCTTTTTATTAATTTTGAAAACAGCTTATCCTTTTTGAGACACTGTGTGTATGAAATAGTTAGCTATATTCACCTTTTAAAGATTACATAATTATGGGGCATACTCAAAATGTGTTGCACATCATGTCCCTGGCATTCAATGGCATTTATTTTTTATTTATGTTAAAACTTTAACATAAAGCTTTTTAAAAAGTGGATACTCTTAGCATATTGTTTGGTTTGTTTTAAAACTGCAAATCATTAAAATAGCGTCCAAAATGTACACATCACATAACAATCAGTACTTTTTCAAAAATCCCATGTTCCTCTGCTTTAATTTAAAGAACAAGCAGAGATTAAAAAATAAAAAATAAATAAAAGAATTAAAGTTACTGGTTATATTATCAAAAAGATTAATAAAACTAAAATTATTACATTTCGCATATACGCATTTTACTTTCAATTTCGGAAATTCTTCCAGATTTTATTTACGCACTTGAGTGTGCTTTTACTCTCTCTCTCTCACACGAAACCACCAAGATTTTATATGTCGGTTCCAAGTATGAAGTATGCTTCAACATGGCGATATAATAGGCAGGCGAAGCGTGAAACGGGTCTTATCGCGCGTCTGTCAACCTAACTGAAACCGCCACCGTCAGACTATCGCCAAAACTCGTCCAGAACGATGACAAATGGCGATATTTTGGGCATGGACCCAATGACTGACTATCGCCAAATTTGGCGATATTTTGGAAAAACTCGCCAAGGTCGACGACAGACGGCGAGATTTTGGGAATGCACCAAACGATGACTGTCTACAGTTAAATTCTATTGAAGATGTCCATAGACATTAAAGTATTGAAATTCTTTTCGGTGGTCCTGTATATAAACTCTCCAGTAGATTGGAACCAAAGATCCAGATGCACAACTACATGTTACAACAATCTTATGTATGAAATTTCAACATTCTACGACTAAAATTTTTTTGAGGTTTGAGAGTTAAATACATACACACGTACAACAAAAGTCGCCAAGCTTGGCGTCTTTTGACTTAGTTCTTGAGGAGGCACGTGACCGTGGTCGGACCATTATCTAACTTATATGGTAGGACGGTATTCTGCTTGAAATGGATAAATGCCCCTAAAATTGCCATTGACCGTAATATATTGGAAATATTTTGAGTGTTCCTGTAGCAGAACTATAAATGATAAAGAAACTTCTTTTAATTGAAAAATTCATTTTCTAACTCTTAACAGCATATATCACTTCTGAGTCATTTGAAGTAGCCCAGTACCTCTAAAAACCGCTTTGATGAATTTCGGCGCATAGAGCGTAATGTATTTCTAATGTTTTGGGCGGTCCTGTAGATAAAGTATCCAGTCGAATGGAACCGAAAGGAGAGATGCACAACTAGATGTTACAACAATCCTAAATATAAAGTTTCAACATTCTACGCCGAATAGTTTTTGAGATATGCGAGTTTAATGAATTTCGGCCCATAGAACGTAATGTATTTCGAATGTTTTGGGCGGTCCTGTAGATAAACTATCCAGTCGAGTGGAACCGAAAGGAGAGATGCACAACTAGATGTTACAACAATCCTAAATATAAAGTTTCAACATTCTACGCCGAATAGTTTTTGAGATATGCGAGTTTAATGAATTTCGGCCCATAGAGCGTAATGTATTTCGAATGTTTTGGGCGGTCCTGTAGATAAACTATCCAGTCGAGTGGAACCGAAAGGAGAGATGCACAACTAGATGTTACAACAATCCTAAATATAAAGTTTCAACATTCTACGCCGAATAGTTTTTGAGATATGCGAGTTTAATGAATTTCGGCCCATAGAGCGTAATGTATTTCGAATGTTTTGGGCGGTCCTGTAGATAAACTATCCAGTCGAATGAGACCGAAAGGAGAGATGCACAACTAGATGTTACAACAATCCTAAATATAAAGTTTCAACATTCTACGCCTAATAGGTTTTGATATATGCGAGTTTAAAATTGAAAAGTGACTCGACGCGCTCGCGTAGACAAAAAATCTGATGTGTCCAACACATGACTTCCTTGCACGTCCATTAGATCAAAAATATTTTCGACGCACTTCCTCTAAACTTATTTGTTTGAAAGAGATAAAATATCAATAATAGTAAGGTTTAGCGATTTCTAGACAAATATTTCGATATCGCCAAGCTGAGTTCAATTTGAAATATTTCCTTCTGACACTTTATTTGGCGATATTTCACCAAAAGCCGACAAACTTGAGATAGTCTGCGAGATTTTGGGGATAGCCAAAGTAGTCATTGACCACAGACTTTCAATGAATTGAATGCATCCATACACCTCAATGTATTTAAAGTCATTTGGCTCACCCTGTAAATAAATTCTCAGTCGATTGCTGTCAATAAAGATATGGAAAACAGTTAGATATTACAATATTTCTAAATACAAAAGTTCAAAAATCTACGGGTTAAAGTTTTAGTGTTATACAAAATATGAAATACTTTTTGGCGCCAAATTTGGCGATATTTCGGTGAAACTCGTCAATGTCGACGAAATTTGGCGAGATTTTAAGCATGAACCAAACAATGACAGATTATCGCCAAATTTGGCGATATTTCGCCAAAACTCGCCAAGAACGATGACAAATGGCGATACTTTGGGCATGGACCAAATGACTGACTATCGCCAAAACTCGCCAAGGTCGAGGACAGACGGCGAGTTTTTGGGCATGTACCAAACAATGACTGTCTACAGTTGTATTATATTGAAGATGTCCATAGACATTAAAGTACTAAAATTCTTTTCGGTGGTCCTGTATATAAACTCTCCAGTAGATTGGAACCAAAAATCGAGATACACAACTAGATGTTACAACATTCTTATATATGAAATTTCATAATAATTTTTTGAGATTTGAGAGTTAAATATGCACACACGTACACCAAAAGTCGCCAAGCTTGGCGACTTTTGGCATAGTTCTTGAGGGAGGCACGTGACCGTGGTCGGACCATTACCTAACTTATGTGGTAGGACGGTATTGTGCTTGAAATGGATGAATGCCCCTAAAATTGCCATTGACCGTAATGTATTGGAAATCTTTTGAGTATTCCTGTAGCAGAACTACAAATGATAAAGACACTTTTTTTAATGGAGAAATTCATTTTTTAACTCTTTACAGCATACATCACTTCTGAGTCGTTTGAAATAGCCCAATACCTCTAAAAAACGCTTTGATGAATTTCGGCCCATAGAGCGTAATGTATTTCGAATCTTTTGGGCGGTTCTGTAGATAAACTATCCAGTCGAATGGAATCGAAAGGAGAGGTGCACAACTAGATGTTACAGCAATCCTAAATATAAAGTTTCAACATTCTACGCCTAATAGCTTTTGGGTTAGGCGAGTTTAATGAATTTCGGCCCATAGAGCGTAATGTATTTCGAATCTTTCGGGCGGTCCTGTACATAAACTATCCATTCGATTGCCAGCAAAAGGGGAGGTGCACAACTAGATCATAGAACAATCCTAAATATCAAATCTCAACATTCTACGACCAATAGTTTTTGAGATATGCGAGTTACATACATACGTACGTACGTACGTACAGACGGCATGGAAAAACTGGCCACAGCAGACTCGCCGCTGGTCAAAATGAGTTGCAGACGCGTTAATATGATCGTGCATGCTAGCCTACGATAGGATGCATCGAAAAAAATTTTAAAATTAAATTTAGAGGTAGTCAAAATCGGTTTTTTTGTCGAAATTTGGCCCCCAAAATTTTTCGGGATCACATTACTTTCTTATACTACGTACAAGGAAGTAAAAACCGTGATTGAAAGAAATAGCACTCTCAAGTGCTAATGATTTTCCATTGATAGAACATGTTATGAAAGATTACATCTTTGTATCAAATAGCTAAAATTTAATACAAAAATTAAATAACTTTTCTTTTTCAACGAGTGGGCACTTCCCAATTAGGCGCTGTCCACTGCAGCTGCCGGAAGGTATTGTGGCCATTTGATTAAGGGGGCACCCAGTGGGCGAACAGCGTTACCCCCTATGAAGGGACAGGCAAGTTATCATCCGGGCTGTGTCCCGCAATCTCGAAAGATAAGGCTGACAGAAGAGCATAAATTCTCCGTAATTGGAATTGTCGCGTTTAAGGGGTCAGTTAGAAATGCAAAAGAAACCCCACTCTCCAAAATAAGCGATTTCCTCACCCACAAGTCCGAAAGAGCATTGACCCCTCACCCCGCACCTTTCGAATGGGGAAGCTGAATTGAGGGGTTAACAAAAAAAAGTAATGGTCATTCCTGGACAAATGAAAGTAAGCTTTATAAGCTGTTATTTGGTCTTAAAAACAGTTGACCGTACGAAAAGATATAACGTGCAAGAAAAAATCTCAAACATATGCTTTTTGATAGATATCTTTTGAGTTTTACTCTTTCCAAAATAAAATCCTGCGTGTGACCCTGCGCTTATGAAATTACAAACGAAATCGGCCTTTTATAATCTAAAAAAGCAATTTCTGGGGGGGGGGGGGGGGGGCGGATTTACCGTTTAAGGATACGGATTTTTCAGTTACCTCATAATTTCGAAGCATATGTTAATGTTTCTGATATATATTGTTTGTTTCTATAATTTCATAGAAATTGGGCACTTTATGAGATAAATATTGAAACTCAATGCAATCTCTCTGGTCAGTACCTTGAAAAACTTAATTAAAAGCCAAGTGTATAGAAGTGCGAGTATAAAAATTGAATTAAAAATTGATAAAGATTTAAATAGTGTCAGTAAATTAATATTTATAAATCATTTTCAGTAGACCTAATCTGTGTTTAATGCGAATTAAAATGTTGATTAAAATTCTGAATTTTTATTAACATTTTTTTTAATCAACATTTATTTGTATTTGGATCTTAAAGTTTCTGTAATGCAATAATAATTATTTCTGTGTCAATTAATCGATTAAATGGTTCGAATATTCGATTAATTTTTTTCCTGGCTATTTCTATTCGGCTAATTCGATCACATTGCTGTGAAAAATATATTTATTCACTATTCAAGTTTGATTAAAATCATATTTTCTTCTATAAGATTCGACCTTCCTAGAGTGTAAATCTTCATTGAAACAGCGTAACTTGCTGAGTGTAATTCTTTGTTATTATTGGTTATGAAATTTATATTGTTACTCTAAAAACCTCTATGATGATTTCAAGAAGTTTGATTTGTGTTTTGAACGTAAAGAAAAAACGTTGTGAATATGATCTAATTTCACATAAAAATCATTATAAATTTTGATCTCATATATAGGTAAATAGCTATGGTACTTAAGTTATCAGTAACTGCCTAGGTAATATAATTGAGCATCTGAAGGTTTAACCAATTTATACATTATTTTACTTTTTAAAAATCAAAAAATGCTTCCACTGCCAAAATTCGGTGAGCTAGGATGATTTTTATTTTGCAATACCTGCTTAAGACTTTTCACATAAAAAAAATATATATATACATATGCATTATTATTGTACATTTTAGTCCTTTTTAAAATAAGATTTATTGATTTATTTTATTTTATTTACAATTACTATTAAACACATTGGGCGAGGAGAGAACTAATTGAATCGATGAGTGCCGATACCACCTCAGTCACAAAAAGGAAATTTTTCAGGAGAGAGAAAAAACTTCATAACTCCTCCAAATTTGAGATTATTTTATGTGGCAAGTTTATCTGTGAACTATAGATGCCAAAGTTGTTTCAAATATTTCAAATATTTTGAGATTTTGTAAAAATCGTGTAAATGTTTGTTCTCGTATCCCTCAAAAACAGCTTTAGGGAGTAGAATGAAATTTAGTAACATTATGATCAGTAACAACTAAAACAATAAATGCCTGATTTTATTTTATCTTAAGTTTGAATAAATTTTAAAACTTTGCAAAATTGCATTTAAAAAAAAAAGAGAAATCACTATAAGGCGTCCGGAGTTAATATATTAGCTAGCTATTTAATTTTTAAAAAACTGTTGGATTTTTTAGATGTTTATTTGCCGTTTTAGGTTTTTTGAAACTTTTGAGTTTTCTGGAGGCATAATATTTAAATTCTGTAAGGAATCAAACAAAATTTAGTTATAGGAGAGGAATGACCTCTTGACATTAAAACTTTTCCACTAAAACAAAACGTTAAGTTTGAATACAAATACCTTCTCTACTGAGAATTTCACTCAGCACTTACTTACAATCTAACATGGAATCATTTAACAATAGACAGAAGTTATATCGTTGCTTTCAATAATTTTGCCTATAATCTACTTCCATTTTTTGTACTCCTATAATGCTAAGTCAGGCTTTTTGGAAATCTGCATTACATACTAATCTAAGACAGGTAACTTCATCTAATTATTTGAGACAATTCAATTTAAAGTAATTTTAAAAAATATATGCTTTAAATAAAAACAGGTTGATAATGAATTTATCCTAATTTCAGCATTAAGCTAGCTTCTGATAATCACAATATTTTTAGCACTATGTTTAAAATTTCAAATTTTGATACCTACAACCTCTGGTGATAAAAAAAAAGTTGCAAAAAATGAAGATAAATGCCTAAATTGTTATTAGATAGCAACATTTGATAAAAGGTTCTATTATATAAAGAATTAAAGCGTGACCTGTTTGGGATACCCTGTATATTAAAACTTATCTAAAGATAACCATCTCAATAGCTATTTTCTGCATTTACTAGAAATTGTATGCAATTGTATGCACTTGGCTAAAATAACTAACATAAGAGTCAATTACTGGTGAAATCCATTTTTTCTTACCCAATAATTGATATATAGGTCATCTTAGATAAATAAATAATTTTGTTTATTAAAAAAATCTCTACGTATTTACTTTATGAACTATTATCTAATACGAATGTAGAAAAAAAGGCACCAGGAAAAAATGCCCCCCCCCTCCACAGCAGAGCCTGTTTATCGGCAGGGCAACCGGGGCACTTGCCCTGGGCCCACCAATTTCAAGGGCCCAAAATTTTTGTACTTTTCAACACAGATTGTTATTTAGTAATTCATAAAAAACTTTGTATAAAAATTTGGACTGTCATTATCTTGAGTCGTAAGCTGATTCTCTGACATTTTACTGTACTAAGGGTCCTCTAAAACCCATAAGCCAAAAGTCAGATCAAAATCCGTGAGCCAGTGTTTGAGCCTCTTTTTGCAAATCTAATATATAAAATTCTCCTGTCACAGTGTTAGTCACCTAACTCCTCCGAAACCACTCGACCAATTTTAATGAAATTTTCTATGTATATTCGTTAGGTCATAGAATAGGTTTTTAACTATGTCTCATACCCCTAAGTCATAAGGGCGGTCCACCCCAAAATGTTTAGCCCCCGAGTGCTATTAATTTCAATCAGGATTTCTGTGTAGACATTAGCGTGTCGAATCACTTTTCAAATGTGTTTGCCAGATTATGTGGAGAGGGGGGGGGAAGTTAATAAAATGTTGAAAGTCGCACAAGGTTTGCAATTTTTGATAATTGATCGCTAAATGTGGTGACAAAACGCGACAATTTATTATAAATATATTTCGCGTATAGTTAGAAAACGCCTGGCGTATATCGTAAAAGAGTTTTATTAGGCGATTTTAATATAGATTTCTATTCCGAAGAAGTGCTCTGTGGAACAAGAAAGGAAAACACGGTACACTCATGGATTATGATGTCCATTCCAAACAGTATTTAAAATGTCTTTGCGGTATAGTTGGAATATGCCTACAGGAAGAACATGCCTGGAGGAAATTCTAAACAGTTTCAGGTGGCGATTTTAAGATAGATTTCGAGTTCAAAGATATGTTTTATGGTACAAGAAAGAGTTGATTCCTATTTTAGCGCTCCAACTTCATTGGCAATACAAAATAAATAAAATTGTAACGGCATGCTGTACTTACATGTTGTTCCAAATCGCCATTTTAATTCTAAATTACGATTGCCACATAAAAGCAAAAAATCGTCAGGGTAACTGCATATGTTTAATGATCGCAAACCTTGGCGAGAGTCGAGGCGTTAAAGTGGGAATCAACCCAAGAAAGACAAACCAGTATACTCATGGATTATGATGCACATTCGAAACAAGATATAAAACGATGAAGTATAGTTGTAATATACTTGGCGTAGATTGTAAAATAGTCTTAGTAGGCAATTTTAAGATAGATTTCGATTCCAAAGATGGGTTTTACGAAACAAGAAAGAAAAATACAGCACAGTCATGAATAACGATACACTTTTGCAACTTAATGGAATAAGTAAGAAAAATAGGGACGACGTATAAATTATGATACGATTTTAATATGTAGCACTATAGTGCGTATTTAAAACCTGAAAGTGTTTCAGATTTTCACCCTTTTTACTTTCCGAACATGTACCATGTAAGGAAAGTATTGTAATCATGAAAAAATTCAACTTCGAGATTTTGGTGTATTTACACGTTTTGAGGTCTTCTGAATTCATTTATGCTATTTGTACGAGATGTGTGTGTGTGTACACGATAGCTCCTAACGGCGCTACCTCCGCAAGAGAGAGACTATGAAATTAAAGTGTAATTGCTGTCTCATAAAATATTATTTAATGTTAAAATAACTTTCGGTAAAATCATACAAGACGGTGCCCCTCATGTAAACACGGCGATAGCCGCTGGAGCTTGGCGATCGCCAAGTGCGAGCGCTACGGATCTTGGCGCCAAGCTCCAGCCATGGCGCCAAGCCTCCCTGGCGACCGCCAAGCTCCAACGGCTATCGCCGTCTTGTGACGAATAAACACTAGTATATACCACTAAAATTTTACAAAGAAACACAAATTCTAAGTAAATGACACTATATAAAACAGTCAAATCCACAACAAAACATTAGAAAAAGTACAATTAAAGAAGCACTTACCTCACCTTTCCCCCCCCATTCTTAATGGAATGACCGACACATCCATTACACGATAAATCCCAAGAAGAAATTCCCCGAGACGCTCACTAACTTACGATAAAGGGTCCGTAAAACGGAATCAAAAACACAAGGAAAATCCAACACAAACTTATTCGACTCAGAATCAAAGAACACCAAACTTCAATCTTCATGCAATTAACACTAAATGAAAATTCTATACTTCAAATGCACCGCGTTTAATTATCAGAATTGCCAGTCAGATTCTGATTAAAAAAAAAAAAAAAAACGATTTTCCAGACCAACATGTGATAAAAAATCCAGACGATTTTCAAGTTTATGACGTCAGCTTTACATATGTTCTCCAAGGCGGAACCAGAAACTCTTCGGAGGAGTGCGCAAATTGTGAATATTCATTTTATCTAGTGTAAAGCCTGCTAAATATTGGTAAAAGCCCCATTTATGTAGTGTAAAAACATTTTTCTTGGAGGGCGCGCGCGCCCTCTGCGACACCCCAAAAAAACATCAGTGGGTCCGGCCACCGCCTCAAAAGGGCCCCCTCGAAAATATGCTAACGCGGGCCCCTCTGCGAGACCCAAAAAAACATCAGTGGGTCCGGCCAACGCCTCAAACGGGCCCCTCGAAAATATGCTAACGCGGGCCCCTCTGCGAGACCCCAAAAAAACATCAGTGGGTCCGGGCGGGCCCCTCTGCGAGATCCAAAGAAACATCAGTGAGTAACGGGCGGGCCCCTCTGCGAGACCCAAAAAAACATCAGTGGGTCCGGGCCGGCATACCCTCTGCAAGATCGCAAAAAAAACATCAGTGGGTCCGGCCACCGCCTCAAAGGGGCCCCCTCGAAAATATGCTAACGCGGGCCCCTCTGCGAGACCCAAAAAAAACATCAGTGGGTCCGGCCACCGCCTCAAAAGGGCCCCTCGAAAATATGCTAACGCGGGCCCCTCTGCGAGATCCAAAAAAAAACATCAGTGGTTCGGGCCACCGCCTCAAAAGGGCCCCTCAAAAATATGCTAACGCGGGCCCCTCTGCGAGACCCAAAAAAACATCAGTGGGTCCGGCCACCGCCTCAAAGGGCCCCCTCGAAAATATGCTAAAGCAGGCCCCTCTGCGAGACCCAAAAAAAAACATCAGTGGGTCCGGCACCCCTCAAGGGCCCCTCGAAATATGCTAACGCGGCCCTCTGCGAGACCCAAAAAAACATCAGTGGGTCCGGCCACCGCCTCAAAGGGGCCCCCTCGAAAATGTGCTAACGCGGGCCCTCTGCGAGACCCCAAAAAAAACATTAGTACAAGTTGAAGCAAATTAGAATAGTAGACGAAAGAACAGGAAAAAACGAAAAATAACAATAACGCATGCGCAAAACGCAAATTAACAGCTTAATGACGTCAAATTGAGCAAGCGAATTCGTTACATTCATCGATACATACATTCGAAAATATGCTAACGCGGGCCCCTCTGCGAGACCGAAAAAAAAAAAACATTAGTACAAGTTGAAGCAAATTGGAATAGTAGACGAAAGAACAGGAAAAAACGAAAAATAACAATAACGCATGCGCAAAACGCAAATTAACAGCTTAGTGACGTCAAATTGAGCAAGCGAATTCGTTACATTCATCTGCTTACGTCACACATACACAGTAGCTAGATTAAAAAACAACTATTACGCATGCCCGAAAGTGCAAGAAATTTTGCATCTTTCAATAGTTCTAAATTATCCAATTTACAATATTTGACGCATTATCATTCCTTCAAAAAAAAAACGTCGCCAAGCTCTACACATATCTTTATGGTTGCCAGTCAAACTACCATCGGCAGGGTACTTTACTAACGTTGAACATCGCTCACGATATCGCCAGAACCAAGGGGCACCGGATACGGAATATAGGCCAATTCAACTTAGAGATTTTGGTGTATTTACACGTTTTGAGGTCTTCTGAATTCATTTATGCTATTTGTACGAGATGCGTGTGTGTGTGTGAGAACACGATAGTTCCTAAACGGCGCTACCCCGCAAGAGAGAGACTATGAAATTAAAGTGTAGCGGTTGCTGTCTCATAAAATATTATTTAATGTTAAAATAACTTTCACTTGCGGTATTTTAAAAGTATTTATTTCCTACTAAGCAGATTAAACTTCCTAAACATTGTTGTTCTAAAAATCATATTATTATTTTATTCATCGTTGTTGCCACTCGCAATCTGCGTAAATTAGTTGCAACAAAGATTTTTTTTTCTAGAGTCTACAAAAGTATACCAGGCGGATAGATGGCGCGCTCGGCGAATTGGTGGAGATTATCGGAGAATAAAAGGAAGAGAAAAATAGGGTTACTTCTTACAGTATTAGTTCTTCCTTCCTTATACTCTCTAGCTCCATGGTTACACGTATAAATTATTTTTATTATGAGTGTGTGCAAAATTTTGTAAGAATCATTTCAAAAGAAAAACATTGTAAAAGGTACGTAAAATAATAATAGAAAATATACACGATGTACACTTAATATAATATATACGTATAAATACAATCAAAAAATAAATATTAATACATTATTACTGTTTTTCATCATAAAATAATTCAATTTGTTCTATTTATGTGTGTTTTAAACCGTGAACAATGCCAAAAAGACGCAAAGAGGCTTCTTTGGGCAGGAAAACACGTAGAACTGCAGGCAAGCGAAATATAAGAGCCCAAAGGACAGAAGAACAGCAGCAGCAAGATAATACTAATGTGCGTGTGCGCATGGCTCAATTGCGTCAAGCAGAATCAGAAGATGCACGATCTGAACGAAATGAACAAAGAAGATTAGAACAAAGACAAGCACGCTATTTTATAGTTAGCAGACTCAGAGCAAATGAACAACACCGCAAACAGGTACATCGATCATTTACATCTGCTTCATTCCTGCGTCTAGCGTTCCAGTATGAACCCGATGTTCAATATTATGCTCATTCAAAAGTAGTAATTGGTGCTATGGATAAGGAATGTCCGCATTGTAATGCTCTTAAATTTAAAAATGAGCCAGCCGGAATGTGTTGCGCGTCCGGAAAGGTGCAGCTGCCTATAATTCAAACACCACCTGAGCCATTGAACGGTTTACTTATCGGCACTGATCTAGATTCCAACCTGTTCCTAAAGTCAATTCGAACATTCAATTCATGTTTCCAAATGACTTCGTTCGGAGCAACAGAAATAGTTAAAAATAGCGCTGTAAATGGTCAACAATTCAATTCAACATTTAAAATCAAAGGCCAAATTTATCACAAAGTGGGTTCATTGCTGCCAATGCCAAACGAACCACATAAATTTTTACAAATTTACTTTATGGGTGGTGAGGATGCACGCGTGGATGCACGTTGCGGCTACAATAACCTTAATTCAGTTTTTGCAAGACGTATCATCAGCGAGCTGGATGCTCTATTAAATGAACACAATGAATTGTTGAAATTATTCAAATCACACATGCACAAATTACAAAGTGATAATCATGCTATTGTCATCAATCCTGATAAAACACCTGCTGGAGAGCATATTCGTAGATTTAACGCACCTATTGTTGACGACGTTGCTGGAATCATGGTTGGCGATTGTACAGCTACACGAGAAATTGTGATTCGTAGAAGAAGTAATAATCTCCAGTTCATTGCTGATACACACCGTTCATATGACGCTCTCCAATATCCACTAATATTCTGGAAGGGACAAGACGGGTATTGCATAAATATTAAACAACGAGATCCCACAACAGGTACTATATTCATTATGAACTTGATCATTACTCATTTACCAAAAACTTAATTTATTAATCGTAATTCATTAAACTTAACTATTGTTAATTATTAATTAGTATTTGTTTTTATTCATATATATCATTACAGGAGCCGAAACAAGCAAGAACGTTAGTTCGAAGGATTTTTATGCTTATCGGTTGATGATTAGACCCGGTCAGGATAACGTCATTCTACGATGTCGTGAGCTTTGTCAACAATTCATGGTCGACATGTACGTGAAGATAGAGAGCGAACGATTACGGTACTTGCGATATAATCAGCAAAAGCTGCGTGCGGAAGAATACATTCACTTGCGAGATGCTATTGCCAACAACGCCGATGCCGCCGAAATTGGTAGCTCTGTCATTCTACCATCATCGTATATAGGCAGTCCACGTCATATGCAAGAATACATACAGGATGCTCTGACTTTCGTGCGCGAATATGGACGACCATGTTTATTTATTACGTTCACGTGTAATCCAAAATGGCCGGAGATCACATCTTTGTTATTGCCTGGACAAAATGCAATACATCGTCATGACATTACAGCACGTGTGTTCAGACAAAAATTAAAGTCTTTAATAAGTTTCATTACAAAATTACATGTATTCGGTCCCACACGTTGCTGGATGTATTCGGTTGAGTGGCAAAAGAGGGGTTACCTCATGCACACATTTTGGTTTGGTTAATCGACAAAATCCGTCCTGAAGAAATCGATAGTATAATTTCTGCGGAAATTCCATATCCGTCTACTGATCAATTGCTGTTTGATATTGTTACAGCAAACATGATTCATGGCCCATGCGGTGACCTGAATCGTTCATCGCCTTGCATGGCAGATGGAAAATGCACCAAAAGTTTCCCTAAAAAGTTCACTAACGATACGATCACAAATGTTGACGGATATCCAATATATCGTCGAAGGAGTCCCGATAATGGCGGACAATCATTTACTAAAAATATCAACAACATAGATATTGACATTGACAATCGTTGGGTGGTGCCATATTCGCCTCTATTGAGCAAAACATACGACGCTCATATTAACGTTGAGTTCTGCAGTTCCGTGAAGAGCATCAAATACATTTGTAAGTATGTACATAAAGGCAGTGATATGGCTGTATTTCGAGTTGAAAATACCAATAACAATGCTCCTCCAGTGAATAAAAATGATGAAATAACTCTCTATCAAACGGGCCGATACATCAGCTCCAATGAAGCTGTTTGGCGTATCTTTGGTTTCCCAATTCATGAACGGGATCCAGCAGTTATTCATTTAGCCGTCCATCTTGAGAACGGCCAGCGCGTATATTTTACGAACGAGACAGCGATTGATCATGCTATAAATCCACCAAAAACTACACTCACCGAATTTTTTGAATTGTGTAATCGTGCGGATGCTTTTGGTGCCTTTGCACGGACATTACTCTATTCAGAAGTACCAAGTTTTTTCACATGGGCTCAAACAAAAAAATGGATGCCTCGCAAGCAAGGTACACCGATTGATGCATGTCCCGTTTTACACTGCTGGCCACCCAAATTGCAACACCAAGAAAAACAAGAGATATCACAAACAAAATTTATTGTGTAGATAACCCATGTTGACCAAGTAACAAATGATTAAATTTACAGCATTCTATGAAGCGTGGTTCCTGCCAAAATCAGTACCCAGAGTAGCCGCCGTTGTTGGAGATCACAGCTGCCACACGCCTCGGCATTGATTCAAAGAGACTTTGAATGTGTTCTTGGGGTACAGCAGACCAAGCAGCTTCCACACGTTGCCAAAGTTGATCTGGTGTGACAGCTGGGGATGAACTCTGGGTCAGTCGTTGAGCAACCATGGACCACATGTTTTCTATCGGCGAAAGATCCGGAGAGCGCGCCGGCCAGGGAAGCAATTCAATCTGGTGATTGACGAAGAACCCTTGGACAATGCGTGCCACGTGTGGCCGTGCATTATCCTGCTGAAATATGGCTGTTGGCAAGCCCTGAAGGTAAGAAAGGACAACTGGCTCCAACACCTCGGAGATGTAGCGCTGGCTGGTTAAAGTACCGGCAATGCGTACTAGAGGAGTGCGAGAGAGATATCCGATACCGCCCCATACCATAATACCCGGTGCAGGACCAGTGTGACGGTGCATAATGCAGTGTTCAGCATCCTCTCTCCACGGTGTCTCCAGACTCGAATCCGACCGTCGTGGTGTTGCATACAGAAGCGTGACTCGTCAGTAAAGAGAATTTCATTCCATTCTGTCGTCCACATCCTTCTTTCATCGCACCATTGGCGGCGGAGACGTCTGTGGTTCCGCGTCAGAGGTAGACAAAGCAACGGACGTCTTGCGGACAGACCATTCTGCTGTAAACGACGTCGAATGGTACGCGCAGACACTGGATGATGCGTTACAGACTGAATCTGCTGTGATATGGTTCGTGATGTGACTGAGCGGTCCGTCACTGCCATGCGTACAATCTGCCTGTCATCACGTGACGTGGTGCACTGAGGTCGATGCGGTCGATCACGTCTGTCCGTCGTACCCTCCTGCACCCAACGATCACATATCCGCATCACAGTTGTTTGGTTTCGTCCAATACGACGACCGATTTCCCTGAAAGATAACCCACAATCTCGGTATGCCACTATCCTTCCTCTGTCAAACTCGGATACTTGATCAAAAGATGATCGTTGTTTCCTACGAGGCATAATTTATCGTTTTTTTGAAAAAAAAGCAAGAAAAA
>JAWZYV010018273.1:0-28890 GCA_038373885.1 Cheiracanthium punctorium | reverse complement strand
TGATGCACATGTGCAAAAAATTATAATGTTAGAAAAAAACGGATGACTTATTCAAGAGAAAAAGCTTCACAAGGTGAGCAATTTCAGTAACTCCTTGGTCCACCCTTGACCCTTATGCAAGCAGCTATTTGGCAGGGCATTGAATGATAGAGTTGGCGGATATGTTATGATAATTGAAATGGCCTGAAAAACGGGCAAAAACAGCAATGATCCAAACGAATGAAAATTTCGCTAAACAACATTCAGGCCTATCCCGCATCAGTGGCAACTATGCTTCTTAAAGAGCTTACCGAGAAACTCGTAACGAATGTCTGGAACTTCACAGCGATTTAGACGAAAAGTTATTGTACATGTACCTGACTTTTTATACCAAATTCTTTTTTTTCTTATTGTCTTCGCAACTAGAGGTTGAGCAAAATACCGTTCTCGTAGTACGCCTACAGCGAGTTCAATCTAAAGAATAATTTTCTTGTAGTGTTTGAAAAGTGTCTAAATTAAATGTGAAACTGACATTTAATTGCGTACCTTTGAAGGGGATAGATGATACTATTAGAGGAAGTTTCTTCCAACACTAAGCAGTAGTTTCCAAAATATTTGTGCTGAGAAATAAAGTTTAAGCATTTCAACAGAAAAAAAAGACTATCTGACGCCCTTCCTTATATCCAGAGAAATGCTATACGGACAAATTAAAAAATAAGATAAATATACATACTTGCACCCATATAAATACATGTATTAATATATGACATGTTAATGGCTTTGAAACTTTGGAGTCTAATTATAAATTTAGGATACTTTTACAAAAGTATGTAAATTGGATTTTATAAAGTTGAAATAACTTTATCGGAGGACTGTTTAAACAGTAAAAATATATGCCATACGCACACACACACAAAATTATAAATAAAGCAAATTGCGCTGCTCAACAAACAGATGAAAATAAAAGTATCTTAACTTAAAACTTTTGTTAGTTCAAAAAAAGTTTTGTGTAACCTTCATCAACAAAAAAAAAACCTTATGTTTCAGCGAAACAGTTTCCTGTATGTTATACTCAGATAAATACTTGTACTAAACAGCTCTTCGAATCAAAAAGAATAAAGTAAAATTATTCATAGAAATCAGTAAGGCTGGCGGGCAGCATTTTTTAACAGATGTGTATGCTCGTAAAAGTTACTATTGATTTTTATAATCACTTACAGCTGTCTCAGTAAGCAAATCGTATTTTCCATGTTTTATTTGTTTCATTCATGTCGGCTTAATTAAAAACTGTCAAAAATCTTTGAAGTAATGAGCCAACTGTTGTATATATCTAGAAAAGAGAGAATGGATAGAGAAATAACGTACGAAAAATTAGGGAAAAAAACCCACCACTGATATTAAGCAATTTTTCTCCGTACCTCATTGTTAAATGAATAAATAATAACTATAAATTGAAAAGTAGTAAATAAACGATTCCATTTTTTTTCTTTGTAATTTAAACGTGCGTTCATCTAAACAACATATACATTGTTACTACAGCTAAAGATTACATTGAAGTAAAGCTGCATTCATGATCGCAAAACTGCTGACAAGGTTGTGTAGTGGCTTAGGAGCCATTACATCACGCCTTGGGTCCGGGTTCGAATCCGGGCTTGAGTATGGATGCTTACTTGCTCCTCCCTTCATAAGGGGTAACGATCGCCGCCCACTGGTTACCCCCATAGTAAAACCATAAAAATAATACTAGAATACTAATAGAAATAATGTATTAAATCTATGAGTAAAACGGCCGCGATACCTTCGGGCAGTTGTAGTGGACAATGCCTATTCGGCAAGTGCCCGCCTGCTTTAAAAAAAAAAAAAATAGAGGATTGCAAAATTGAAAATTTAGCAGGTTTCAAGATAAAATTGCACACTTAATGAAAGTCTCTTTTGCCACAAAATATTAGATTTATAATGAAAAAAAAAATATGATGAGAAATGCAGTGACTATTTAAAAAAATGAAAAAGAAAGGAAAATAGCGGAGCTAGATTAGGGGACAAATATTTTTACTTAATTTGGTAATTTTTGCAAATAATTTGTAAGAATTGAACTACTTCAACTTAATACAGTCAACTTTTTTTGGATGTTTTATACGATTGGCGGAGATTTTGCTTTAACAAACATAAATTTATTACAAGTAAAATAAAAAAAAATTAATGTGAAAATAGCTATAATAATCACATGTTACTCTGTGTAAACTTAAGACAGAACGCGTGTGATGCTATTTAGTTGAAATAAGAAATTGTAAATGTTTCATTATGTAAAAAAAACCCCAATGAAAATGTGGGTTAAATCAATTAAAAAGTCCAATACTCAGGTTAATATCGAACTTAATTAGATAATTGATGACAAATGCATAAAATCCAAATTTTTAAGCACGCAATATTACACTTATGGTTATGAAATTAACCATAAGTGTAATATTGCGTTGCTGGAAATGAAAAACTTGTCATATATTTCTTGTGAAGCGATCCGTGTAGGTATATAAAACATGACTAAGAACAAATTGATTCAGCCAAGCAATTGAACGTTATAAATAAGTATAGTCTTTATATATACATAAAAGTCGCATTAAATTGATTAAGAAAACACAGAAGAGGGGAAAATATCAACTTCACTCTGGAATAAATGGGGTTTCGATTGACACAAAAGAAAAAAATGACGAGTCTATTAATTTTTATTTAGGAACCAGTATAAATAATTTATTTCGAACAGAAGAAGACCCATACAACTTGATAACTTTCCCAAAAAACTGATCATCCTTAATGCATGCTCTACTTCTGGTAGGAAACTCGAGTTTTAGGCTCAGACATAAATGAATAACGATCTCTTTGGCTCATTTCCTGTCAGTTTCCAGTTTTGTTTTCTTTTGAATGGAACTGATGGAAACAAACCAGCATATTCTTATGCTTCCGAAAAAAGAGACTTATTCCAGAAATGAAGAAAGGAAGGAAAAAAAAAGGATCCGGAATAGAAGAGGATATCGGCCGTGATTTATATATAGCTGAATAAGAATCGGAAAGCTTTAGTTTTTCTTCAAAGTTGCTTGAAAATTGATGATTCTTCTAAAATGCTTAATGAATGAGAAACGCTTTGACCTCAATTTTTGCTTTTTAAGTAATTATTTACAGAAATAATTTTTTTATGTTATTCTGAAAAAATTAATTAGTAAAGGGTAAGCGCATTTTCACAAAACGTGATATCGATTGTCCTTTAGAAGAAGTAATGAAATTTTCTTAGGAGAAAAAAAAAATGGCAATAACTGATGAAACAAGTATCGTACATAGAGTCGAAATTAATTAGCCAGCTAAGATGTAAAGCAGTTCTCACGTTATCTTTTCACTGGAAAAACTGGGAGTTTTTTTTTTCGGTTTTACGCGGAAAGATAGCCTTCTTTCTTGTTTTTTAGAGAATCAACTGAGTTAAAGAATTTGACGCTTGTTCGATATTTAGTTAAAACAATAGCTTAGTATTTCATGAAGAAATGCTTAGCTATTTTTTTCCGGTCGATTATTAAGGGTGAAAATAGAAAGCAAAGCTATACTAATTTCTGAAATACTTTCTATCTGAAACCTGTTGTGGTGCTAATTACTCTTTTACAGTTGTCATAAAAAAATAATAAAAGCTTTGAAAAAGTCTTTAAGCATTGAGCAAATTTATTGCTCCAGATTGCCATGAGGTAGTTAACCAATTCCATCTTGCCATGAAGGTTGGTAGGTCAGTTACGCTTTTATGTACTCTAATTTGTGTTCAGTGGCAATATAAGCATAGTTAAAAGAAATGCAAAGATATAGAACACCTCGCATTATTATTTTCTCAAATCGATATTTCGCCTAGCCATAACTACTGAGGCTAATAGCACTAAATTTGGCATGTATGTGAGTTTTTTAACATAGGTGCTAGATTAGTGCACAATTTTAACCCATTTATCCCTGCTCTTTTTTTTTTAACAGAAGGAGGCGATAGTTTGATTAAAACTTTCTATAGAAATAAACTAAGAAATTCACGATTATTATTATTATTAGTGGCATTTTAATCCGTTGCTTATTTAAAAATGTTAATAGGTTTTCTAACATATGTATGTTGCGAGTACAGTTTTATTTTAACGTTGGATTACGTTCCTCCATAGGGGTCCTTTATAAAGAAAAAAAATTTCAACGTCTTTGTAAGTTTTAATAAGATACCGTTTGAAAACTACTGTGCGAAATATCTAAATTAACTCCCTCAACCAACCAGGGTATCTTTTACGGCAGTTAAACAGTGACGACATAAATTTAAAAAAATGCGTGAAATTTTCAAACTTTGCCACTGCGTTCTGTCACAATTAAAGCTATCCTAAATAGCTCCTCGAGATACACAATTTGATGTTTTTCAGGAGACAGAACCATGGAGGATTTATGAGATATCGCTATATTGGATATATGGACATTTAAAATGGCACCACTTCGATATTTTCCACCACATTGAGATGACGTGTTTTGCGGTACTAAATACGCAAATCTTACAAAACTATGCATAAATTAAATATATATAGAGAGATTCCGTAATGACAACCTTTATGTGAAATGATTATTGTTTATGCTAATGTGTAAATTGCAAGGAATCCCCATAGAATAAAAAGGTCCGATTGGTGCCAAATAACCTAAGCTGTTTCTTTTAATCGAGCCTTGAAGAGGGAGAAGCGGAGATAGATAGTATTGATATACGTAATAGGTAGTAATAGTAGATTTGTAGGGATAATATGAATAAATCACAATATACCACGTTAATAAGTATTTCATGAAATTAAAAGTGTTCTGTTTATCCTTTTCCAAGGGTTGTCTTACAACCAACTAAACGATAAGTAATTCTAATTTGTTTTAGTATATGCCGTAGTAATTTCAACGGAGGAGATTAATTGAACTTTTAAAAAAATAAACTTCTGTTTTTTCACATGCTTATATGATTTTAGTAAAATTGGTTATTCATCATTGGTTATTCACTTCTTCCCGAATGAAGAACGCGTGCGCAGCTATTTTAAAATAACGGTTGTCCATTTCATATAGTGTCTGAGGTATTTAATGCTACAGCTTGAACCTAAAAACAGTATGATATAGAAACAACACATTTTGAAAGTCAGGAGTTCTCTACAAACCGCTAAGCTTTCCAATTTTCTGATCGCGAATGACACTGACGCAGTTTTTTGAGTCATTATATTGAAATGATGGCAGGTTAGTGCTCATGACGCAAACTTTAGGCCAGGAGTCAATTAATTTTGCTTTTTTTTTAGATTCCACATCACTGGAATTAGTTGGAATTGCACATGTAAGGAAAATTTTCGTTTCCTGCCGTGCGAAGAAAGGGCACGCAGCTAGTGACTTCATATAAGAAGATCTAGTGATGACGTCAAAGCTTCAGTTATAAGGCTTTCTAAATCTAGAAGGTGTTGCCCAGCCAATATGATTTAAAGCGGAGCCCAAACCCAAAATTTCAACTAATACATAAATAAAAGTCAGTTACTTCATTGATAGAATATAATTCATTTTGTCGTTTGCGGAAATTAAAGACAAATATTCAGGCCAAAAAAAAAAAAAAAGTGGTGACGGGCTTTAATTCTTTATCTATTAGAGATAAGGGGCAATGTAAATTGAAAAAATGTTCAAAATATAGTCGGAATAAAGGTTACGCTACGAATAAAAACTCCTCTCTTGAATTTTCAAAAAGTTTCGCTTCTTAAATTTGTATACAACCCCTGTACGAAAACATTCCCAATAAATAAAAGATGCACCATACACTCATGAGGTGTCATACAAAATTTGAGAATTACACCTCAAAAAATGTAAGAGATATGAAGATAAATATAACGCTGACTTAAACCACTTTTCCACGGTTCTCCAAGGAAAAAAAATCAGGTCTAATGATCGTATTTCAAGGATTGTACAGAAATTGCGAAAGAAAAAATTATGTTTTTCACTCTAGCAATAAACTTTTACCTTCAAAATCATATATAGTTCCCGATCATCTCTCTTTAAAGATATCGCTGCGACGTTGTATGATGAAAGACTCACATTTAGTATATCATTGCAAAAAGTCATTATTTTCAATTTTTTTTTCACTCAAATCTCTAATGATAGGTATTTTTAAAGAAACAAGTTAGTTAAACAATCAGCCAACCTTTATTAAATCAACAACACTCAAACATTTCTTTAAATTGCAGAACAAGTCCTAAAATTTAGGACATAAAAATTATACTTATAAACGTTTAACGCTCCAAGTAAGCTCTGTGGAACTGCTTTTCCAACGAATAAAACATCAATCTCATTTTATTACACAATTTTTATTGAAAAATTCAGTCATAAAGAAAAGGTTCTTTCAGATCATATTACTTTTGTGGCACTCTTACTTTCAAATCCTAATCACCGCGACAAGGTGGTGCCTCATCGGATAGGAAAAAAATTTGGTTTTTAATTGTCCAGAGGCCAAAAACTGTATAAAAAGCAGATATTTGTTCGGTTTTTAACTATCCACAGCCAAAAACCGCATAAAAAGCCGACATATTTTCGGTTTTTAATTGTAAGCCAAAAACTGCATAAAAAGCCGACATATTTTCGGATTTTAAATGTAAGCCAAAAACTGCATAAAAAGCATTATACTTATATATTTTAGATCTTAAAGCAAAAAAGAAGGAAAGCTAAACGCTTCCTAATTTTTTACTTTTCACCTGTTGTGCATCACTGAATTGCATCAACGGCGCAACACTTAAAAAGCAGTCGCCCAAAATACTTTCCAACAGATCTTGTAGATACTGAGAAGAGTATTGGGCAAGTAATATGGGCAAACTACGGCCCGCCGGAAGGTTTTATCCGGCCCGCAGATAGAGTTTTGCAGGATGTGTTTTTGAGCGAGTTTGGCAGCTGAAAGTCGACATTGTGTCGTTCTTCCATGAGAGACAGTGTTCTGCGGAGTGCGAAATGTAAGAAGATACAGAATGGCTTTCGGACTTTCCATTTTTCACAGATCTTTGTCATATGAGCAACTTGAATGTCAAGATGCAAGGGAAAAATCAATTTATCGACGATATCTGGGCCCATCTTAAAGCTTTTAAACTAAAACCTAATCTGTTTGCTGAATAGCTAGCTAAGAACAACTTGTCTCATTCCTCGAGGTTAAATTCAACATTCTCAATAAATGAAGAGAAGCTTAAGAATTATGAAGATGGCTTGAAAAAACTGCATTTAGAGTTCGAACGCAGATTTCAAGATTTCAGTGCCATTCAAACAGAATTGGATATTTTTACCATGATTTTGAACGTAAATTGTGAAGCAGTGAGGTCCGATTTTCAGCTTGAATTAATTAAGTTGCAATCTAACGATCATCTCAAGCAGTTGTTTCTAAATATTTCAAAGTTAGAATTTTACAAATCATTATCGTTTCCCAAATTGAATATCTCACGCTCAGAAAATCAGTGCTATGTTTGCTTCATCTTATATATGTGAACAAGTGTTTTCAACTATGAACCTTAGAAAGAATTCTTTCAGAAGTAGACTGACAGATGAGCATTTAGCCTCTTTCCTTAGAATGAGTACATCTCACTTCGAACCTCAATATAAGGAACATTTAAAAATGAAATAGCAATTTCATTCATCTCATTAACATATTTAAATAATAATAGTTGTATATTGTTTTTAAAATTTTAGAAAATCTTATCTTGGCCCATCAAACTTTTTTTTTTTTTTTTCGATTTTTGGCCCGCGACCGAAAAAGATTGCCCATCCCTGGTATTGGGGTACTGCCAGAAAACGGGAAGACGCCGTTGCGTAAGAAGCAAGCGAGGATTTTGCATCCACAAATTCGTCGATATCAGAGTCCGACTCACTCTGTGAGACAGCGAGACTCGGAACTGGTGCAACGAAAAACATTTTGGTAGAAAAAAATTGAACTACTTATTTAAAAATGCTTAAAAAGTATAAAAAATACAGTTTCAAGCACAGGAATATATCAGTTATAGAAGATAAGGAAGAAATCCAAGCATCAATCTCAAGAGCTTAGATAGAAATGATTTATGTTGTTTATTGTTGCAAATTTATCTCATCGACAACAATACGTCTCCATTGTAGCTTTGAAAGAGTAACTTGGTATTGTTTACAACAATGTAGTGAGGTATCAAATAAAGTTTTGTGGTGTTCATTTGTTTATAGGAATTTTTGCATTCTGTTGAGATGCGTCGGTATAACAACAAAACTCTGTAAAAGCGTGCCTTTGGAGATGCTTTTCTATGCACTGGCCATTTGTCTGACACACACAGCGATCTCTCAAACTACAATGTCACTGAGCCACATTAGTCAACATTTTTTAGAGAATCAAATCATTAGTCAATCTACTGGTGACAATTTCTACGTTCTGTGGCGTATAGTAGTCTGGTCCACAACATTCACATTGCATAGTATTGTTGCGGAATTACTCTGCTACTCCTGGGGTTCGTCGTTCTAAAGTCCAGTGGTGTAAAAAGTTCAAGTAAAAAGTCACTTGTCAGGATGGAACGCAAACTTTATTTCTTCTAGAACTTCGTAGAACAATCAGCTGCACACAATTCACAAGCACAATCTAGCAGTAACGTGCTTTTAACAATCCGCTTAGATCAGAAGCTCTCACAAATGCTGTATTTCTCACACAAAATAAGTCACTTATACAGGCAAAAATTCCGTGGAAATATTCAAGGGATATAGTACACTATCCCTTAAGACACAGCAATGAAGAATTTACACACAGCACTTTAAAAACAGCTTCACAAAGCAAGCTAAAACACAGCTTCTATAGCACTATCAGTTCACACAAAACAAGCGTACTCAGAGCTCTTCACACATTGAATGTTCAACTCGCAACTGACTGACTCCGGGGCGATGCCCGCTTCTATAAATAGCCGACGCAGGAGGTACAAGAGGTTTCCAGAAAAGTCAATTTCTCGAGGGTTCTACATAAAGCGTGAATTTTGATTACGTCATAGAAGAGAAATGTTAGGTTATTATGCGTTTTTAATGCAGGAAAAACAACTTCCAGGCCCCATTGGGAAAATCGCGCCAAATGACCAAAAAGTCGCCAAGCTTGGCGACTTTTGGCGAAATATCGCCAAATTTGGCGCCAAAAATAAGTCCTCAAAAGTGAAGAGATCTAAGCTCTAGGACTAATATTTCTCGAGTTTTCTAGAAGCCCATAGAAAAACATATGGGAAAGCGAAACCTCCGTATCTCCGGTTCTAATTGGCCGATTTTGATGCAACAAAAAGCAAAATTTATCTATTTGAAGCGTAGAATACGAATTTTAAACCATTTTAAGCCCCAGAGCAGCGGGTTGCCCCGAAAATTCGTAACATTGCCCCCTTCCCAAGGACTGCACGTCCCGGGCAGTACAATCCCTAGTTAGGAGGTCTCACAAATATCTGCAGTATATAACCATTATCAGGATCTTAACAACATAATTCAAGCAAATAATCAATAAACACAGTAAGCAAATGCACTCTAATAAATAAATAAAATACATAATAAACAATTACACTAATAAGTAATCAATGTAATAAACAAATACACATTAGTAAAAACCAATATATTACAAATATGTACACTAAACATGGCGTAAGTAGTGAGAGAAAGAGAGTTGAAGAAAGAGGAAGAGAAGAGAAAGACAGGAAAGGAATGAGAGATGAAAGAAAAGAGGAGTTACGCCATAGTGACCATAGTCTGAGCTAATTACAACCGCGGTAGATGGCTAGCCGATCGTAATGTACAACTCTTGGCTTCGAGTTTGGTGACTTACGAATCCGTACGATGACGTCATTCAGCCGGTTTAGGACTGTGTAAGGACCGTCCCACGGCGATTGCAGCTTGGGAGACAGGCCTTTCCGTCGAGTAGGATTCTGTGGTGGAGTGAAACAGCAGTAAAATATAATTTTGAGACGGTTTCCATGGGAAGACCACACAAGTGGACCCTAAATTAGAAGAGGCGCCAGGCAATGGACAGTCTGGACACTATAGCACAATGAACTGTCAACGTTAAAATATTTATGGCCGAAAATGATATGCAAATTTGGCGGGGTATATTCCCCGATGTCACACCTACATGTCTGGGATTCGACGAGGGGATGCATTAATTCCCCGATACGAACAAATCAGAAACTCCAGCCAATGATGTAAGAGGGGGTAAGAAAAAAGGAAACAGCCCCGTGGAAAAAAAAAAAGAGAGAACGAGCGGACTGCAGAAGAAGCAGAAGAGAGTTTTGGAGAAGGTGTGAACGGGCTTAAAAAATCAGTGTGTGCTTCGAATCAATATGATCAAGTTGTGTTCAAAAAAACATGGAATCGGTGGCTTGATGATGGCTTAAGAGAAAGAAAGCGGTTCCAATAGTGCACGCGTCGATCGTGTCCTGTGTAAAGATGGCTACCTCATCATAATGCTGAATATCCCAAACGATTTATTTATTCTTGGTGTTTCAAACCTTTTGTGGATACCCCTTATCCTCCAAAACCACATCTCCCCCAGACATGTTTTGATTTTAAAATTATGTCAATATCGTCTTTTAATTAATATTAGTGGAATGACTAAGAATAAATGGAATTTATTTGCAATTCATAGAGTCTTTAGTTTTTTTTTAGTGTTTGGGTGTATGTCAATCAGTTTTCATTTCTCAGCGTAATCCTAGGAGTACTTGCCAGGCAGGTTATGCGCGGCACAATACCACTGTACGATCATCTTAGGCTTTAGTTTTCATCAAATTTTAACCATAATCTAAACCAAACCACCACATAATGGTGCCGTGGAAAAAAGGCAGTTTTATGTACTCCTAGTAACTAAAATGATAGTTAAATTAATAATAATAATAATAATAAATATATATATAGTAGATTTTTCAAAAATAAAACCAAGTCTGGGAGAGAAATTATGCATCATAATAACGAAGTTACTATCTTGTTTCTCAGTTTAAAAAAAAAAAACCATGCATTGATATTCTTTGAATATTTTTTTTGTGTTTTGTAAGTGTAAATATACTGCTGCAAAAAAATATACGAAAGAACTTTGATTTTAAAGGTGACAAAGAAGGTATTTTTGTTAAAACAATTAATTTCTCTAATAGAAAGATTGTTGTGAATAAGATAGTTTGTAGTCATACCAACGTATTGACATATAAAAAAATTAAAATAAATAAAATTAAGTAAATAAATAAAATAAATAAATAAATATTTTGTTGATGGAATATTATGCAACAATCAGTAGAACTGAACAATTGAATTAGTACTTGCTTAATATGTATGTATTCATGTACAATATTTTTCATTTATGTGTATGTTGAAAGTGTCAAAGTGCATTTTGTATATGTATAAGGTAACGGAACATATAGTGTTAAAATAGGTAAAATAGTATCTGTAAATATTTAAAGTAAAAAAAAAAAAAAAAAAAAAAAAAAAAAAAAAAATGGGTCGTCCCAGAGTTAGACAGGATTCGCCAGAGTCTCTTAGGAATCGAAATACCCAAAGTTCGGCACAAAGCCAGCATAACAAAACGCCAGACACGGGACTAATCCCTCTATTGCCCCGATATTCGGCTGATAGTCTCGAGAACCCAAAGCAATTTTTCAGCGAATTTGAAAACGTAGCTGCTCTCACCGATTGGTCAAATGAGCAGAAAGGCATAATTTTAAAGACATGCCTCAAAGGTAAGGCAAAAGCATTTATACTAGGTCTAAAAGAGACGAAAGACGGAAACAATTACGAATACCTGAAAAAAGCGATTCTCCAAAGATTTAGGGAAATAAAATCAGCTTCGGAAGTTCACGCGGAATTTAATGCAATTAGGCAAACCCCGAAAACATCGATTATACAACTAAGGGACATAATTTCTGAAAAGACTGAAGCATTTTTAGGGATCGATAAGCCGTCAGAGGAAACAGATAAGATAAAGAACCACATCATGCTCGCGAAATTCACGGAAGCGGTACGTCCGGAAATTAGAAGAGAAATTTTAAAAGAAAACATAAAACACTTTGACGAGGCGGTTGAGTTGGCAATCAGGCTGGAGATAATTTTTAATGAAGAAGAGGACATAAACAATATTGACGTACAGAAATCAGACGTTACTGGTCTATTGAAGGACTTAGAAATCGCGCAATTAAAAGATAAAATAAAAGAGTTTGAGGATAAAATTCAGGCACTCGAGATTTCTCAAGTGAATGAAAAATCCAATCCATTGAAATCATGCTCTTTTTGTAAAAAACAAAATCACACAGACACAGACTGCTGGTTCAATCCCCGAAATAGAAGGCAACCAGTTAATTAACATAATAGTAGTTATAAACAAGTTGCAATTATCTGCCAAATATGCGGAAAGTCGAACCACTCCGCTCAGACATGCTGGGAAAGAATTCCCGCGGACGGTCGACAGCAACCAAATTTCCGCAGAACGAACAACAATGGAAACAGGGACTATAAGAATTTAAACTCATACAGGGGTCCCAGAGGCAACAGATAAATAATAATCAGAGGTTGGGATCCCATAGAACGAAACTCGAGGCTACCAAAGTAAATATTGACCATAAAAACAAAAATAAAAATCAAATGATAGAAGCACAAAATAGTACGAAAGAAATAAATGATAATAAACCCAAACAACAAGAGAACCATAGGTATATAATGTCGGTGAGTGACAACGAGCAAAATGTAATTAAATTACCACTAGTAACGCTTAACATTGGGGATGAAGAATATGCTGCACTCATTGATTCAGGAGCAGGAATTAGTTTAATAAATAACGAAATATTTGAAGGAATAAAAAGTAAAATAAAAATAAACTTTATTTCCAGACAGGTAACAATAAAATCTGTGACACAACAAACTGTACCTTTTCTAAAAGCCGTGAAGTTTTCATTTAAAATAGGGCATAAAAAATGCAATAACACCTTTTTCGTGGCAAACTTCGCAATGAACCCACAATACCCAATCATATTAGGTTACGACTTCATGATTAATAATAAAGTAATTTTAAATACGAAACAAAATAGCATAACAATAAATAATGAAGAAATTCCAATTAATAAATCAGAGACCAAAAATACGGAGCTAAGGGAAGAAAATGATAAGACGGAGGAGATTAATAATTTCATTCGAATAGCACGGAAAGTACTGATTCCGCCCGCGGACACAAAAATAGTGAATTTAAAAACAGATCGACCTATTGAAAAGCAACAAAATGAAAGCAACATTCAAGTCATACCCAAATTCCAAAAGGAACAGATATGCATCATCCAACAAAAAACAGATAAGTCGTTACAAATGATTTTCGAAAATAACACCAACACCACGAAACATTTACAAAAAAACATGAAAGTCGCGAAAATCATAGAACCGCAGAACGTTCGGCAGATACGGGAGTCATCACAAGGTACAGAAGTAGGAATGAATTATTGTGCACAAACAACTAATGATAGGGACAATATCCTAAACTTGAGAAAAAAGGAATTCGAAGAGGCGACTTTTGATTTAGATCATTTACCGGAAGACCAACAGCGTATATTTCAAAAAATGCTACAAGAAAACTATCAGGTATTCTCTACCTCTTATAAAACATTAGGAGTGACAGACGCTGTGAAACCGCAAATCAAATTAGCCCACAATTACCCTATCCAATGTAGACCGTACCCAATACCGCAAAACATGAAAACGCTCGCAGACCGCGAAATAGACGAGCTATTAGAAGCGGGTATACTCGAACCATCCGACGGGGGTTACGCGTTCCCAATAATCTTCGTTAAAAAGCAAACAAGTGAGGAAAATAAAACCCCTAAATACCGAATGGCGACAGATTTTCGATTATTAAATAACATCACTGAACCTTATAAAACATATATCCCACATATTGAAGATATCTTACAAGAAGTTGCCGGATTCAAATGGTACACGACTATGGATCTTAAATCTGCGTTTTTCCAAATAGCATTACCGGAGGCAGAGCGAGAGAAATGTGCAATAATTACCCACCGAGGAAATTTTAGACACACGAGACTACCCTTTGGCTTGCGAAACAGCGCCAGTTACTTCACCCAACTCATGAATATGGTGCTGGGAGGTATGAGAGAAACGAAGATAAATTTCTACCTAGACGATATAATTATACCAGCTAATTCCCCCGAAGAATTACGAAAAAAAAATGACTTTAATATTCCAAAAGCTCAAAGAGTTTAATTTAACATTGGACCCGTCAAAAATCAGAATAGCCCGAAAAAGTATCACATGTTTAGGATTCCAAGTGGACGAAGTAGGGATTTCCCCAGACCCAAAAAACATCGTGAAAATCACAAAATTTAAAACACCTAAGTCAGTTAAAGAGATTCAATCATTTTTAGGGATGACAAATTACTTCAGAACGATTATTCCACAATATTCCCAAATTATTGCACCGATTGTGCAGCTCACAAGAAAGACCAAAAAATTTGAATGGTCGGAAGAGTGTCAGGCTAGTTTCGCGAACATACAACAGATCATTTTAGAATAACCAAGAATTACCAAAATTGATTTTGCAAAACCATTCCTGTTAGCAACCGATGCATCCAACACGGCCATTAATGGTATTTTAATGCAGGATCGGCCAGAAGGCAGAACACCAGTCAAATTTTTTAGCAGAATTTTAAAAAATGCGGAAAAACGATACTCATCTCTTAAACTGGAACAAATGGCAATTTATGAAGCGGTGAGACATTTTCGCAATTATTTATGGAACCATGAGTTTGTATTAATTAGTGACGCGAAATCATTGAAATACCATTTAGATCTAACGCAGCAATCCGATATCACCGCAAGGTGGCAATTATTTTTAAGTGAATTTACGTTTAAATTTCAACATATAAAGGGTGAGGAAAACCCCGCGGATTATTTGTCCCGATACATCTTACAAGAAGAACAGGTAAATAACATAACGGCACAAATCTTCGAAGGGAAGAAGGATTTAACGACCGAAAAAATAAAACAGGAACAACAGAACGATGAATTATTGAACAAAATAATACCACACGTCCGCGAAAAAACCCCTAAAAGTCCTAAGTTCAAAAATTACTATCTCGATACACATGGAATTCTTCGTTATAGGGAAAAAGCCACGCGAGAGAGGGCAGGAATAGATTTAATTGTGATCCCTCATGCTTTAAAACAGTCCGTGATCAAAATTGCACACGCAACACATTTCGGCAGACAAAAAACGATCAATTTTATAAAAAAATATTACACTTGGGGCAACTTATTTGACGACGTAAAGACGTTTATCGATAACTGTCACAGATGTGCACAATTCAAAAACAGGCACATTTCCGCTACGGCGAGACAAAAAATGGACCGAGCAACACTTCCGGGAAAGTGCCTACATATAGATATTGTTGGGAAGCTGCCTCGCAGTGTCAGAGGCAATTGCTTTTTTTTTTCAGTGGTTGACAGTTTCTCAAGGTATATAGAATTATTTCCATGTAGAAAAATCACTGCAGATCAAATAGTTCAATGTTTACAAAGTTATTTTTCTCGTTTTGGGATTCCAGATACGATTATATCGGATAACGGACCTCAATTTAGATCAAAGGAATTAAGGAGTTTTTTAAAATCTCTCAATATAGAGAGTCGTTTTTCGTCGATCTACCACCCACAATCGAATGGGACGGTAGAGTGCGCACAAGGCACGCTTCAGCAGTGTATTCGATGCATAGCAGAGAACACTTTTGAATGGGAAGATGCAAGTGTATGGGCGCAGCTCTATTACAACGCCTCTAAACACAGGGCGACGAATTTCCCGCCGGCGTTACTATTTCTGGGTCGTGACATTAAAATACCCCTGGACAATACAACTGACGTACAGGGACAAAATATTTTCGAATCAAGTTGGTCCCAGGAGGAAATACAAATATTTGTGGACAAATTAATTAAGCAGAATTTAAATAACAGACAACAGGCCTGGATATTTCAAGAAAAAGCGGCTAAACCGCAGAACTTAAAAAAACCTGCTAAACATACTCCAATCCACATAGGGGATTTGGTATACATGAGAAATATGCACAAGAAGTGCAAATTTGACCCCATTTTTACCGGCCCTTATAGGGTAATGAAACTATTTCGTAATAATAATTTGTTACTTAAAGAAGTGAATAAACCTCATGTAGAATCGAAAAAAGTCCATAAAAACCTCATTTTTCGGGTAAAACCCCAGACACAAGAAACAGACTCTGACGAGTCAAAAACCCCCACCCATGGTTATTGGTTACGCAACCGCTCCCGGAAGGGGCGAGAAACAGCACAAACATAAAAAAAAGGGGTTCTTACCAGCAGCCGAGTTGTGAGGTCCAGAGGGTTGATTTTCATGATTGTTGATTTTCAATTGCGTAAATAGCTGATTTACGGATTGGAATCTCTGTGAAAGGAAAACCGAACACAAGAATTACAAAACTGATAGGAAAAGAGAAAAACGCGACCTGGAAGGCAATTGAATTTAGCTAATCATAACAGTAATAATAATAAGAATTATAATAATAATGACATGATATATATATAATCAAAAGGGATATCCCGTGTAACCTTGTGCACTGCAGAAAAGCTAAGCTGAAAATGAAGGGAATGTTAACAACAACAACAAAAAAAAAAAAAAAAAAAAAAAAAGAGACGGACAAAATATAATAATGTTGATAATAATAGCAAGCAATAAGATAACAGGCACACACATACGTATGTTAAAATAAAAAAAAAAAAAAAATAAATAAATAAATAAAAAGTAAAACACAAGTTAGCAAGGCATCAGCTGGTGTTGTCGTTTGGCTTTTGCTGTTGGTAAACAAACCGGCAGGGAGTCATTCCCATGGGGGCGAGTCGTTCGTTCGGATGTCACGCATAGGATGCAAGAGAAGGGCACTATGAAAAGACAAAAATATGCATATAAATAAATACCGGACATACAGCTATAGGCGAGACAAATACATAGTACAGTAATTTTACTAATCAAATTTTAATTAATACAAGTTAGAATAAAATTATTGAGTTGTGTTACCAGAGTACCTGGGACGGAAAGCTGCAGATTTCCCCTTGGATTTTGGTACTTATCGGGCAATTGCAGGCAATAGCCACGATGAGTAAGACGCGCTCTAGAATAATAGAAGACTATTTATTTTAAAGTAAACATAGGGATTTCACAGAATAATAACCTATCAGACCGCATGGACTTGACATGCAGAACGGCTCTTTACAAATAATGCTTAAGAATAGTAACGTTAAGTTTGTTTCTCTTTACAAAATTACAGTTAATAGGGCGGCATAAGCTTTCATTAACAAAATAATTAAATAACAATCACTTACCTCTACACGACGTTGACATCCTAAAAGAACACAGGCGAAAAATGTGCCGAGTCACTCCAGGCGCAGGAGATAAACCGGTTGCATGCAGCACGAGTTGAGTCGTCGAGCTACAGTTTCCCCCTTTTCCAAACGCGCGGATGCATTATACGCAGTGAAAAACCGGAAATTTCAACCATGAGTCCCGATTGTCAAGCGACAAACAGTTTCGCAGCCGGAAGGATCTGCTTAAAAGGAATACAAGAGGAGAGAGGGTAGTTCCAGAACGCACGGGTTTAGCGGTGAAACTCTTTTACAGGTACAGACGTGGGAATTTAGAAATGAATTGAATGAGTAAATAAGAACGCATCGATGATTATGGCTAGATATTTTGGAACAGTTGTACGTGAGGTTTACCGTATAAATAAAAGGGTGTGCAATATAGGAATGAATCCCCTGTTTGAGCAAAAAATAATAATAATAATAATAATAATAAATTAAAAAATACTCGTCTTCCTTCCCCCTTTTTTTTATGATATGCAGATAAATATATATGTGTAACAAGTAATAGACACACATGATATTGTATGTTATTCTTAATATATATATATCCATCTCTAATAATATAAATATGGTACATGTTGGTACAGAATGTGTGATTAAACATAATAATGTGTGTACAATCCCATTGGTGTACAATATATTATTTTGAAGAAATTGAGAAACAAGATACAAAGGTAACTCATTAATGTTATTAATGCAAAGTGGTTCGGAAACATTATCGATACTGCCAGATTTAACAAAATCTGACAAAACAAAGCCGCAAAGGAAAACGAAAATGTTCACGTGAAACCACAAAATGCTTGAGACACAACGGGAGAACAAATGTATCACAACTGAAACTTTCGCCGTGTGTAGCTACGCGTGATGGACTATTGTGTATGGACTAAACTCCAACTACTAAACGGTAGAACGTAGCACATAATTTGCCACGTATGATGGACTATATCGCATGGACTATACAGGACAAGTGCCGAATTTTAAAACGTAGCACATGTGTAGCTACGTGTAATGAACTAGTAACTGTGGACATTGAATATTTTTTTTTCTTGTTTTTTTTTATGTACACGGGGGAGAGATGTGGTGGAGTGAAACAGCAGTAAAATATAATTTTGAGACGGTTCCCATGGGAAGACCACACAAGTGGACCGTAAATTAGAAGAGGCGCCAGGCAATGGACAGTCTGGACACTATAGCACAATGAACTGTCAACGTTAAAATATTTATGGCCGAAAATGATATGCAAATTTGGCTGGGTATATTCCCCGATGACCCACCTACATGTCTGGGATTCGACGAGAGGATGCATTAATTCCCCGATACGAACAAATCAGAAACTCCAGCCAATGATGTAAGAGGGGGTAAGAAAAAAGGAAACAGCCCCGTGGGAGAAGAAAAAAAGACGAGAGAACGAGTGTGCTATAGAGAAGAAGCAGAAGAGAGTGTTGGAGAAGGTGTGAACGGGCTTAAAAAAAATCAGAGTGTGTGCTTCGAATCAATATGATCAAGTTGTGTTAAAAAAAAACATGGAATCGGTGGCTTGATGATGGCTTAAGAGAAAGAAAGCGGTTCCAATAGTGCACGCTTCGATCGTGTCCTGTGTAAAGATGGCTACCTCATCATAATGGTGAATATCCCAAATAATTTATTTATTATTGGTGTTTCAAACCTTTTGTGGATACCCCTTATCCTCCAAAACCACATCTCCCCCAGACATGTTTTGAGTTTAAAATTATGTCAATATCGTCTTTTAATTAATATTAGTGGAATGACTAAGAATAAATGGAATTTATTTGCAATTCATAGAGTCTTTAGTTTTTTTTAGTTTTTAGGTGTGTGTCAATCATTTTTCATTTTTTCAGCGTAATCCTAGGAGTACTTGCCAGGCAGGTTATGCGCGGCATAATACCACTGTACGATCATCTTAGGCTTTAGTTTTCATCAAATTTTAACCATAACAAAATTAATCCACCACAAGTGTAGCTGTCTACTTTAGATCATATTACTGAATGACGCAGAGAAACATAACAAACTAAACAATTCGCTTCGAATTCAGTAGAATTCTTAATAAAACCCAGTTTTTTTAAGAATTCTACTCAGACATGTACACCGATCGCTTAAATACCGCCATTGCTTCGTTTTAGAACAACTCGTTTATGTGTTACCAGGTAGATAGCGTTGCCTGCCTGTAAGAAAACATATGTGGATCATTTTGGGCCACCTTACCCTACATACTTCAAAAAAGTGGTAATTCGCTTTTTCTATGAGAGATAAGTGGATAATATAATTTTAAAAACATCAGCTGTTTGCACCTAATACCCCCTATCTGCCTAGCTATGAGAATATTTTTCCATTTCCGATATAGATCCATTCCGATGCATAGAGTCCTAAATTTAAATTATTTATGTACTAATTTTATTTTCTTTGGAACCTATTAATAACACTAATACTCTTTTACTGCCTATAATGTAAAAAAATATTGAATATCGCTTGCAGTTTTGAACTATAAACCTACAAAATATGAACCATAGTGTCATTCATATCAGAAACATAAATGCATACATTTCAAAGTAATCCAAGCATATCAGAGCATGGGCTGAAACAAACCGAAATCGTTAAGTGCTAATAAGAAAAACTATAAAATCTAAACAATTTTAAATTTTTGTCCTACAAAACCTCTGTGCTTATGTAGTTTTTAATCATACTAGAAACCAATGGCAATGATAGGTAGTATAACGCAACATATATCAGTTTATTAAACTATTCCTCAAAAATTTTTAGTGTACGTCTAAAAATATTAACAGCAGACTGATTAGTCTCCTTATACTATTGAATCTACATTAAAAAATTATTCCACTTAGACTAATTTGTGCATGCACATTTATTTCTGAATGATAATTTAAATAATGTTACAAGAAGCTGCATAAGAATTGCAATATTTTAGTTTTCAATCCTCTTTTCACGGTGGAATAAAATTAGAATACCTCATTGATAAGAATATACAGTTATTTTGATTTTATTTTCCGATCAGTAAGGTTATGCGTATGTTTGAAAAAACTAAACTATTCCTCATATAACTAATATCTCTGTCGAAGAATTCGTAATTTAAATTTCTATGAACAGAGAAATCATATGTTTCACGAGCATAACTGGATTTTTATTTAAATTAAATGATAATAGTATTCATGAGTCGATTGAGATTGATAGTAAAATGCTATGTGAAAGAGCATTTTAAAATTCGTTTTCATCCTTTTTCAATTTTGTTTATTTATACGTTTCATCTTAATATTATTTAAACATTACCAGATTAAAAGCACCATTATAATGAAATTAAAAAAAAATATTCTTATTCCAATTATTTAAATCATCTTCAGCTCCTTCGAAAATATTTACATTTTTAGATTTTCGACAACTACAAATATTTTAGCATAATATTCTTTTCATCTAATATATAAAATTCTCCTGTCCCAGTGTTAGTCACCTAACTCCTCCGAAACCACTCGACCAATTTTAATGAAATTTTCTATGTATATTCGTTAGGTCATAGAATAGGTTTTTAACTATGTCTCATACCCCTAAGTCATAAGGGCGGTCCACCCCAAAATGTTTAGCCCCCGAGTGCTATTCATTTCAATCAGGATTTCTGTGTAGACATTAGCGTGTCGAGTCACTTTTCAAATGTGTTTGCCAGATAATGTGGAGAGGGGGGGGGAAGTTAATAAAATGTTGAAAGTCGCACAAGGTTTGCAATTTTTGATAATTGATCGCTAAATGTGGTGCCAAAACGCGACAATTTATTATAAATATATTTCGCGTATAGTTAGAAAACGCCTGGCGTATATTGTAAAAGAGTTTTATTAGGAGATTTTAATATAGATTTCTATTTCTAAGAAGTTCTCTGTGGAACAAGAAAGGAAAACAAGGTACACTCGTGGATTATGATGCCCATTCCAAACAGCATTTAAAATGTCTTTGCGGTATAGTTGGAATATGCCTACAGGAAGAATATGCCTGGCGAAGATTGTAAAACAATCTCAGTAGGCGATTTTAAGATAAATATCGATTCCAAAGATGCGTTTTATGGTACAAGAAAGAGTTGATTCCTATTTTAACATCCCCAATCTCGCCAATCTAAAAAATCACCGTACTTTGGCGAGCTTTGCAGTCATGGGTCTCTGGGAGTTATGCACAAGATTTAACGGTACTTACGTATTATCTCGGCGGTCCGGCAAGACAAGCAATTTTTCACCAAGATAAATGCCGGGCACATGAAATTGTTGATGGTTTGGAATACGATTGTACGATACGGTAAGTATCAAGTTAGGTTAGTTACGGTAAGTAAGTTTCAACGCTCCCAAAAGAACCAGATAAAAACAAAATAAACAAACTAGCGATAAACGCACCAGTTAAGGAATCTGAAGACACTTAATTATTAAAACTACATTAATTGGCAATTCAAAATAAATAAAAATGTAACGGCATGCTTTACTTACATGTTGTTCCAAATCGCCATTTTATTTCTAAATTACGATTGCCACATTAATGCAAAAAATCGTCATGGTAACTGCATATGTTTAATGATCGCCAGTTTGGCGAGAGTCGAGGCGTTGAAGTAGGAATCAACCCAAGAAAGACATACATGGTATACGCATATATTATGATGCGCATTCGAAACAATATATAGAACGATGAAGTGTAGTTGTCATATACTTGGCGAATATTGTAAAATAGTTTTAGTAGACGATTTTAAGATAGATTTCGATTCCAAAGATGGGTTTTACGAAACAAGAAAAAAAAATACAGCACAGTCATGAATAATATACACTTTCCAACTTAATGGAATATGAGAGAAAAATAGGGACGACGCATAAATTACGATACGATTTTAATATATAGCGCTATAGTGCGTATTTAAAATCTGAAAATGTTTCAGATTTTCATCTTTTTATTATTATTTTTTTTGGACAAAATTTTTTATGGAATGACTATGAATAAGTCTCAAGGCCAAACTATGTTTGTTTGTGGCTTAGATTTGAGCACGCCATTTTTTTCACACGGACAATTATACGTGGCATGATCTCGAGTGGGCAAACCATGCAGTTTGTTTGTGTTAGCTAAAAATATTAGTCACTCTATTCCTTTAAAGGATTGATATTATTTTTTAGTAAAATTATTGTAATTAGCGATATATATAAATGTAAAGAATAAATTACAATGAATTAAAATATATAAATGTTTGGTATTGTGTTATTTTTATATTCCAGCATTGTTCACAGCGCTCCATGCCTCTTCCACTTATATACCACATCCTCACACACTTACAATAAGTTAGTCATTTCTTTCTACTAAAATAATCCTAGGAATAATTTATATGGCAAAACAACGTTTGCCGGGTCAGCTAGTATTTATATTTTATTCTTTACATTTCTTTAAATCTGTAGATTTACTGACATAGTATGAAATGTTCCCAATAAATTTAGAACTATAATATTTATTTTTCCGAACTTCTTTGTTTTAAAATTTGTTAATTACATTATATAAATGATAAATGAAAAAAAATCTCACAGGAAGACCAGTAAATCATTGTACAGGGTCCCTACACAACATAAAACTTATAAATCTATCTCTGGAAAATTATGAAACTAAAGAGTTTATGGCAACCCACCCAGAAAGTTTTTTAACAAAACGAGAATCCCACACTTTCAAATATTTTTTTTCAAACTCTAAGTCAATATTAGTTAAATATGAAAAATTTTAAAGTATTTAAGCATGAAAATAAAAATTACATATTTAGAAAAAAAACTGTCTATATTATAAATTGAGCATGAGAAAAGATATTAAATACTTTTTATAGTACTCCACTTATCCGAATCAATTGGAACCAGACCCCAGTCGTATAGTCAAAAATTCGTATAATTGGATTTTTCCGAAAAAAGAGTGTACCATGTATTTTAATTAATTACTGTAAGTATGTATGTTGAATATGGGAGAAAAAAACTATTTTTAAGAAAAAGAGCTTTTAATTAATTAAATGAAAGGGCAACACTTGTACATGTTAAGGGTATTTACAAGTGCTGTACATTAGTACAGTACGCACATACCGTACTGTAAATGAAAGTCATTGCTTGCTGAAAATATCAGTCAAAGTAAGCTGTTTGGCTCTCTTCATCCGTTTTCGGGCAGCCAATTAGCGAATCTGCTTGACAGTGAGAAATTGCATGTTGTTACACTCTGACTGACGCTTCATCTACTTCAATGCAGTTTCAAGGCCAGCAATTGCTTCATTAGCAGATGGTCCCATGTCTGCTGCAACTTCTACATTAAGCTCGTCTTCTTCCTCGATATTGTCTTCTCTCACACTTTCAATAAGTTCATTATCATTTAGAATTTGAAACCAAGGATCTGACGAATCACACGCTATCCACTCTACTATATCTTCAGCACTAACTTCTGAACATCCAGGAATTTTCAGAAGAATGTTTCTAAATTCCTCAAGTGACACGTCACCCTATCTTCTCTAGTCAATTCCCTTTCCGTTTCTGCCCTTTTTTTGTGAATTTCTGAAAGCTGTTCGGATAATCAGTGATTTGGATAGTCGGAGTTCGGATAATTGGAGTTCAATTGTAATAAAGTACCTACATTTAAACGTAATATTCATCTTTTCATCAGTTACAATTAACTTCTCCACAAACTACGCTTTAAAAAAAATCGAAAACGTTACTCCAAAACATGGGGCAGCAACTGTAATTTAAAATTACAGGAACATTTCCACATGTGACAGGGAAATACTTACGAACGTTTCCACATCTGGCGAAAAAATATTCACTAAAGACCCCGCATCTGGTAGATAAAGTACGAATATTCAGAAACGTTTCTGTATATTTCTTAAAGATATTCAGAAACTTTACTGTAAAAATCACGGCCAGTCATTTTTTATATATATTTTTGTTTGTTTGTTTCTTTTTCATTACTTTTTTTCACCGTATTTCTGACACTTAGAATTAAATTTTTGTTCACATCTATATGGTATTACATAATTAATATTTTAATACTCACGATTAATAATTCCTTTATCCTTTGTTGGCTTCTGACTGGAGATTCTTGGAAAGGAGATGAATGCTTAAACCGCTATCAGAATCAAGACTTGGCACAATTCACTGAAATGTTGAAGTGATCATTACACCAACTCATTAAAGTTTTAGTGGTTTTCCTCTGTGGGTATAATGAACCCATTAACTCATAGAATAACAATCAATTTTTGTTTTTTCTCCTCCAAATTTAAATTTCATTAGCGCCCTCTATGAATGGAAAAGGAAACAAAAATTGCTTTCTAGGCTTAAAACAGGTTAATACTTAAACAACTTGTACAAACACATTAATTACTAAGACTTGTCATTCAAATATTTTTAAGGAACTAGTTGGCTACAGGGACAAAGCGGAACTAGTGCTACAGGGATGTGAGTAGGCTTTCAATTAATAATAACTTCTCTGAAATATCTTTTTTCTTTAAATTAAATTTGAATTCAACAATATATGCATGCACAGTTTAATCAATAGTTTTTATTAGTTAGGTTAGCTAGGTAGGAAAAATGTTTTTTCTTAAGAATGGAGATATAAACAAAAATCGTGTATGTCTGCGACTTTACGCACAGTGAATACAAAGCAGAAATTACCTGAATTTAGCCAATCAAAGCATGGATTGAAAGAAAGGGGGGGAAAAATGTGGTTTTATTTGGGTAAATTTTCTCTATCAGTTGCTAGAAAACCATTCTACCACACCACTGGTCCGGGTTCGATTCCAGGCGTGAGCTTGTCTGCCATTTCGTCCGTCTCGCTTCATAGGAGGCAATGCTGGTCCACCTGTTAGGTGTTTCTATAATAAAGAGACCTGTACTTCGGGCCTTATAGTAGTGGCTAAAGACTGATGGTTAAGTGTCCACCCATTTAAAAACAAAAGAAAGAAATTCTCTATCATTGAGTGTAGTACATTTTGATTAAATGATTTATAAGCATTTTAGAACTGAACACTATTTATGATCGTTTAATAAAGACCATATTTTATTGCTTATTATTTGAATTCATCGAAAGAATACTTTCTATATACATGATCAATATATTTAGTTATTTTATACAACCATCATTTCTCTAGAAACGGTTTTACTAGTTTTCATTTTCTCTGCATAATCGGAGTACGTCAGCTGATGAGTACAATCCTTTGTGACTGAATACCCATTTGAAACTAAAAGGAGCATAGTTTTCTATTATTTCTCTCTCTGAAATTTTTTCCAAATATCTTATTTAATAAATTTTAAGCGGAACAAACCCTTTCCTCTATTTCATTTAGTAGAACTGTAACAATAATGGTATTTTTAAATTGGACTTTAAATTGATTAAACCCCTAGAGATTCTAATGTTCTAATGCAAATTTACCATTTTCATACAAGAAACTATAATTTAAACATGCACATTGGTACAACCTGTATATGCTGAAAATATACTGAGTGCATGCGTTTTATAAATTAAGTTATTTACCTCCCATGTTTAAATGATTTTATACTATTTTCAACATCAAGGCTCTTTAAAAGAATGCTCATATGCAAGTGCACTAAAATGGCTTTGTTGAAACATTTGTGAACATTCCGTGTTACGCGATTTTTTTTTACTCGCATTTTCTATCTATGAGAGCCCATTGCACACACACACACACAAAACACAGTGAAAAAAGGGGAGTACAATTTTCTCCCCAATTTAAATGACTCACATCCTGTAACTAACGCAATAGAAAGCAAAATATGCAAAAAATTAACGTCTACACTCCTTGGAGGATTGTATTCGAAATGTTTTGAAACTGTTTTTTACTGTTTGGAATGCTCTTCATAATCCATGAGTGTGAAGTGTTTGTCTTTCTTGTTCACAAACACTTCTTCAAAATTGAAACACATATTAAAATTGCCTATCAAAACTGTTTAAGAATTTTTGTCAGGTATATTCTAACTTTACTTCACATTTGTAAACACCATTTGGAAAGTGTATCGTGATTTACGAGTGTACCGTATTTGTCTTCCTGTTCCATAAAACACATATTCGCCAGGCATATTCTAACTATACTTTTCCTTTTTAATAATATGTCGCGTTTGCCAGTTTCTAGCCGAATTTGGAGGATATCACAAGCTTGGTTTGGTTTTAAAGACGTATTTTTGATACCAAACTTGGCGATCAATTATCAAAAATTGCAAACCTTGTGCGACTTTCAACATTTTTTCTCCCCTTGCCTTCGCTTTATCTGGCAATCACATCTGAAAAGTGCGTCGCCGTGACAAATCATGTAGACAAGTTATGTCGACGCTAAAAAACCTGCTTGATTTTAATAGTACTGTACTTCTAACAATGTGCGAGAGTAAGGATTCGAAGCATGAAGAAACTAGTCCTTGTACTAACAGTTAATGTCTGTTTTACATACATTACGCATTACTTTTAGCATTTGAATGGAAAATAGCGTCATGTAAAAATTTCGGCGATGAACAGCATGATCTAAAAGTTTCGGCGATGAGGAGATACATATCCCTCTCTACGCCCGTACCTTCGATTTCCTTAATTTCATTTTATTAATAGACCAACAAATTGACTTTTTTATTTAAAAAAAGAAAAAGAAAAAAAGAAACTGTTAAAACATACAAAAAAAAATAATCTTTACCCTTCAAAACGTCCCTGAAACCTAGGCCCATTTAAACCTTTCATCGACACTCTTTCGAATCTCGGCTTAGACCAGAGGTTCCCAAACTGTGTGCCGCAACACCTGGGGTGACGCGAACGTATGCCAGGGGTGCCGCGGAGATAATCATTTTGGAGGAGTATAATCAAAAAAATTCCTCTGAACCGATATCCCACCAAAAAGTTTGCCAAGACGATGATGAAGTGGGCAAAGCAAAAATATTTCAGTCAAGTTTGAAGAGTTCAATGTCCAGTCGCATCTGAATTACAGGAACTTCCTGAGATTGTGGGAGGGGCAAATTTTTACATATTTCTTTTTTCCAAGCGAGTTTAATAGCTAGCCTAGCTCTATACACATAAAAGAAATGAAAAATATATCCAGACTGTCTCATTCTAATCTTCATATTCATATTGTTTCAAAGGTAACCTACATCGGAAGGTTTTCAGCCTGAGAAGGGTGCCCCGAAATGTTTTTAGCCTGTCAAGGGTGCCACGGAGGAAAAAGTTTGGCAACTCCTGGCTTGCATGTTTAAATAAGCCAGCAAAGGAAAAACGATTTCTCTTCAATATCCAAAACTCCAGACAGTCAGATTGACAACCACGGTATAAGCCAAACGGCTGAGACTTCACGCTTCATCCAAAAGAGTTTTTACAATCTTAAAAATGTGGCATGTCCCAGCTGACTGTGCCCCAGACAGATTTAACTTTTTTAAAAGTAAGCAGAAATAGAAGAAGTAAGTTGTTAAAGTGCGAAAATGTATTTTCGATCCCCAATACGTCCCTGGAATAATATAGACCCATTGAAAACTTCATTGACTCCTCTTGGAATCTCGGCTTTAGAAGTTCAAGTAATCTAGCTCATGTACCCGCTATTAAAAAAAAAGAAGTTTTTCTTCAAAATTATGTTTACAGGGCCCGTGCTAAAGGGAGGTAGTGGAAGTCTTCCCCCCTAACACTCGCAAAATTCTATAACTAACCCCTAAAAACCGGGGCCAGGGAACGTGCCCCACCGTAAAACAGTCCCTGACTCTGCTTACATGTACAATTTTACAATCTGTGTTGGTCATTGGTTCCGAAGTCCAAGTCAAAGAAAACACTTTTTGTCATGCATGGACAGAAAATATACATCTCAAAGAATTAAGATGCATACACTCTGTACGCGAGTGCTTGTACAAAATTGGCCCAAGACAAATTTCTGCTGTTCGTCTGGCATGTGATGACTGAGATGGGGGGGGGAGTAGAATAAATGAATTCTCACCTTAATGCTGAATTCGTGCTGTACAAAAACTTGATAAATTCTTCATATAGGAGCAAAACTACATCCAAATCAGTTAAATAACATAAAAACTACACCAAATTCAGGAGAAGCACTGATAAAAAATGATTCGGAAAGATGTTTTGCACTAAAATGTCGAAATTCAAACAAACAATCAGCACGAACAATAAACAGAAGATTTATTCACTTCCTTAAAAAATGGATAGACTTTAACGGTTTTGCAACTGGCCAACTCGTTTATTTTTATGAAATAAGTTTAATAAATTCTCCTTTAGTGTTTGAAACATATTTTAATTATTCCCTGCTTAATAGAATACACTCGGTCACAGTAATCCTAAATGTTGGCTTTTCCTAGAAATTTAACTTTCGCGCGAAGAAAAGAAAAAGTTCCAAAACCTTAAAATGAATAGGGGAAGATTGGGTACAGTGAAACATTATCTAAAATCAGCTATGGAAAGTTCTTACTCGCACACGTGTTATACAAATATATGTTCCAGTTACTG
>JAWZYV010018272.1:0-23612 GCA_038373885.1 Cheiracanthium punctorium | reverse complement strand
CTTAAATATTATTGAAAAATATGAAATGAAATTGAAAAATTAAATAATATATTTGAAATTTTATTATTTTACCTAATAATATTACTATTGAATTATTGCCTTTCATTTTGCATCTATGACTAAGTAAACATTTTTGTAGTGTTATAACATCCTTTTCCATGTTGTGATACAAGATTTCCTTTCTATGGCATAAGAAACCTCGCTGAAGAGGGGCCCCTTCTCTCTGCGAATCGATCTCAGCCCTCAAGTTCAACACAGTCTTATTTTTACATATTAAGACTACTTAAAATTAAGGTAAGTTTTGCTTACACATAAAAATATTTTAATGATTTGAGTAAGAAAATTTAAATTTACGACAAATTTCAATTTTTACCATCACTAATGATTTATAATAGGATGCATATAAAAATCATAAAGAATCATTTTTATCGGATGAGTTATTTCCATTTCTATTTTAATATGTTTGCTAATTTTGTACCATTCACCGGAAGGGCAGAAAAAGCTTCAACTCTCGGGTTTAATTCATTTACGAGACGTTGTTTTGAGTGATGCCTTTCACAGTTACAGACCATCGCAACATCAACTGATTATTATTGGAAACTCTAACACAGAATTATCAGAGTTCCATTTCTTGAAGATACAGAATGTCGAGACACATAACCATGGAACAAAATAAATACGTATTTATTTGTAACTAAGTGAAAAGAAATTACTGGTGGTTTTCCCTTATTATATTATAAAAATTTTCATCAGATGTTGTTGTTTTTCCCTTATCACGATCTCTGCCGGGAAGTCTTTGGCAACAACAGGCCAGATTTGGTGAGTTCTTTATTATTGAGGCACCTAGTAGGTGAACCAGCATCGCCTCCAGTGGCGTAGCCAGGATTTTCTTTCGGGGGGGGTCCAAAATTTTTCCTTCGAATATCATGTAGTTAAGATGAGCGGGGGGGGGGGAGTTTGTATTAAAAAATGAGTTTTGACACTAGAAATTAAAAAATACAACAGAAAATATAAAGAAACTTACATAATGCTTGTGAATTCTTCTCTATTTTGGTAAGCAAAGGAAATAAGTGACATTTGATGTAAAATAAAATGAATGCTGGAGAAATATCACTAAACACACCGAAAAAAATAATCCTCAATAAATTATTAGAAAATTCAAAGCAAAACTTTTCGATTTGTCATTGCCAGTCTTTTGACAACTTCGTCGGAGTTGACATATTCTCTATCTTGATAAATGGCGAGAAGTGTCAGTCCTACAAGACGTTCTTCACTCATTTTATTTCTTAGATAAGTCTTTATTCTTTTCAAGCATGAAAAGCTTCTCTCAGCAGAGCATGTAGTGACTGGGAGGGTATTTAAAATGGTCAATAAATACTTTATTATCGGATAAAAGCTACCATCACACGATGACAGCACATCCAAGGGATTGGTCAGCTTGGATTCATCTTTGGCCCATTTATCGCACCATAACATGTACTCAGCCTCCAGTTCTGTCCGGGAAAATTTTGACTGCAAAAAAATCTCCAGATTCTGAAGTTCCTGAATACTCGAATGTTTGAGTTTGGAAGGTAGAAGAAGTTCTAACGCAGATAATATTTTAGTATTTTCCTTGTTGAATCGTTTTGTTAGATGTGCTATGAGTGTGTCCAAAGACGGAATGAATAAAGATATACGGTAGTAATCGAGAGGGCTCTCCGCGTTAGTATAATTACTCCTGTGTGTTTGCAGCTTAGTTAAACGGGGAATTTCAATATTTAATCCAAAGAGATCTTGCATTAATGTCTGTGCTTTTTCAAATATTTCTTTGAGAAAATATTCGTTTGGCTCTTCTCTTATGAGTTGCAATCTTTTAATGGCACTTTCTGCGTGATTTAATGCTGAGCTCAAATCTCTTGTAGGGCTTTGTAAGTACACAGACAAAGTAACAGTGAAGCTTAAGAGTTTTTCACTCGTTAAAAGGCTGATAAAAAAAGAACTTTGTTTCATAGCAGCTAAGAATGCAAATGCCTTGGAAGATATAGCACGACCAGTATTAGTCAGTTCTTCAAGGCACGCTACAATTGGTTTTAATAATTCCACAAAGACAATGATAGCATCATGCCTCTCGATAAATCGAGTTTCGCAAAACTGAATAAGTCGGGTACGTCTGCACTCGGGTATAAATTCCGTAATTAATTTTTTTAGTGTATCACTCGCTATAGTGGTATTGCGCATGAAATTGATTATATCATTAACAACACCCAACGTGTTTCTGACTTGCGGTTCAGAAAAGGACGAGGACAAAGCTAAATTGAGTCTATGAGAGGCACAATGTACAAATATAGCTTTTGGATATGATGCCTTGATACGTGCCTGTACCCCATTGAAGCACCCACTCATTGAACTCGCACCGTCATAACCTTGTCCAACTAACTTTTCTAAATCAAAGCCAAGTTTTGAGCATTCGGCTAAAATTAAAGCAGTCAATCCTTCAGCTGTTAGATTTGTTGTCGGCACAAACCCCAAAAAATCTTCGTATATCGCATTTTCACAAATATAGCGAATGCACAGTACAACTTGTTCAATTCCCGAAAATTCGCATGTTTCATCGCATATAATTGAGAAACAGCTAGCTCGGTTAATTTGAGTGGCTATTTTTTCTTGAATTATGTCACCACAAATGCCAATTATTTCATTTTGAATATCTGGACTAATGTAGGTAGCATTTTTTTTGTTGTTGAGGATGTGTCTTTTCAGATCCTCATCGCCGGCGTTTGCTCTAAATCTTAGTAAAGATCGTAATTTTCCGTCCTTGGATTTAGGATTCGTTAAGGACAAAGGGCCAAAATCACGATGTCCACGAAGAGGAAGTTCCTGTTCGCCACAGAAAATGATAGTTCCAATTATAGGTATAAGCCTTTGTCGGTTTTCTTTCTTCAGGTTTTCTCTGTGAGAATCTATCTGGGAAGCTACATCAATTATTTCACCTTTGCGTATTTTCAGAAAATTCTCAGCAATTAATGTGCACACACGATGGTATTCAGCTTTACTGTGACTAGTAAATTTTTCGATTGCATCCTTCCATCTGAAAAAGGGTTTTGCAACCAGACAGCCCATTTTTTCATGAGAACCTTTTCCGACACCATCTTGACAAAAAAACACACAATATCTGCAAAATGCAGCATCAGTTTTTTTTTAATAAGAAAGCCAATCCCATTTTTATAACCACGATACTTGAAACCTTAACTTTTTAGATCCAGAGTGGCGAAAAGGAAACTTAAAATCATGTAATGTTTCCTCGTATTTTTCAGTGAGAAAACTGAATTTGATTTGGTCAGATATTGTAGAAGACATCTCACCCTGAATATATAATAAGTTTGCTGCATCGCTGATGTCGAAGATGCAGGAAATGGTTGATGCGTCATCGTCACCTTGAGAACTGGAGCTTGGACAGAGTTTATTATTTGGTTCTAAAGATATTTCATCAGGAATGGTAGTCTTAATCAATAAATTAAATTCATCTGGATTTTCGTCCTCCTTTTTTGGTTCTTTCTTGGATGGTGGACGAAAGAATTTATCTAAAGTTCCTTGTGATGAGAGTGATCTCTTCATACTACAAAAAATAAAATTAAATTTAAAAAAACATTAAAAAATAATTAAAAAACATTTGCAGTATGGTCGAAATTTTAAAAAGAACCCTCCCCATCCCCCCCCCCAAAAAAAAAAACACACGATTGTGTGCTAACACTATATACACTTGACATGAATTTAAAATAGAGTAACTCTCTTTAAAAAAACATTATTACTATTTTAAATAGAAAACAAAATATTAAATCCCATTTCATTTGATCCGAATTGAAAGCTCATAGCCAGAAAAAGGCTTCGCAGAGTACTGAAATGCGGAAGAGGTAGAATTTCTCACTAAAAGGTTTAAATATCCTCACTCTGTTTTGAAAATCCAAATTTCTGTAGATGAGGGTCAGATCCCTGGATTTTATTATTATGTCAAAACATCCTTACCCCAAATATAACTTACAAATTTAGGCGAAATCAAATAGTAGGCAAATTTTAGAATTAATTACAGAGAACTTATTAATTTTGTTTAGTTGATAAATTGAAAGTTGCACCATTAGTGAGAACAGAACAGTAAGTATCTATGGAAAATGTCTCATTAATGGAATAAATCTTAAAGAGTTCTGACAAAATTAATTTAAAATATAAATCCTTTTTACCCTAAATAATAAGTCTGACTATATCTTGGGAATTTGATGTTTGAAAAGCTTTAAAATTGTTCGATATGATTTCTCAATAATCAATTAAGACTAAACAGGAATTTATTTTAATTATCTCGCTTTCTATCAAAACTAGGAACATAAAATAACTATCATTAGATTCATCCTATAAAACTATTTCAGAATGATTGTACGTCTAGGATTGTTTTTATATTTCAGTTTTTATTCTATATTCTAAATTTTATATTTAATATTTTACACTATCTAATGAGCTATTTACACAGAATTTACAAACTTAGGGAGCTTGCTTATTAATGCCAATAAAGAACGCACGCGATGGCTATAATAAACCTATACGAGGAATGAGGAATACCTTGTGTGGAGGTCTTTCTAAAGGTACCTATTATGTATTTATGCTATATTCGAAGAAAACTACACGATATTCGAAGAAAACCACACTTCTAAATCATTTTTATCTTAACTATAAAAATGTTTCTCTACTAGTACAAATATAAAATAATAAAGAATGAAGATATAAATGTGGACAATCCTCAATTAAGATTTTTTGACATAGATAAAATTTATTAAATTTTAACTCATGGTGTAGCCTCAATTGTCCGTATGATTATTTTAATTATTGGTATTTCATACAAAAAAATAAATAAATAAGAACAAATAAGTAAAAAATAATTAAATAAATACATAAAGAAACTTACCTTAGTCTTCTTTTGTGTGATGTTGAATTCTCTCGACAGCAAGAATGTAAAAATTCTATAAAAAGAAATTCGTCTCAAAGCACACGGAGTTCAACCTCTATGCCGAATTCTACTGTCTCGTAGCAAAAGTTTCATTCCTCGGCAGAACACATGCAGTTGTTCTCAAATAATTAGTTTCGCTGATAGCAACATACTCAAGCATACACGACACCAGCGACCAGCGTACGGTGGGTCTTGTAACATATTTGTTAACAGGCATTCAGATTTTGTTGTGTGGATCCTATCCCATACAGATCAAAGAATATACAGATGCTTAAAACTGAGATTGCATCCCAGCATGCCCTGGAGATGCCATTAATCTTATAACTCTTTTGTAAGTTCAGGAAATGATCTGTGAGTGGACAATGTCTAGTCTATTCGAAGGCTCCTGGATGTCTGGTTTATAGTTTGAGCTTTAGTTTAGTCTAGGTGAAAACCGGAATCATTTTTGTTCCAATAAGCTAAGCGGTTCCTTTTCCCGCGGCTTTTGACCTTCTGGTTTCAAAACTGTATTCCGCAGGGAGGGAGGGGTGAAAAGATTATTTCATTCTTAAAAGCGGAAAGAAAAAGTTGTCGTCAAATTTATTTGGGTTTCTTTCTATGATGACTAGTGCCCACCCAGCTCCTCAAAACATCATAATACAACAAATGACAGTGCAGGTAACTGATTGCCCTGTATATGGTGTGTACTGGTTTTTCCCACTAGAGACTAGAGAGTAACTTATCACTGAGAAGTTTCACGGTATATATACCATTTAAGAAAATAGGGATAAGCTCCTTTTTCCTCTGTCTGTCTCTTTCATTTCGGGGGGGGTCTGGACCCCCCAAACCCCCCCCCCTTGGCTACGCCACTGATCGCCTCCTATGAAGGGACGGACATGACAACTACGCTCAGTCGGGGATCGAACCCCAGAAGCCAGGAGTTGAACCCGAAACTGGAGTTTCGTGCTTCACCCACCTTTCAACTCGGTCGGCGTTTATCAGATGTTGGTGTTAGGAATAAAGTACGAGGAATCATTTTTTAAGAATATAAATTGTGTTCTTTTTATTGCACAAAATTGATATATAATAAAGAAAATTCTCATGGAATTCATCATCAATTTGTTCATAAAAACCTAATTAAGAATTGTTCCAACAAACCCAAAAATCGAGCAAGTATGTTTTTTAGTCCACCTGTGATATCTTAATTCAAAAGTCTAGGTACAGTATTATTATCAGAGTAACAAAACTTCACGCGTAACATGTTTATTTATGAATGATTCCAAACGACTCAATGAAGAATTCACATAAAGCGCATTTTATAGCATTCACGTATTAACTTTTAACCTATAGGAAACCACAAAAACCCCCGACCATTATACCGATGGAAACGTGATAGGCCTCAAACCAGGACTTTCAAATTTTAGCTATCAACCACGTTCAGTGTATTTTATACATCGGGCTATGGTGGGGCCGATAAGAGTTTCAAAGAGAAAGAGCGCTTGTTTATTTGCGAATAAGACATATTACACCAAGATTAATGTACAACAAATATTCTAACAGAGTGCCCACATGACCAACTTATTTTATCAACTAACACCTGTAAAGAAGTTCGGTCCCAATAGTAAGATAAGGAGCAGTTAGTCTAATATTCAATGAAATAATCAAAATTACAGTTAACTAAAATAAGAAACAACTTTAAGCGATGCGGTATTCTTTACAGTACACTCTTTTCCTCTCAACGCTATCTTCAATCTGTTGACGCTATGGGGAATTCATTTTCTTGTTGTGCAGTGTTCGTCGACAAAATGATCGATAATCACGAACTGCGTTTTTGATCGAAAGAGTGAAACACAATCACAGCTACCAACAATCCTTGAATATAATTAACCACTTTTTGGAAATAGCTTGTCTTTATCCTGAAATGCACTGTCATGTATATCTGCATCGCGTTTTTCACTGGCGGACGAGAGTAGAAGCCAGATTTCTTACATCAACTTCGCACGGAATATAGTTCTTTATAATAAATGATTAATTAGTTATTCGCAAAACAGAAATAGGAAATTCAGCTTACATTCATGGTCATCGAGCGAACGCCTTTAAAATTCGTACATTCAAGGGTTAACATTTTTATTTCATATGAGATATCAGCTCGCACTTCAAACGGAAAGGTTCCATTTCTTAAGCCGAAAATTACTGTTAAAAAAGTAGTTAATTATATATCGAAGCAGGTGCCAACTCTGAATAACTGTTGAAAACTTGCTAGATTTTGCTAATAAAAATTAAGCCAGAGCAATAGTTTCCGCCGTTCACATGCCACATGTAGCAAGAATTCTGTATAATGTACTTACAGGATGCTACGAAGTCAAAAGATCTTATACAGGTTACAGCTCCGGTATGAGATCTATTGATTTCAATACATTATGTGGGAATATGTAACTTGTACAATGAAAGTTAACAGTACTGGAAATATACAGGGTGTCCGATTTATACTGCTCAAACTTTGCACAGCTATATTCCTCGTTGGGAGAACATAAAAAATTCCCACAGAACTATAGTCGTAGTCCTATAGCCTTTATGGAAGCATATCGAAATAAACTATGCTCATCCGTCCGATAAAGTCTGTTTTCGTCCTCCATATATAACGTTTTTGATGTTCTAGCATTTTTCAAAAATCTATCAGTAGTAGACGTATAGTTCTATAGGTATTTTTTTATGAAGTAACAACGAAGAATATCACTGTGCAGAGTTCACTTGGTACTCTATGGGAAATCCTCTATAAAATTGTAGTATTAAGCAATATGTGATTGGCATCAAGATAGTCAAGTTAGTTGAAATTGTAGTCGTATCTATATTTGATGCCAAATTTCTAATTTAAAAGAACTTTCTCCCGAAATCATGCTTAATAATCGATTAAAGTATAGCATAAAAACATTTAAATCATTTGAAATAGAAAATTTAACTTTATGACAGATGGATATTTTAACCATCATTAATTATTCATAAAAGGACATAGTTAAACATCACAATATATTATTTATATCGGTAGGGTATTTTCATTTTTATTTTAAGAAGTTTTCTAATATTTGTACCATTCATCAGGAATTTTCAATACTTCTACTTTGTGAAAATAGAATTGTGATAACGTGAAAGCTTCTACTCTGCGATTTCCGATATTTAATAACCGTTGGCTTGAGGTATATCTATCACAGTTGCAGATGATAACCTTTATTGATGGAAACTCTAATAGACAAATCAGAGTTTAATTTCTTGAACAATTTTAAACTTTTTTTATATCTAACATGGAAAAGTCACTAATCGAGTTACTATTTATAACTGAACATTAAGAAATTTCTGGTGGTTTTCACTTATTACGGCAATGTGGTTCATCAGACATTCGTAGTAGGAATAAAGTACATGAAATGATTTTTAAGAAAAAGCGTTTTTTATTTAAAAAAAAAACTAATATAGAGTAAAACGAAAATTTCATGGAATCTTTCACTCCTTTATACACTGAAATGTAATTAAAAAAAATTCAAATATCGATCAAGGACATTTTTAATCCACCTATGATATTTGAAATCAAAAATATTACGAAACAGTGTGTTTTGGAATTTCCTTAAGACTCTAAATCCAATTTAAATATTTCAGTCTTGTTTATAATACTATTATCATAGTAACAAAAACTTCACGTGTAATTTCATGTTTATTTATCGACCATTTCAAAAGACTCTTGAAACAATTCCCAACTGCACCAAATCTAATTAACCATTTATTGGATTCTCATACACAGTGGTGGATCCAGAATTTTTTTTGGAAGAGGCTATATTTTTAAAAATGCTTATTCCACCCAGTTAAAATGTACTATAAATCAAAATTTAGTGTAAACCAATGTGCATGTCTTTGGGAGGGGCTAAGTAATAACATATGATCATTTCAGCTATTTAAAGTGCATAACAAAGCGGAATGTTACCCGTCGGCAATCAATATTGGTGGGGCTGAAGCCCCGTAGCCGCTCCCCTGAATCCACTACTGCTTATACACCTTCGTTTCAATGTCTAATTTATCATTCGCAACGATGGTTGATAAAGACGTTTGCTACACTTTAAGCCAAAAATTGCTGTTCACACAATGTGGTTAGTTACATTAAGGAGCGGATCGCAACTCTGAAGAACTGTTGAGAATTGGCGAGCACTTATTACCAATAATTACGCCAGAGCAATCGTTTTCGCCATTTTTTCCCCTTCCCAATAGCGTGAATCTGTCCCTGGAGGCTTTGGCTAGTACTTAAGCCGGAGTTGTTCGCCTCTTTATTATGGGGACATCTAGTATGTGAACCAACGTCACCCCCTATGAAGGGACGGATACAGTGGCAGCCAGAACCAGTCGGGGTACGAGCCCCGACCGCAGGCAACACCTCCTAGACATACAATGCCTGAGAACAGAAAATTATACGTCATCACTAGGTACCCTAAAGTGCCGTCATCACACATTTTTTTTTCACAAAGTAAAATTATTCAAAGTTTGTGGTGACTTTACTCTCGCATAAAGCATTTTAATGATTTAAGATAGAAAATTTGATTTTTCGACAAATAGAAAATTTTAACTATCACTAATTATGTAATATTATATAGAAATAGATCATCATAAATTATTTTTTATCAGAAATGTATTTCAATTTTTATCTTCAACTTAAGCTATCTTCTAAAATTTGTATCATTAACCAGAAATATTAAATAGTTTTACTTTGTGAAAGCAAAGCTGTGATGACGTCATCTTAGAAGACCTAGTAATGACGTAAAAGCTTCTGTTCTCAGGCCTTCTGCATCTAGGTGGTGTTGCCGCAGGTAATTGCTCCCGAAATCGTAATCCTGTGAATTACACAATGAAATCTGGTCGACAGTTTTCGACATGTACAAGCAACTATTCAAGAATACAGGATAACACTCGTAGGATACTAAAGGAAGAGGAAGTCGAAAGATCTCAAAACTGAGCAAATTTAATCAGATGTCTTAAGGAAATTTTCAACTGATTTTTTTAATTTTTTTTGGAGTACATAAAAAATGCCCAGAAAACTACCTGTCCGCAACGCAGTTTTTGAGGAAAAATGCAAACGCGGAAAGTGATAACTTCACAACCTGTACAAAGATAAACTAATAGAAACATTAAATTATCCACTGGATTAGACATAGGTACTGGATTTTAGCGCCGCTATGCTCATCAGAACGTAATCTGTGAGTCATTACAATGCGCACATATGCAAGTCTCGAAATACACGGTGGACATTTTCGACATTATTTTTTTAAAAACGCACGCAAAAAAATCTAAGTTTATCCTTAAAATTGAGTTTGCTTTCGCATACCGTATATGATTTTTCACCTTTTAGTGGAATTTTTCTTCAAACACTGTGGGTCGTAGAGGTATAGTTCTTTAGGCATTGTTTATTCAATAACAACGAGGAATCTGTGCAGAATTAGGGAGGTATTTATGTTACATCTTCACACAACTGCAGTAATAAGAAATATATGGTCGCCATCAAGACAATCAAGTAAAGTAAAATTTTAGTGATACTTATAGTTGATGCCATCCTTCTAATGTTCATAATATAAATCAACTTTCTCCTGAAATGTTATTTATAAACGTTTAAGCTATAGCACAGAAACATTTTAATGATTTGGGATAGAAAATTTAATTTTAAGACATACTGCAATTTTTAACCATCACTAATTATTTATAATATGATATAGATAAGATCATTAAGTATTTTTCGTTTAAGATGTTTACTAATATATTTATCATTCACCTGAAAGTTTGAATACTTTTAGTTTGCAAAAGTAAGATAAAAGATTCGACTCAGGAGTTTCCCACATTTAGAAGGTGGTGGTACGTGGTATTGCTCAGTTGCAGGTGATATCCTTTATAACATATAATAGACAAATATCATAGTTACATTTCTTGATTACAGATACAAATGATATGGTATTACAACTAGAAATGAATTAATTATGTTGCTATTTATAACCGAACGTTAAGAAATTGCTGATGCTTTTCACTTATGGCGACAATGGGATTCATCAGATGTTGGTATTAGGAATAAAATACATGAAATCATTTTTATGATAAAACTTTTTTTTATTTAAAAAATAATATAGAGTAAAACAAAATCTTAAGGATCTGTTTTACAAAATACACATGCAGTAAAAAAAATATTGAAATCTTTCATCACTTTTGAATATAAAGTCCGAATTAAAAATTATTCAACATAACCAAGCATCGAGCAGGAGGTATTTCGTCTACCTCTGGCATTTGAATTCAAAAACATTACGAACAGGATGGTTTTGGATTCTTCTTAAGACTCCAAAAATAAAGTGGAAATATTTCAGACTTCTTTATAAAACTATTATTAGAGTAGCAAAAATTACAGGTGGAAAATGTTAAATTATCAAGAATTCCAAACGATTTATGAAAGAGCTGACATAGAGTGTTATTTTATATTGTTGTTGGATTCTTCAGTGTAATGCTTTTTACGGAAATATTTTAATCGCCTTTTCACACAAAAATAGCTTTTTCAGGATTTTTCAAAGGAGCAGTACTCATGCAAATACAAGTGCTTCTGAAGATTTTGAGTGAATGATAATGTGCTCTATATGAAAATACATTTAAGTCTTTAATTTACATGTATTGCATAAAAATAACATATATGAAACTACATTGGACAATATGATGCACGATGGGATATATAATATTCCACTCAATCATATCATTTTCACTATTCGATTCAAAACTTATAGAAATATAGAAAATACTGCATAGCTGCCAACTCTTCCGGTTTTTCTGGAAGATTTTTCACCACTATCTTCAAACAGTTTTAATTTACAATAAAATTTCATTCATAAAACATGATTCAATTTTAATGAATTACTTTCTTGTTCAACGCAAAATGATTTCCACAAGATATTAAATGTTAACAATAGTATTAGAGAATCATTTTCTTCTTTTTCATGTATTTTTACTGGGAAATAAAACATTGCTTATGTAATTGATGTCGGAAATTTACTTCTTACGACTGACATATTCAAAAACTGAAGAATGCGACTAAAATGACTGTCCCTCAAATTGCTTAATGTTTGGGCATTTTTTTTTCCGAGACTAAATCTGGAATGCAGACCCACCAGTCGGTCTGTAAAACTGGTTTATAATGACGGTCAGCAGCGTCTGCATCCCATCCTAAGATTTCGGTATTCCAAGCAAGTCGCAATCTATGAATTTGCGGGATTCCGTCGATATTGAGATTATGCGCAAATTAAGCACACTTAATTTAGCAATAGCATTACGGAAATATTGCTATTGATAGGTGAATTCACCAAAAAAATTTAATATTATTTTGTGAAAATAAAACTTTTAAATGTAGCAGACATAATGATGACGTAAAATCTTGGTAACGTAAGAGTTGTAAGGCTTTCTATACATAGGAGCCGTTGACAGTACTCATGCAAGTGTAAACGATTCTGAAGAGTTTCAAAAACACTCAAAGGATGCGCTCTTTGTGAGGTTAATAAAAATTACATACGAAATTAAATTGGACTCAATGACGGCTGAGGGGATGCATTATATCCGACTGAGTTATAGCATTTTCACCATTAGTCATGAAAATACATAAGCATTACTGATTTTTGCTAAATTCGTCTCTTGTTCAATACATGTCGATTATTGCCAAATACAAATGTTTGACAAATAATAGTAGAGAATCATTTTCTTCATTTTTCGTGGATTTTTACCAAGAAATCCACCATTGTTCATGTAACTGACATCGGAAATTTGTTTTCCGCTGCATTTCAAAAACTTCGTAATTCGACGGAATTGAATGCCCTTCAAAGAGGTCAGTATGAATTTGAATTTCACAGTGCACCCACATATCCTACATTTAGAAAGCCTAACGACTGAAGTTTTGACATCACCACTCGACGTTCATTACGCCGTCACAGTTTTACTTTCATAAAGTAAAAATATTTATTTTTTCTGGTGAATGCTACAGATATTCGAAAATCTCTTAATTTAAGAATAAAGATTAAAATACCTTTGTGATAAAAAACAATTGATTATGATCTATTTCATTATTACATTACAAAATTAGTTACGGTAAAAAAATTGCCCTTTTTCATAAATTTAATTTTTCTCTCTCAGATCATTAAAATGTTGTTATGCGTGAGTAAATTCAGCATAAATTTTAAATAGTCTTACTTAATGAAAATAAAACTGAGATGGGCTCATTTTTGAAGGCCTACTGATGACATGAAAACTTGGTTACGTAGCAATTGTTAGGCTTTCTACAAGTAAGAGGTGTTGAGTACACCCACAGCAAATTTACTATTTAACAGCTTCAATCGTCAATGTGCATTGCATATTAAGGCAAAGCTACCCAAGAGATACATTCCTTAGGAGAATTGTTTGAGAAGGAGGACTTGTTAAGGGATTATAAAAGTAGTAGATAAATAAGAGTTCTGCCCATGCGGTGCCATGTTAATTCTGCGGTGCTGCCTGGATGAGTGCGTTCCCTAGGCTGAGCGGGGAAGGGGGGCGTGGTCGGACCGGATGTTGAGAGAGGAAGTTGGAAAGGGTTGATAAGAATTTTTTTTCCTTTTTTTTTTTTCAAATAAGGGGACTTGTAATTTTTTTCAGATTTTCACATATTTTACAAATAAGGGGACTTGTAATTTTTTCAAATAAGGATACTTGGAAAAATTTTCAGATTGTGACATATTTTTTGAAATAAGGGGACTTGGAAAAATTTTTTCAAATTTGAACGCGCAACCTACAAAAGAATTCATAGGCTAATGATTGTTGTCCATTAGGCCGAGAATCCTTCAGGTATAAAATTGTAGGTGTATTGTGTTATACTTTAGTTTTCAAAATGAATTGGTCGAGTGAAGTTGTAGGAGTGACATGCATGTATATGTGTATGTGTATAATTTTGGCGCTCATCTATAGTTTTACCGGAAGTGATAAGTTTGCGTTTGATTTTGTTTTACACTTAAATGAAACGGGAAACGTAACGTTTTCTCTGTGATGAATATGCGATTGAGGATTAATATAACGAATAATCATATTTTATGCTGCAATGAAGAAAGCGTATCACGACCCAGCTCACGAGGCGAGTTTTGGTGGTGTAAATGCCTTATACCGTGCTGCTCGAGGAAGAGTAAGCAAACCGCAGATTCGGAATTGGTTACAAGGGGTGGATGCATACACTCTTCACAGACCGGCGCGCAGGAAATTCCCGACAAATCGAGTAATTGTTTATGCGAAAGACCATCAGTGGCAAGCGGATCTAGTGGATCTACAAAATTTAAAACAGTACAATGATCAATACCGATACCTCCTGACATGTACAGACGTCCTATCAAAATATAGTTTTGTGGCACCCCTTAAATCGAAGCGGGGAGAGGATATTGTGAATGCTTTCCGTTCCTTCTTTTCGGAGCGTAAACCTAAACTTTTACAGACGGATCAAGGTACCGAATTTAAAAATGCAAAGTTCCAATCTTTTTTAAAGCAACAAAACGTGCGATTTTTCACGACGTATAATAATACAAAGGCGTCCGTTGTAGAGAGGTTTAATCGTACTTTGAAAACAAAAATGTGGAAATATTTCACGAGTAAACGAACTTACCGCTATATAGACGTTTTGAACCAATTGGTGCACAGCTACAATCACACCTTTCACTCGAGTATTAAACGAGCGCCTGCAGAAGTGACAGAGTCTAATGAGCAGGATGTGTGGTTTACCCTATACGGTGATATGGAAAACATCCCAAAAAAGCCCTGCGTTTTTAAAATGGGGGATACAGTACGCGTATCCAAACATAAATTGACCTTTGAGAAAGGTTACGAAACCAACTGGTCGGAAGAACTGTTTACCGTGACGGAATGTGTGGCAAGAGACCCCCCAGTGTACCGGATCAAGGACTTGATGGGCGAACCTATTCTGGGAACGTTTTATGCTCAAGAACTTCAAAAAGTACACCCCAAGGAAAACTTTGATATAGAAAAAGTATTAAAAAAGCGAACACGTCGAGGACGTGTAGAATACTTTGTGAAATTCAGAGGTTACCCCCAAAAATTTAATGTATGGATACCTTCCGAAAATATATTCGCACTATAAATAGAGGAATCATAGTACCGAAACGACATTTGTAAAGATGAATTTCTATCTAACACTGCCGAGTGATAGCTCTATGAACTACTTTCCCGAGAATAAAATTTCTCATTTTATCACGCGTTTACCAACCCCCATTGAATTAAACGGCGAATGGGAGGTAGGTTTAGCGGAATTTATGTATCCGCATACCTGGTATAATGTGAATGCTCAAAATAATTTGATTGGATTTGATTTAGGCGACGGAAAAATAATAGGTAGACGCGTACCCCCCGGATTTTATGACTCTGTTTACGAAATTTTAAACGCCATTCGCATTAAAGATATTGAAAATAAAATATTTTTTGAATATAACAACGTAACAAAGCGCGTGCGCATTTCAGTGAAAAACAAGGCTAGAGTTTTTTTGTACCCTGGCTTATCTCAACTGTTGGGTTTTGATCCTTGCGAAATTGAATGTTTTGAAGAAAACACTGAAACGACTTCGGAAAGCCCATATGTTGCAGACCCGTGTGCTCATTACAGGACATTGATGGTGTATTCGGATATAATAGAATCGCAGATCGTAGGCGATGTATTAGCACGGCTATTGCGTATTGTGAATGTGACCGGGAAGGACGGCGAAGTAATCAGTGCCCAGTTTGATCGCCCCCACTATATACCGCTCTCGAGAAAAAATTTTCAGACGATCGAAATCGTTATAAGGACCCACACTGGTGAATTAGTGCCATTTGAACGCGGACGCTCGTACGTTAAACTTCATTTTAGGCAAAAATACCTCTCTTGAAAATGTATGTGCCTTATCAGTGTTGCCAAAAATCCTTTGAGGATTATTATACGCATCAGTCTGGCAATGGACTTAATTTTTATCAAGGAGCACCATTTCAAAAAGGATACGGATTTGGCGGTCTTTTTAGATCATTTTTTAGAGCAGCAGTACCGATGCTCAAGAGCGGCGCAAAGACTATTGGTAGACATTTATTTAACAGCGGAGTGGATATCTTGAATGACGTATCTAAGGGCGAGGACCTTAAAACAGCCGCAAGACGACGCATGAAAGAAGCAGGGAAGCAGCTCACCGACAAAGCAGCAGCTAAAGTGAAATCGATGATTGGATCTGGACGCAATAAAAAGAGGAAGCGACGTGTGAAAAAACGTCAGTCGTAGACGAACCAAGAAGGTGAAAGGTCACGATATTTTTGCTTAATCATGTACGGTTTAATTCACAAGGACTCGATAGCCTGCGCTAAATCCGAGTTGGACTTATTTGTGATGCCCCCTACTCAAACGGCTATCGAAAAAGGACAGTTTGTTGAATATCACCCTATTGCCAACATACAAAATGGAGGACCTGTAGAATTTAACATATCTGGAAGCGGAGAAGAATATTTAGACCTCTCTTCGTCTCACATCTACGTGAAAGTAAAAATTGTAAAGTCGGGTGGTGCCGACCTGGACGAAAAGGATGCCGTGGCCCCTGTTAATTTATTTTTACATGCCCTCTTTTCGCAAGTAGACGTTAGTTTGAATGAGCGAGTGATTTCGACATCGAGCAATACTTACCCGTACAGAGCCTACATCGAAACTTTAATGAATTATGGGGAAGATGCCAAGAAAAGCTTACTTTCCTGTTCCTGTTTTTACAAGGATACGAATCTGGCAACAGCCGATCCCACGGCTAAGACCGATGCAAACGAAGGACTCAAGAAACGCTATCACCTAACTTCTAAGAGTAAAACTTTAGATATGATTGGTCAATTGCACTGCGATATTTTCCAGCAAAATAGACTTTTACTGAACATGGTGGATGTAAAGATAAAAATGACGCGCAGGAAGCCCAATTTTTGTTTGATGTCTGCTACAGCTAATGAATATAACGTGATATTAGAGCATGCATCATTGTTTATTAGAAAAGTGAAAGTGAGTCCCGGTGTTTCACTCGGACATGCAAAAGCTCTGGAGAAAACTTCAGCTAAATATCCCATTGATCGAGTTATGTGCAAGTTGTATTCTGTAACTGCAGGCAGTTGGTCCTTTTTACAAGACAATGTGTTTCTGGGAGTCATGCCCAAACGTGTGATTGTGGGATGTCTGGATAATGCTGCAGTGAGCGGACAATATAACCTAAATCCGTTTTTGTTTGATGACTGTGACGTTACCTATTTAAGCATATTTGTGGACGGGAACCCCTTGCCCAGCAAAGCACTAGAGTTAAATTTTGAAAACAACAGTTACATACGTGCTTATCATCGTCTATTTTCGAGTTTTAATCAAGATAAGGGTATATTTTTAACCCGAGAAGATTTTGCACAAGGCCACACCCTCTATGCTTTCGACTTGACCGCGGATCTCTGTGATGGGCCTCATTTAAGTTTACAACACCAAGGTAATCTACGATTAGAAATTAAATTTGCCAAAGCCTTGAACAAGACCATCTCCGTATTTATTTATGCCGAATTTGAAAACGTGATTGAAATTTCAAAATCGCGTGACGTCTTATGTGACTACCCCAATTGAGAAGAATGAATACATTTCAGCTGCGACAAGTACTTTCTACGGATCCCTTTACAAAAAAGCACTTTTTGGATGTATATGCGAGTGACGAGTTACCCGAAAAATTTTCAAAGTACCCTGCCTCTCTCGTGTTGAATGTTGATCGATCTACTCAACAAGGAAGTCACTGGCTTGCTTTTTATTTACATTCGCCTATACAGATTGAGTTCTTTGATTCTTACGGAAATGCACCGGAAACCTTTAAAGGACCTATTCTGTACTTTGCATCGAGATATCCCAATATAAACTTTAACCGACTCAAGTTACAAAGTGATGTTACAGCTGTTTGTGGCCAATACTGTACATATTATCTCTATTGTAAATCTAAAGGTCGTACATTAAATCAGATTGTGTCTACTTTCGTACCAAAAAGTATATGTAATGACAAACTAGTGTGTAATTTTGTCGCCAAACGATTTCATGTTTATGTGAACTTTTATCAATAAAAAAACTATTTAAACAGTACTCACCATGTGTCTGTCTTCATTCACAATGGATTTCCCAGCCTTGCAAACACCGTTTAAATTGGTTGTCTGTGCTCCCACGCAAAGTGGTAAAAGTTTTTAGGTGAAACAATTACTCAGTTTCAAACGGGAAATGTTTTCACAAGTACCAGATAAAATAGTATGGTTCTATGGAATATATCAAAGCTTGTTCGATGAGATAGAGGGTGTAACTTTTGTAGAAGGGCTTCCATCTGATTATCGAGAATACATAGGAAATAATACATTATTTATAATAGATGATCTAATGCATGAATGCGGAAACAGTAAAAACATATGTCAACTTTTTACGAGAGGTTCGCATCATTTAAATATAAGTGTTATTTTTTTAACACAAAACTTTTTTCACCAAGGTTCTCAAATGAGGGAGATATCCTTGAACGCACATTACCTTGTACTTTTTAGGAATCGTATAGATATGTCTCAGATAACACATTTGGGAAGGCAATTGTTCCCTAGACATTTAAAATTTTTTCAAGAAGTCTACGAAGACGCGACTAAAAAACCCTATTCATACTTGTTTATTGATTTATGCCCTCAAACCGATGAAAAAATGCGTTTGCGCACCGACATTTTACCCAATCAGACACAATATGTTTATCAGTTGAAAAATGTATAAATAGAAACATTCTGAAATTTTTATTTAGTTTACAAGATGACACCATGCAAAAAGAATCTTAATCGCCTGTAACTTTTACAAATTTGTCCTATCAAATTACGAAAAAGTCTTTTAAAAAAGCTCCCAAACTCTTGTATCCGATTAATCTGCAACTGCAGTCTTAATTTATTAAAAGGAAACATTCCGCTTTCCCCTAAGCAAAAGACCTCTTTAAAAAAACACAAGAATACTCTACGAAAGCTTGCTACTAAATCCCCATTATATGTTAAACGTAAGCTGATTGTTCAAAAAGGGGGATTTTTAAATATTTTACTACCTGCTGCCCTGTCGGTACTTACAAGTCTCATATCCCGTTCATGATTCTGAATGGAGTTTGCAAAGAAGTATGCTCTCGTCCCAAAAGAGGTTTTGAACAGACATGTGCCAACGGAACAGCAAATGACTGAATTTGATAAAGAAATGATGAAAATATTGAATAGTCGTCAAAGTGAACACGATAAAGTGAAACTATATTATGCCCTTTTAAGAAAAAAACTAAACATGGAAAACTATAATTCATCATTACCTGTACAACTTAATGTAGAAGCGGATTCATCATGGCGTGTACAACCAGCTGCTTCATCATAACCGCAAGAAGAAATTATACAGCAAGAGAAAACGCCCTATGACGACATTATTTGAAATTCTGTTCCTGCTTCAATGAAAAGACTGGCAGCAACTCTACTGGAATTGTTAAAAAGAAATCCGAGTGTACTACACTGGGATCAAAATGGACAACTTATGTATAAAAATGAAAACATTCCCTCATCCAATGTGGCTGACCTGTTCAATATGATTTTCACCACACGAAGGAAAACGGACATTAGTGGCAGAGACATATTTTTAAAAGCAATGGAAGACCTGAATATTCCTAGACATTTTATAAAAAATCAACATGCTTTTATTAAAACGGAGCCTCCTGTAAAACGCAATCCACCTGTAAAATCACGTAGACTAGAAAATGTGAAACCTTCCAAGCGGAAGTCTTCGGAAAGTGTAAAGTGGGATTTTGAATAAAATATTTGATTATTTGTAAATTGTTTACCGTTTTTCTTATTTTCCCACGTAAAGCACAGAAATAGTAATCAACTGTAAATAACTCATGTGTATACATTCTCTGATAATCCAACTATTGGTAAAATGTATCCTAGTTTACGTCTCCTGTTTCACAGGAAATGTACTAAGTGTAAAACAAATTAAAATATATTTATCTACTTGAGAGAAAAACTAACTTTGTGTATCTTACTTGCTAAAACACGAAATGATCTGCAATAGATAATATTCTCAAACAGCACAATCTCCTGTGATGCAAGATATTGCTACTTTGTATTTTTTTTTTAAATGCAAAGAGATATTCAAATTAAGAGGGATATAATATTTACCCCCCACTAGAAAAATTATTTCTTGAATAACACCTTATTTGTTCTAAGACACCCATTTAAATACAACATGCATGAATAAAACCTTATACGTTTTAAGGTATCCCCTTTATAATTCTGAATATGTTAAAAATGAATCACTTTTAGAAATTTTTTTACAATTAAAGAAATAAGTAAACCTTTCAAAATAAAAATAAAAAATAGTTTAAAAATTTTTCTTGATAAATTAAAAACATTTTAAAATTATTTTAGTTTAAGTCAGCTCCTGATTAAAAAATTTTTTTTCTTGATAAATTAAAAACACTTGATTCAAACAACGTTTCTTGATAAATTTAAAACATTGGATTAATTTTTTTTTCTTGATATAAATTAAAAACACTTTTAAAAATAAATGCACTTTAAAATTAAGTACTTAAAAATAAAAACATTTGAAAATATTTAAACTGGATTAATTTTTTTTCTTGATATAAATTAAAAACACTTTTAAAAATAAATGCACTTTAAAATTAAGTACTTAAAAATAAAAACATTTGAAAATATTTAAACTGGATTAATTTTTTTCTTGATATAAATTAAAAACACTTTTAAAAATAAATGCAGTTTAAAATTAAGTACTTAAAAATAAAAACATTTGAAAATATTTAAACTGCATTTTTTTTCTTGATATAAATTAAAAACACTTTTAAAAATAAATGCACTTTAAAATTAACTAATTAAAAATAAAAATATTTGAAAATATTTAAACTGGATTAATTTTTTTATATAAATTTAAATACTTTTCTTATTAAACATTATTTTTAGATGAATTAAATATTATTTTAGTAAAGATTTTAAAATAAATAGACACATATACACAGAAATAAAAACAAATTAGGTACAAATCAACACATTTATGTTTACATACTATAATTTAAACTCACTTTCAATAAATTGCATATAATCCTTTACACACAGCAAGTTGAAAAATTCCTTATTGAAGTTGCATTTACAATATTGATCTTTTAATGTCTTTGCAATAGTGTTCATATTCAGGTAAAGATAACATTTTTTACCAACGCGATGAAATTTGTCCGCATCGGACAACTGTAAATCGCAATGTCTGTTTTGTCCGGGTGAGTTTACCTTACACCCTTCGCACGAAAAGAGTTTATTTACAATAAATTTAAGTTCTTGTACGCATTCTTTATAAATGTTTTCTTTACTCACTGAAGCACTGTCATGCATGTCTTGCTGACAGGGTGTCAAATTTACACATAAGAGTTGTGGTAAGTACACAGTAAAAATAATATCCACAAGAATTTGCGTTATCGTTGCTGAAATCTCATTCAATTTTAATATTTGGCTTTCACACAATTTAACACATGATGTTTTTAAAGAATACACATCCTCATTTCGAAAAATTTGTTGGAGTACGCAGTATTCCTCGTCATGTCTAAAGACAGCTAACTGATTGTTGGCAATAAACGAGGGATTAGAATAATGCAAATTGAAATCACTAAGTTTCTCACTCAGTTCAGCCCAAGTCTGAGGCAACATAAGTATCCCTCTTTTGGTAGGAAACCAGTCATATTCGTTGAAGTAGTGGCACTCGCGAATATGCAGACGAATTCCTTTTTCTTTATCGCAATATAGCAATACGAACATACCCCATTCGAGCTTCCACCAGCTAAGAAGAGTATTCGTCTCTTCATACAGTTGCTCCAGCCAGTCTCCACTCGGGATGAAAGAGTCCTCCACGTTACTCTTTTTCTGAGCAGGGCTAGTAATAGAGTTTAATTTACGTTTACGAGTGGAAGGCGCTAATTTTCTAAATGTTAGACTTATTCGCGATTCTTTAACGTCGGGTTCAGCAGGTATTCCATGCGTGAATAGTTTATTCGTTGGGTGCTTCATTTCGTACAGGGAACCGTGAGCAAGCTGAATAGACACCATATCGCAATTCGGTCTTTTAAATTCGATGCTTCTTTGAGCACCGAAACTTAGCACACAAATCGGCACGGAACGGGTCTAAGACTGCTTTCATTATCCTTATGATGTCCAATTTTGAAGTCCCGTCTGGGTAATAATTCAGCAGCACGTAGTTGAACTGTTGACTCGTCACTTTTTGCACATCATCACGCAGCTTTTGTAGAAGGGGGCACCAGGGATGAGTTTCAACAGATGCTCCTGGAAAACTCATAGCTTAATCCATCATCCCCAAAAGCTAGCACCTTGCGATTGGGGGTATATTGTTTACCCGAAATTTGCAGAGTGAGCGTTTGAAATGGCAACTCCAATAGCTCGTTGAATATTTTGTCTGCATCATCTTTGAGTATAAAACTCTGGAGTATAATTCAAAATTTAGTTGATTCTCGGTATAAGAAGTCATTTTTGAACTTTAAAATACTTTTCCAAAACTATAAAGCAAGAGCAACAAAATTGCGTCCTATCTCATAGAAATTTAAACTGGAAATGGCTTATCTATTACATTTGCCCTCTGAATGCACAGTACATGACGTAGCGAGGGGTAGGAATCGTTGGCTAATCAGCGAACGAGGGTGCAGTCTTATCTATCACATTTAACCTCTGAAAGGACAGTACGTGACCAAGCGGGGGTAGCATTGGCTTATCAGAAAAGGTGGGAAAAGATGACCAATGTTTATTGAGTCATGGGGAGGTTCTAATCTTCACACATTGGCTTATCAGAAAAGGTGGGCAGTTCTAAGATGACCAATGCTCATTGAGTCAACGGGAGGGTTCCTTATCTCCCTCTACTACTATAAGGATAGCAGATAAGGAGATCATTTCTATTCTGTTCAAGGCACGAAGTGTGCACGAATTTTTGTTCAGCTCTCATACTATCAGACGTGTTTTATTTCTTTAAAAACTTTTTAGCAAAGTTGTATTCGACAATGACTCTTCAGTGAATAACACTTTGGATTTTTCAGACGAGAAAGTAAGTACATTTCTTTTTATTTTATTTTATTTAACAATATAATGAGCTTATTTTAAATTTTGTTGTATTATTTAGACTCATTTTTAAAAGTGAGATTATGTTGTTAGGTTGAATGTTTCTAGTACATTTAATATGTTTAAAGCTTAGATTTCACGCACGCTATTATTAATACGTTTTATTCCGTGTAAACTTGTGTTTAGGCAATTCGTTAAATAAAAACTTGTTTAGGTAATAACATAATTAAAAGTTTATTTATTTAATTAAGTAGTATTTATTAGCTTATTTAAAATTATGTCAAAATCGCTTATTTGATAAATAAATGTTAAAAATCTGAAAAAAATTTAAAATCTCCTTATTTCAAAATATGTCCAATCTGAAAAAAATTAAAATATCCTTATTTTAAAAATTGTTAAAGTTGAAAAATTTTTCCAAGTCCCCCTTTTTTCAAAAAAAAATCTTAAAATCTGAAAAAATTACAAG
>JAWZYV010018271.1:0-25179 GCA_038373885.1 Cheiracanthium punctorium | reverse complement strand
GAGAGGGTAGTTTATTCTCAATGCTATGAATAAATGGTTACTACTGATTAGGAGCTTAAACCAGGCGTAATAATAAATGACACAAGCATATAAATTTAAACATTTTATTTCTTGGATGTTCATACTTATAAGTAAAAAGGAAATGAGTAACAAAAATTTGAACAATATTTACATGTTCTTTTCATTGGCTAGGACTTTTTTTAGAAAGCCTTGCCTTTTTTTTAATTTTGTAAAAATCTTCACACTACTCTGATATTATCAAGCCTTGAACTGTAGATTCCTTCATCAAACCCCTATCGTTTGCTCATCAAAGAAAATTTTCTCAACTGGTGCTAATGTGCCAGGTAAGCAGAAGGGATACTGCACAATCTTGATCAGATGGTGGGCTGCTATGCGATTCTCCTTCACAGTTAATTATTTTTACTTTTTTGGTCATCTATAACCAAATTTAATTTTTAAAGTAAATTTTGTTTAAATTCTAAAAAAGTCTTGTATGCTTCTATTTTTTATAAAGTGATTATGTACACAAAATTGGGTGTTTACCAGAGGCAGGGGTAAATACCCATTTTTTAAAACCTTACCCACTGGGTATATTGCCTAACCCAAATCTATAGTAAGAAATTCTCACTCATCCCCCCCCCTCTCCTTAATAAAAGCCCTGCTCTTGATAAATTGACAGAGAAGATACAAAAGAAATTTCAAAAGTGAAATTTTGTTTTACTTTTTATACACTTTGAACAGGTAAAATACATGTATATTTTTTAATAACTTAGCCCCTCGGAAAACTGTTCAAATTAGTTTATACTAAAATTTTGGTTTATTGTATGATTTGTTAGAGGGCAACCATCCTAACTGAGATAACATTTAGTTATCAATTCTTGTTTTTGAATCCGTGTTGAAAATTTTCGAATAGAGCTTGAACAATTTTTTATAATTTAAAATATTTGTATACTTTGTATATGTTAATTTATTAAATAATTCCATTTTGATTTCTGTTTAATATTTCACATAAAATCTTTATTTTTTTTCTAAGCAAAGTTTTGCAGCCTTAAGATACAATAAATTAACAGAGAAAGATAATCGTCACTTAAAAAAAGATTACATTATCTGTCTTGTGGATGTCAGTGAGTACTGACACATCGATTTTTTTTTTTTTTTGCCTCTTAAGTCCATTATATGAAAGAAATCCCCCTTGCTAGGACGTATTCAAGAGGAGGGTCTAGGGGGTCCGTACGCCCTGCAAAATTTCAATGTTTATTAACAAAATGATTTTTTTTTTTGAAAAATTTTGCCTTTTCCACTGTTTGGACCCACTCTAATTTTTTCTGCATACGTCCCTGCCATATTGGTATAAACATGCATAGATATGCATTATGTTATCCTAATTGTTAAGTGAAACAATGAAATAATTTAATCTGATTGTGTTTACAATTTTTATTGAAAAAATATATTATTGGGTAATATGAATAAATGTCTTACTAGGATTTTTCTACAAATTTAATATAAAACATTCTATTGAATGTTCTCTTGTATTTAACTATAAATATTTAGTTAATCTGCTGGTCTTTTTTTGTAAATATATTGTTATAATATCCTAATTGGGGTTGCCAACTGTCCCGCTTCTACAACTTTTGAAAACATCTTGTGGAAGGTTTGCACAGTGAAATGATGTTTAGTTATTAAAATGACTGTTTAGTTATTAAATTGCCCAGTCTTTCGGGCGACACATTATGATTTCAAAAACAACCCTATAAGATTATTGTTTTCGCAAATTGCCTGCGTATTTCAGATGGCTCTGGTTGGAGGGTGGAGGTATAAAAAAAAATTTGTAATGTACACCCCTGACCACTTGTATAGAGCCTTTTAATCTTAGTCCACAAAACTACTCACATTCCTGATGCCATGTCACTAATTCTAGCTCTGTGTCACTGATTTTTTTCCACTGGTTGGACTGAGCAACCCGTAAGAAGCCCGTTTCGGGGGGACGACGGTCAGTCTTCTGATCTTATCAGACTTTAGTTAACTTTCTTTTTTGTGTATTTTCTACTTTACCATGTATCATAAATTTGTAATGTACACCCCCGACCACTTGTATAGAGCCTCTTAATCTCAGTCCACAAAACTACTCACATTCCTGATGCCATGTCACTAATTCTAGCTCTGTGTCACTGATTTTTTTCCACTGGTTGGACTGAGCAACCCGTAAGAAGCCCGTTTCGGGGGGACGACGGGTCAGTCTTCTGATCTTATCAGACTTTAGTTAACTTTCTTTTTTGTGTATTTTCTACTTTACCATGTATCATAAATTTGTAATGTACACCCCCGACCACTTGTATAGAGCCTCTTAATCTCAGTCCACAAAACTACTTACATTCCTGATGCCATGTCACTAATTCTAGCTCTGTGTCACCGATTTTTTTCCACTGGTCGGACTGAGCAACCCCAAGAAGCCCGTTCGGGGACGACGGTCAGTCTTCTGATCTTATCAGAATTAGTTAACTTTCTTTTTTGTGTATTTCTACTTTACCATGTATCATAAATTTGTAATGTACACCCCCGACCACTTGTATAGAGCTCTTAATCTCAGTCCACAAAACTACTTACATTTCTGATGCATGTCACTAATTCTAGCTCTGTGTCACGATTTTTTTCCACTGGTCGGACTGAGCAACCGTAAGAAGCCGTTTCGGGGGACGACGGGTCAGTCTTCTGATCTTATCAGACTTTAGTTAACTTTCTTTTTTGTGTATTTTCTACTTTACCAGGATTCAGGTATATAGGCATTAATGACTTTGACATGATCTTTTGCCCATTCTTCCGGGCGACACATATAATTTCAAAAACACCCCCATAAGATTATTGTTTTTGGAAATTGCCTGCGTATTTCAGACGGCTCTGGTTGGAGGGTGGAGGTATAAAAAAAAATTTGTAATGTACACCCCCGACCACTTGTATAGAGCCTGTTAATCTCAGTCCACAAAACTACTTACAATCCTGATGCCATGTCACTCATGATTGAAAGTGATTTTGCATTTGGCAGTTATGACATATCTTTCCAGGATGAGTCGATCTTTAACGTTGAGGTCGTATGTAGCACCAAACTCTCATTGATCAGCTTGCAGTTTTATTTCAAAGATGAATGCGGCAAAGTTTTGACCGTGTGTTTGCATCATGTTGAAGACAAATGACTGGCATTAATGACTTTGACATTGACAAGATCTTTTGCCCAGTCTTCCGGGCGACACATATAATTTCAAAACAACCCCCATAAGATTATTGTTTTTGCAAATTGCCTGCGTATTTCAGACGGCTCTGGTTGGAGGGTGGAGGTATAAAAAAAAATTTGTAATGTACACCCCCGACCACTTGTATAGAGCCTCTTAATCTCAGTCCACAAAACTACTTACATTCCTGATGCCATGTCACTAATTCTAGCTCTGTGTCACTGATTTTTTTCCACTGGTTGGACTGAGCAACCCGTAAGAAGCCCGTTTCGGGGGGACGACGGGTCAGTCTTCTGATCTTATCAGACTTTAGTTAACTTTCTTTTTTGTGTATTTTCTACTTTACCATGTATCATAAATTTGTAATGTACACCCCCGACCACTTGTATAGAGCCTCTTAATCTCAGTCCACAAAACTACTTACATTCCTGATGCCATGTCACTAATTCTAGCTCTGTGTCACCGATTTTTTTCCACTGGTCGGACTGAGCAACCCGTAAGAAGCCCGTTTCGGGGGGACGACGGGTCAGTCTTCTGATCTTATCAGACTTTAGTTAACTTTCTTTTTTGTGTATTTTCTACTTTACCAGGAATCAGGTATATAGGCATTAATGACTTTGACATGATCTTTTGCCCATTCTTCCGGGCGACACATATAATTTCAAAAACACCGTAAGATTATTGTTTTTGCAAATTGCCTGCGTATTTCAGACGGCTCTGGTTGGAGGGTGGAGGTATAAAAAAAAATTTGTAATGTACACCCCCGACCACTTGTATAGAGCCTTTTAATCTTAGTCCACAAAACTACTTACGTGACTGATGCCATGTCACTCTAATTCTAGCTATGTGTCACTGATTTTTTTTCCACTGGTCGGACTGAGCAACCCGTAAGAAGCCCGTTTCGGGGGGACGACGGGTCAGTCTTCTGATCTTATCAGACTTTAGTTAACTTTCTTTTTTGTGTATTTTCTACTTTACCATGTATCAGGTATATAGGAATTAATGACATTGACATGATCTTTTGCCCAGTCTTTCGATCGACACATATCATTTCCAAAACACACCTCTAAGATTGTTTTTTGCAAATTGCCTGCGTATTTCAGATGGCTCTGGTTGGAGGGTGGAGGTATAAAAAAAAAATTGTAATGTACACCCCCGACCACTTGTATAGAGCCTTTTAATCTCAGTCTACAAACAAACTTACGTGACTGATGCCATGTCACTCTAATTATAGCTATGTGTCACTGATTTTTTTTCCACTGGTCGGACTGAGCAACCCGTAAGAAGCCCGTTTCGGGGGGACGACGGGTCAGTCTTCTGATCTTATCAGACTTTAGTTAACTTTCTTTTTTGTGTATTTTCTACTTTACCATGTATCAGGTATATAGGAATTAATGACATTGACATGATCTTTTGCCCAGTCTTTCGATTGACACATATCATTTCCAAAACACACCTCTAAGATTATTGTTTTTGCAAATTGCCTGCGTATTTCAGATGGCTCTGGTTGGAGGGTGGAGGTATAAAAAAAAAATTGTAATGTACACCCCCGACCACTTGTATAGAGCCTTTTAATCTCAGTCCACAAACCTACTTACGTGACTGATGCCATGTCACTCTAATTATAGCTATGTGTCACTGATTTTTTTTCCACTGGTCGGACTGAGCAACCCGTAAGAAGCCCGTTTCGGGGGGACGACGGGTCAGTCTTCTGATCTTATCAGACTTTAGTTAACTTTCTTTTTTGTGTATTTTCTACTTTACCATGTATCAGGTATATAGGAATTAATGACATTGACATGATCTTTTGCCCAGTCTTTCGATCGACACATATGATTTCCAAAACACCCCTCTAAGATTATTGTTTTTGCAAATTGCCTGCGTATTTCAGATGGCTCTGGTTGGAGGGTGGAGGTATAAAAAAAAATTTGTAATGTACACCCCCGACCACTTGTATAGAGCCTTTTAATCTCAGTCCACAAACATACTTACGTGACTGATGCCATGTCACTCTAATTATAGCTATGTGTCACTGATTTTTTTCCACTGGTCGGACTGAGCAACCCGTAAGAAGCCCGTTTCGGGGGGACGACGGGTCAGTCTTCTGATCTTATCAGACTTTAGTTAACTTTCTTTTTTGTGTATTTTCTACTTTACCATGTATCAGGTATATAGGAATTAATGACATTGACATGATCTTTTGCCCAGTCTTTCGATCGACACATATGATTTCCAAAACACCCCTCTAAGATTATTGTTTTTGCAAATTGCCTGCGTATTTCAGATGGCTCTGGTTGGAGGGTGGAGGTATAAAAAAAAATTTGTAATGTACACCCCCGACCACTTGTATAGAGCCTTTTAATCTCAGTCCTAAAACATACTTACGTGACCTATGCCATGTCACTCTAATTCTTGCTATGTGTCACTGATTTTTTTTCCACTGGTCGGACTGAGCAACCCGTAAGAAGCCCGTTTCGGGGGGACGACGGGTCAGTCTTCTGATCTTATCAGACTTTAGTTAACTTTCTTTTTTGTGTATTTTCTACTTTACCATGTATCAGGTATATAGGAATTAATGACATTGACATGATCTTTTGCCCAGTCTTTCGGTCGACACATATAATTTCAAAAACACCCCTAAGATTATTGTTTTTGCAAATTGCCTGCGTATTTCAGATGGCTCTGGTTGGAGGGTGGAGGTATAAAAAAAAATTGTAATGTACACCCCCGACCACTTGTATAGAGCCTTTTAATCTCAGTCCTACAAACCTACTTACGTGACCTATGCCATGTCACTCTAATTCTTGCTATGTGTCACTGATTTTTTTTCCACTGGTCGGACTGAGCAACCCGTAAGAAGCCCGTTTCGGGGGGACGACGGGTCAGTCTTCTGATCTTATCAGACTTTAGTTAACTTTCTTTTTTGTGTATTTTCTACTTTACCATGTATCAGGTATATAGGAATTAATGACATTGACATGATCTTTTGCCCAGTCTTTCGATCGACACATATAATTTCCAAAACACCCCTCTAAGATTATTGTTTTTGCAAATTGCCTGCGTATTTCAGATGGCTCTGGTTGGAGGGTGGAGGTATAAAAAAAAAATTGTAATGTACACCCCCGACCACTTGTATAGAGCCTTTTAATCTCAGTCCACAAACATACTTACGTGACTGATGTCATGTCACTCTAATTCTTGCTATGTGTCACTGATTTTTTTCCACTGGTCGGACTGAGCAACCCGTAAGAAGCCCGTTTCGGGGGGACGACGGGTCAGTCTTCTGATCTTATCAGACTTTAGTTAACTTTCTTTTTTGTGTATTTTCTACTTTACCATGTATCAGGTATATAGGAATTAATGACATTTGACATGATCTTCTGCCCAGTCTTTCGGGCGACACATATAATTTCAAAAACACCCCATAAGATTATTGTTTTTGCAAATTGCCTGCGTATTTCAGATGGCTCTGGTCGGAGGGTGGAGGTATAAAAAAAAATTTGTAATGTACACCCCCGACCACTTGTATTGAGCCTTTTAATCTCAGTCCACAAACCTACTTACATGGCTGATGCCATGTCACTCTGAATTCTAGCTCTGTGTCACTGATTTTTTTCCACTGGTCGGACTGAGCAACCCGTAAGAAGCCCGTTTCGGGGGGACGACGGGTCAGTCTTCTGATCTTATCAGACTTTAGTTAACTTTCTTTTTTGTGTATTTTCTGCTTTACAATGTATCAGGTATATAGGCATTAATGACTTTGACATGATCTTTTGCCCAGTCTTTCAGGCGACACATACAATTTCAAAAACTCGCCCATAAGATTGTTTTTTCAAATTGCCTGCGTATTTCAGATGGCTCTGGTTGGAGGGTGGAGGTATAAAAAAAAATTTGTAATGTACACCCCCGACCACTTGTATAGAGCCTTTTAATCTCAGTCCACAAACCTACTTATGTGACTGATGCATTGTCACTCTAATTCCAGCTCTGTGAAACTGATTTTTTTCCACTGGTCGGACTGAGCAACCCGTAAGAAGCCCGTTTCGGGGGGACGACGGGTCAGTCTTCTGATCTTATCAGACTTTAGTTAACTTTCTTTTTTGTGTATTTTCTACTTTACCATGTATCAGTTATATAGGCATTTTTGACTTTTGACATGATCTTTTGCCCAGTCTTCCGGGCGACACATATAATTTCAAAAACACCATAAGATTATTGTTTTTGCAAATTGCCTGCGTATTTCAGATGGCTCTGGTTGGAGGGTGGAGGTATAAAAAAAAATTTGTAATGTACACCCCCGACCACTTGAATTGAGCCTTTTAATCTCAGTCCACAAACCTACTTACATGGCTGATGCCATGTCACTCTGAATTCTAGCTCTGTGTCACTGATTTTTTTCCACTGGTCGGACTGAGCAACCCGTAAGAAGCCCGTTTCGGGGGGACGACGGGTCAGTCTTCTGATCTTATCAGACTTTAGTTAACTTTCTTTTTTCTGTATTTTCTACTTTACCATGTATGAGGTATATAGGCATTAATGTCTTTGACACTGACATGATCTTTTGCCCAGTCTTTCGGGCGACACATATAATTTCAAAAACACCCCCATAAGATTATTGTTTTTGCAAATTGCCTGTGTATTTCAGATGGCTCTGGTTGGAGGGTGGAGGTATAAAAAAAAATTTGTAATGTACACCCCCGACCACTTGTATAGAGCCTTTTAATCTCAGTCCACAAAACTACTTACATTCCTGATGCCATGTCACTAATTCTAGCTCTGTGTCACTGATTTTTTTCCACTGGTCGGACTGAGCAACCCGTAAGAAGCCCGTTTCGGGGGGACGACGGGTCAGTCTTCTGATCTTATCAGACTTTAGTTAACTTTCTTTTTTGTGTATTTTCTACTTTACCATGTTCAGGTATATAGGCATTAATGGCTTTGACATGACATGATCTTTTGCCCAGTCTTCCGGGCGACACATATAATTTCAAAAACACCCCCATAAGATTATTGTTTTTGCAAATTGCCTGCGTATTTCAGACGGCTCTGGTTGGAGGGTGGAGGTATAAAAAAAAATTTGTAATGTACACCCCCGACCACTTGTATAGAGCCTTTTAATCTCAGTCCACAAACCTACTTACATGACTGATGCCATGTCACTCATGATTGAAAGTGATTTTGCATTTGGCAGTTATGACATATCTTTCCAAGATGAGTCGATCTTTAACGTTGAGGTCGTATGCAGCACCGAACTCTCATTGATCAGCTTGCAGTTTTATTTCAAAGATGAATGCGGCAAAGTTTTGACCGTGTGTTTGCATCATGTTGAAGACAAATGCTGCAAGCGTGACATTACAAAGAAAGTCCCTTAAATCTGAGTATAAAAGTTGGCAACCTTAGTTCGTGTGCAGTGATTAAATTTTTTCTAAACTGCAGCTAACTTTCCTCTTGTTATAAAATGAAAAAAGGAGGGAAGGAAAAAAAATGTAAAGAAAAGGGAGTTTGAAAAATAAAAAAAAATTCAATTGTAAGGGAGGGGGGAATAAAAACAACAGAGAATAAGAAGGATTTGAAGAAGAAATAAAGAAATGAAAGGAAGGTTAAAGAAATAAGAATTGTAAGCACATTCAGCCATTTAATTTGAATTAAGGATTAATTGAATTCAAAATTTAATCAGAATGGTATCATAAAAAGTAGGAAAGAAGTTAATATTTTTTTTCCTTTACAATATTCCTTAAATTTCCTTAATCACAATTTTCCTTAATTTTTATTGGAAAAAAAATTCTATAGTATACTTTCTAAAAATAAATATGAAATTCGAATAGCATGCTAAAATGTATATCTATCCAGTTTTATACTAATCGCGAAGAAATAGTCCCAAAGAAATAGAATAGAATAATTCTTTGTTTCTTTGATTGTTTTTAAACTCTTTGATATTAATCTTGTAGCAAAGAGTATAAAAATAATATATTTTAAGTGTAATTAGATATGGTTTTTTTGTCCATGTGCTTTTACTCACTGTCATCCACAAGCTATTTAAGTTTTTTGTCATAGTGAAATAGGGCTGCCAGATTTTACTGGGGGACAAAAGAATTTCAGCAAAATATTATCAGAAGTCAAACTGTAAGTTAGATTCTGCTCAGGTTATTCCAGGAAAGTCTAGAATGTATATATATCAACTTTTTCAAAAAAGTTTACTAGATAAAATTAAAGAAAAACCCAACTGAGTTTTTTCGAAATTTCAACTTTAACGTTTTCGATACAGGCAAAAAAGAGAATTCTTTTTCTTTCCTATCTTAAAAAAAGGATTGAAACTAAAAGCTTGATGCTAAATTCTTTTTACCTGGAACTTATCTCCCTTCCCTTTCATGCCTAGTCATAAGTTTATACCAACATATTATAAAACCCAGCTGTTTTGTCATTACATAATATAGAAGGCTATGGTTTTTTCTTTCTCTTTTTAAGGGGGTGGAACTTGACACAATGTGAAAATGTACAAAATGAAAATAAAGCAAAATTTTAGTCTAAACCAGTGTAAAATTTTTGTTAAGGGATAAATTATTAAAAAAAGGTTAATTTTACCTATCCAAAGTGTATAATAAAGCACAATGTTGCACGTTAACAATTTGAGGAAGCTGAAGCTCCCTAGGCCCTTCCCTGGATCCACAACTGGCTAATCAGGTGGACAGTCACAAATTTCATTGCGTTTGATGCTGTGTCCCCACTTAACATCTGTAATCCTTTTGTTATCACTTTGATTCCAAGAATCTAGTAATTCTGAGTATTTCCTTATTTGCATCCATGATGGTGATGCTTCTTTTCTTCAAAGACTCGGAGGGGACAGAAAGGGCAGAGGTGGATACTATGGTATCCATATAATTGTTAGAATACTGCTATGCAAGCAGACTATATACAGTATTTGTTTTCTAAAACCCCCCAAACCCAGTGGGTTGGGTTTTTTTCTAGAAAAAATCCAAACATTTAATCCAGGCATTTACCCTGCCAGGTGATATTGTCCTGCTGCTTGATAGAAAGGAGAGAGAGAGAAAAAAATCATCAGTTAATGTTTTAGAATGTAAATTTCAGAATAATTTTTTCTAGATTTAAAAAAAATTTCTATCACAAGAATTTTTATCCATAATTTAACATTAGTTTGTTCAATTCACTTACTTTTATAATATTAAAATTACTTGAGATTTATATTTTCATCAGTAATTGATTATTTCAATTGATTTCAAAATTTTTTAACTATTTTTTTTAGTGCAATACAAAGAAAAAGCTTTAAGCAGTGTTTTAGTTGCAAAGAAAACTCTTTACATGCTGAGCCCACCATCCATGGGTGTCCATAAATTTTTTTAAGGCAGGGGCATACTTCGGAAAAATTTTCTAGAACGGTTGTGGGGCAAATTTCACACTTGTAACAGTTTGAGTTCCGATTTCAATTTGGGATGCACTTTTGTTGCATCATAACACAGTATACTATATGTTCAGGAGGGGCAAGTGCCCTATCTACCCCCCCCCTTATGGGTGCCCATGCCACCATCCTCAACTTAAAATATCCTAAAAAAAATCCATTTAGTAGTGTTTTTCTGAAAAAACAGGGTTTTTAACAACCCTGGCACATTTCCCTTTTAGTTGAGCCCTAGCATAGTTTTCCTTTCCTGGATGTTAACAACAACAAAAAATACGCAGTGAGCAGTGCCGGTCCTAGATATTTTTCTAAGTGGTGCAAAATACAAAAATGTGCCCCTTTCTTCCTCACATATGCAGTTACAAAAGTTTTCGAAGGGGTTAAAACTGAAATTTCAACTATTTATGGATACTGAAATGTACGAGTTCATATTATGAAGTAAGGTATTTTTTAGCAGTCCCATAGAGATGGCACCCAGTGTGGTTGCACCATTCGCTTCATGCTAGGACCGGCTCTGAATGCGAGGATTAAAACCCTGAGCTAAATCAAAGGAAAGTCTGGTTTTTAACTGCATTTTTGTTTTTTTAAAGGGTGATTCGTGGCTGCATCAGTTTTGCAAAAATTCAAACATTGAAATGTGTTTAAAATTGAATTTCTAAAATTGTTTTTAAAATTGTATATAAATTTTTAAATGTGTATATAAATTTTTAAATGTATATAAAATTTTTAAATGGATATGAAATTTTTAAATGGATATAAAATTGTTTTTAAAATCAAAATTTTTAATCGAATGTTTTAAAAAAATGTTTTAAAATTAATTTTTAATAATCATAGTATTGCTAAAATATTTAAACGTTTTTAAAAGTGAATACAAAATTGTTTTTAAAATCATTATTTTTTAAATCAAATGTTAAATAATATTTTTAAAATTAATTTTTAATAATTATGAGTTTGCCAAAAAGTTTTAACATTTAAACGTTTTTAAATTGAAAGTCTGAAATTGTTTTTAAAAGCAATGTTTTTTAATGAAATGTAAAAAAAATGTTTTTAAAATTCAAATTTATTTTTATGAGACTTAAAATAAGGAAAGCTATATATAAGCGGTGTTGCTGCTATTCAGACCTTGTACGTTTAAAATTTTTTCTTGAGCCACACGATGAATCACCCTTTCCACCTCCATCCCCCCCTGGGTCTAGCAGATGTTTTTTAATGCAGGGTGTCTACCGTAAACGCAGGTCACTTGCACAATTTCATTTGAAGAAATTTTTGAAACTGTGGCAGTTTGCCAATCCAGTACCACCAGCCTATTGATTTCTGTATATCTCGCGTTTAGTTGAAGGCGAGGCCAAAGTAATGTAGTGGGAATTTCACATTCCTATTAAATGGAGACAGGTCTTCACGCAAACAATTAGGTAGACACCCTGTTTTCTTTAATTTTTTTTTAACCTGGCCATATTTTTAATAACAATATCCAATATCCAGAAACAATATCCAATATCCACTCCAATATCCACAACAATATCCACAACAATAGACAATAGCCACAACAATAGACAATAGCCACAACAATAGACAATAGCCACAACAATAGACAATAGCCACAGCAATAGACAATAGCCACAGCAATAGACAATAGCCACAGCAATAGACAATAGCCACAGCAATAGACAATAGCCACAGCAATAGACAATAGCCACAGCAATAGACAATAGCCACAGCAATAGACAATAGCCGCAACAATATCTATCCAGAAACAATCCGATAACAATAACCAGAATTTTGTTTTCAAAATTTTTCTATAGCCACTTAACAGTTTTGTTTTATAGACTGTATGTAAACACGTGACTAAGTGTTATTTTTATCAAAAATGTTTTTAATATTCAAATTTTTAAAAATGTTCAAATTTTTAAATGTTTAAACTTTAAAAATTTTTTAATGTTCAAATTTTTAATGTTCAAATTTTTAATATTCAAATTTTTAAATTTTTAATGTTCAAATTTTTAATATTCAAATTTTTAAATTTTTAATGTTCAAATTTTTAATATTAAAATTTTTTAATTTTTAATGTTCAAATTTGTAAATTTTTAATGTCCAAATTTTTAAATGTAATATAATAAGTTTCTGAATTGTCCCTTCAGTAACTGAAGAACAATAACTGCTAACCATATGCTGATCACAAGTTTTAAAGCAGCTTGATGCAGTTGTGACGTCACGTGCATACTGAAACCATTAGAAAATATTTGTTGCTGCATCCCTATTATTTCATTTAGATTTCTTTGATTTTAAATTAAACTCTTAAAATTAATATAGTAAAACTAAGCTGAAAAAGAAAATCATTTTATTTGCCATTAACAAAAAGTGGGGAGAAAACTAACAAAATGTAGCAGTCAGCCCTACTTTTCAGGGTAAAGCAGTAATGGTGTTCCAACAAAACTGTTAAGTGGTTATTTTTTTTTTTTTTTTAAGGGGGTTCAGCCGATGGTACTTACATATTAGCCCATCAACTGCCTAGTAGAATATAGCTCTTTATTTGCATAAAAAGAGCAATTAAAAAAATTTTCTTTGCTTAAAATGCGCATAAGGTTTTTAAAATTAAAATATCTGTTTTTAAAACTAAATGTTCAAACATGTTTTAATATTAAAAATTTGTAAATGTTTTTAATCAATTTTTAAAGATTCAAATTTTTAAATGTTTTTAATCAAATTTTTAAAGATATTCAAATTTTTTAAATGTTTTTAATGTTTAAATTTTCAAATGTTTTTAAAATATTCAAAATTTTAAATGTTTTTAATACTATTCAAAATTTTAATGTTTTTAATAATATTCAAAATTTTTAAATGTATGTAAAATTTTAAAATGTATATAAAAATTTTAAATGTATATAAAATAAAATTTTAAAATGTAAATAAAATTTTAAAATGTAAATAAAATTTTTAAATGTAAATAAATTTTAAATGTAAATAAATTTTTAAATGTATATAAATTTTTAAATGTATATAAAATTTTTAAATGTATATAAATTTTTAAATGTATATAACATTAAATTTTAAAATGTATATAAAATTTTAAAATGTATATAAAATTAAATTTTTAATGTATATAAAATTTTAAAATGTATATAAAATTAAATTTTTAAATGTATATAAAATTTTAAAATGTATATAAAATTAAATTTTTAAATGTATATATAAATTTTAAAATGTATATATAAATTTTAAATGTATATAATAAATTTTTAAATGTATATAAAATTTTTAAATGTATATAAAATTAAATTTTAAATGTATATAAAATTAAATTTTTAAATGTATATAAAACTAATTTTTCAAATGTATATAAATTTTAAATTGTATATAATATTACAAATTTTTAATTAATTTTTAAGACATAATAAAAATTTGATATTGGATTATGCACATTAGTAATGTGTATGCTATGTGCATTAGAGTAAAAATGTGTTTACTGTACAGTAAATGATAGATGCGCTAATATGTAAGTACCATCTTTTCTGTTTTTTGTTTACCCATTTTTTTTTTCCTGTTGAACCTGGTCAACCCCCCCCCTCTCCTCATCCCATAGCATCTCATGAGTGTAATGGCATGATGAAATAAAAAGGCTATTGCTTGTGTAAAAAGATCTTTAATTATTTATGTAGTTATTTATTTTTTAATTTTTGTATTTTTAATTTATCCATTTACTTATTTTGATAGAGAAAATGCCTTTATCATGAGTGCGAGCTGCACTTTTTATTTATTTAGCAGAGATAGAGATTATCTCTCATTCGTGCAAGTAGCACTAGCCTTTAGTTTTATAATTTAATGATTTGTTTTGTGCTTTTTCATTTAATTATAATGTGACAGTAGGCTAAGGGGATCTGTCGGTAAACAAAACTCCCCATTATTATTATTGTTTTCTTTTTACCCAAGCAATAACCTTTTTATTGAATCATGGCCAATTTTTGTATGTTATACAATTTTGTCACGTTTATTCATTGGCCAAATCTTAAAGCTCTGGAGTTTCAGGTGATTTTCTCCAGATGTAGTGTAAACATTTATTACCTTGCCACTATCTAACAACCCTTAAAAAGTGATTTGCCATATACAGAACTGTTTGTCTTAATAGCTTCAAATCTTCACATCAATATGTTTTAATGGAGGAATAGGGTTGTCACTTTTCTCCCATAATATGCTATTGGGGAGAAAGTGACTATCCAATTCTAAACTGGCAGTGGCCGGGCAAGCCTTTCTCTTTTCAGACTAAGAAATTCCAGTATTTAAAAGTGCCATCACATGAGTGTCATAAAGCAGGGATTCTCAGTTTGGCTGTATTCAAGTTTTACGTGAGGTAAGTGAATATTAAACAAATTGCTATAGAAACACATGCTAATAAATCGCATTAAACTTTAAAAATGAGAAATTATGAAGTACAATTTACATGTCTTTCAAGGAAACGATAAAAAATTATGTATAAATGAAAAGGTGCATAACTAAACAACTTGGATTTCATTACTGGAGAAGGTTAAAAAAAACCAAATTAATCCAATTTATTTTATTTAAATCAGATTTTTTTAGATAAAGTCAGATTTAAAAAAATTAGTTCAAATAAATTTTTAACTGTTATACAAAGAGTATAGACAACTAAGTATCTAGTTGTGGATAGTATACGTTTGTAAATAAAATATTGCTTTGGTATGCAAATGAAATAATTTTGTCCATAGTGGATTATATCGGAAGCATACCAAAACTGACTGATTTTATTCTGACTTACTTTACAAATTTAAAAGCGAAGCTTTCAGAAATAAAACTTAATAGATATGTAATTCACATGCAATAACAATAATTGTATTATGTGCAACCACTTTCAGCTTTTTATATAATTTAGTCTTAACAATATTAAAGGCTAACTGATGGATGTAATGACACAATTCCAAATGTCTATTTATAGGTTTCTTTGCAAATTAAATTTCTTGAAAATATGATGGCACAGCTAGCAAGCGCGCAGACAGGATTTTTTCCAGGGGTTGTGCACCCAAGATATTTTACTCGAACCTGCTACTCTTTCTGGAAAGCAATCTACCTAAATCTAAGAAGCATCCAGTTGTATTTGGTGTTATAGAAATTAAGCTGGCAACAGCCATAACCTGAAATTGTTCTTTGAGTAAAGAAATTGTAGAAGTGATCAGAGGTAAGTGTAAAAATTTTTATTTAAAAAAAATACTTTCACATTTTGTTTTTCTTTAATTTTTCGTTGCCATCATTTACAATTTTAACTTGACCATAATTATTCCATTCCTGGTAAGGGAGTATAGATTCAAATTTATTTTATAATTTAAGAATTTCTCTATAGTCATTAGAGATAATTGTAATATTCAATACTTTAAAAGTTTTTAACATATAAACATGATCTGTTTTTTGTGTGCATGTGTAAATGTAATATTATCTTGAATGGGGAAAAAAGTTTTTAAATTGAATTTTTTTGTGTGCAGTATTACACTAAAAAGTGATAATTTTATTTAAAATATACAGCTTAAATATAAAACTTCATATCATTAGAAATTTTTTTGTAATTGGAAATTCAGGGCTGAAGCCAAAATTCTAAATAACTTGAATGATTAAAAAAAAATCTTCATTGGACTTGAAGTGATTATTTATTTTCATAAAGTATGCAGCCTTTTCTTAAAACTTACGGTATCAACAGTAATTTCATGTCTAAGACAGGGTTTTCATAGAGGGGGGAAAAAACTGGGTGATAATTTCTCATTATTAATTTATTTTGGGTAAATACCCATTGGGCAAGGTATTTATAAATGTGGACAAACCCATACCTTGAGTTTGTCTACAAAGTCTGAAAGTGGCTTGTCTGCAGAATTGGGCAGTATCGCTAATACATGTATTTTCAAAATACATTTGTAACTTGCATTTTGTATTTTCACTCATAAAAAACAAAGTATTTTGAGAATGTATTTTGTATTTTCAAAATACAAAAGATACATTTTGTATTCTGACATTAAATTAATCATAACACCACAGATTGCTCAGATAGCATGTGTAAATTAAAATCATAAAATTGCTGATTTTTACTTTTCCCCTCTCTTGATGTAATTTATGAGCTGCACCGGAATTATATGCAGTATTGTCATTGAAGAAGCGTTAGGATCTCTTGTAATCTTTAAATTTAACTAAAGAGAAAAGGGAGAGAAAAGCGTTTCATACTCCTGTTTTAAAACAGAAACGGTGTATTTGATCTAGGGATGTTTCTTGTAGATTGCCACTGTATATGAAACCAAAAGTAGTAACCACATTGGTACTTATGTATTATACCAGCGGTCTCCAAGACGAGGGATTTTTTTTTTTTGGGGGGGCAAGATAAATGCCGGGTGCATGAAATTATTGATGGTTTAGAATATGATTGTCAACAATTTGCCAGCACATTTGACAAAAAAATAGTTTGGTGGGAATGACCGCCAGGATAATACGTAAGCACGGAAACATTTTTGGGTAGTATTTATTAGATTCTTTAAGGCTGTGAGTACTTCTGCAGTAGTATAATGGATTCTTGGTTATTGTGGTTAAGAGACAAAGATACACAAAGGCTATCAGCCTTAGGGTGGGTGAGATGCCTTAAGTGGAGGACTTTTTAAGGGGTTTTAAGGAGCATTCGGTTACATATGGAGTAAAACGCTCCAAATTCCACGCCATTAGAGCGACAGCTTCCCGTAATAGGATGGGGTGAATCCAATGTCTATTCTAGATGATTTCGAAACATTTTGTGCAATTCTTAATTTAAAATGTTTCAAAATTTTGTTAGTTGATGGAAATGAAAAAGTTAAGGAGCTGTGTCAGTTATGGAAGCTGAAAAACTTAGATAATAGGCAAGATATTTAAATTAACGAGAAATTCGAAAACTCGCTGAAAGATAAAACTTGATTTTTTTTTTAGGCTGTGATTTAGCAGAGTATTTATATTCAAATGAACTTGACAGACAGAAATGAATAAATAATAAATATTATATATAGAGGTTTATTTTACGCACTGAGACTTTTGGAAATTAAAGTTTGTATAAAAGATTTTGAAACAAACCACTATTCATTGTTCACATTCTGAAATTGCATAGCTTTCATTGCATTTTGAGTATTAATGCAATTTCTCAGAAATGGTCTATTTTGGATGTTATTGCTCTTATAAGGTAAAATTTTGAAAGGCGACGTTTAAAAAAAAAAAAGCACCTCTTCCTTAACACAACTACTAAGATTGCTTTTGTTCTTATCAAAATGCATTTAAATAAAACAAACTGAGATCTTTGGTGGAAAATTTAGCTTTTTCTCAATTCAAATGCTTTAAAAATTTTACATGTATTTTTATGTATTTTGTATTTTTTTAATTCAAGAAGTATTTTGTATTTTAGTGTTTGAATAAATGTATTTTGTATCGAAAATACATTTTCAGTGTATTTTGCCCAACTCTGCTTGTCTGGTTGTTTTATGAAATAGTAACAGTTAGCCCTCTGAGTGTGTTGAACAAAGCTTCTATTAATTTTAACTGAAATCTAGTCTATATATACTTCTGGTACATGGTACCTTAAATGCAGAAAGCAATCTGCTGAAAATTATTAACACAGCAAAATAAAAAATTTTCAAGTAACTGCTTTTTTTATAACCAAAATTTTAATTAAAATATTGTACTCATTAATATTTAAATATCTCATTGTTTTAATTCATTACATTTCTTTTAAATGAAATTTTATTCAAGCATGCAGTCTTGTATTCATTTTTAATATAAAATAAAATAGAGTATGAGTACTTTTTTAAAATTTAATCTCTAAGAAAGAAAATTGTAATTTTTAAAATACTGATTTAATAATTCTGGTTTTTGGGTGCATTGTGTCCTATAGTGAAGTGTTGACTGTAATTATGCGTGAAAAGAAATTCAAATGATACATTTCAGAAACTCTTATATTCTAGGTATGGAAATATCAACTCTTAATATGGAAAATGTGACAGTTTTTGCCATTAAAATAAATTCTCTTATGAATCTCCAAAAGGAATTGATAGAGTATTTGAAAAACAAAATGCATAATGTTGCTACTAATCTAGCTGCTTTAATTGGAGACATGGTAAGATTTTTTAATCAAATTCTCAAATTTAGTTTTTAATACTCATAAGTGCTATCCAGTCATAATTTGTCTAACATGGAGTTAACTTGAGGAGTTAACATGGAGTTAATACGCCTTGAAGTAACCTTTTGTGCGTGTTTTGTTTTTTTCACAAAGTTATTTATTTTATCTTATAACACCAGTTTTTTCAGTGTTTATTTTCATGGAGTTTACTTGTTTTTCACTGTCTCGTTTAAGCTTTGATGCTTGTATAACACTGCCAATTTTTTCTTTAAGTTCCATTTAACTAATCCAACTTTACAGCCTGTCCAATTGAAAATAACTGTTATTTTTCAAGCTAACCTAGTAACTTGGAAAAATGAAGAATCGGTATGGCAGTCCACTTGAAAACTCAATTGTTAACAAGCTTTGCCACTGGCAAATGTACCCAAGTTTTAAAAATTTAAAAAGGAAATCAAACCTGAAAACCTTTTTTACGTATTTAGAAAATGTCTTTCTCATTTGAACTATTAATATATAAAATTTATGTAGCACAAATAGAAAGCCCATCATACTAAAAAACCAAGGAAAAATCCAATTATGAAAAATTCAATGCGATCATTGACATTCTGAGCTTTAGACATAAGTATTTTGACAATAATAGTAGTATGCAGGGATGAGAACCTTCCATGGATTTCTGAATTCCACTATTTATTTTCTGCTTTTTCAACAGTACGTAATATAGCTAATCTGCATTTCGTAGCTGACAATTTAGTCTTTTCGCATCCTTTTGGTAAATGAGTATTTTCATTTAAGTATTTCTTTACCGATAACTTTAAAGCAGTTTACTAAGTATGCGAAAGAAGAAAGTACTAGAAAGCTGAATTATAGCGTGCAGGTCAAGGAATGTTTTAAAAGATCCGTGGAAAGTTAAGATCGATAAATGACCCTTTTAAATTTTTTAGACACCCTGTTAAAAATAATGCTATGACCGTTTTATGATTAAAATATATCTCCTGTGTACTAAATTTTGACCTAGAATGAAACAATTAAGCTTTTATACAGTTTTTTAATTTAACAATCTTTTTTTAGGTTGGTGTTTGACTTATTGCACATGCTGGCAGTTTTGGTAAATCTTACAAAACTCCTTCCTTCAACTGTTAAGGTTCTTGGAGCTGAGCAAGCCCTTTTCAGGTATATCATTTTATTAGGTTATTCTTTGATTGTTTTTATTTACGATATTTCAGGTAAATTTTATAGGCATTTAATATGTTGTTTGGGTGGCAACATTTAATCTGATCAGTTTAATTTACAAAGCAGAAGTCTAGAATAATTGTATTTAAGGTTATTTTGATGTAAAAATTAAGTATTTAAAAGTGAAGTTGCATAACCTCCTATTTACCCATTGGTTTGATTCTTAGTCACACTGAGAATCATTGTTATTTTGCCTCAGATTTCTTTCTGCTTCCTAGTTATTAAAGCAGGGTGCCCACTGGCCACTTAAAGGAGACTGTTTGCTACTATAATTGAGAATAGGCAACTATGACGACTATTTACATGTAAAAACAGCCAAAAAGCAACTATTTTGAGAAAAATGGCAACTATTTTTCTAGGAGTATCTATTCAATTTGTTCTTAACCTAGAACGTTTCAGTTTAGGACACGTAACTACGCTAACTGCATGATAATCACTTATGATTATTTATTTCACTTTGATTTAAATTAGCATTGTTTATTTTTCAGTCATATAATATGAAATTTGAGAACTGTTTTCTTTAATAACTTCTAAACATTCTCTCTTTTCTTTTAGTGTCAAGGTGGAAGTAATTCTGATTATTTCATTAATGCAGATCAAGTATCATCTGACTGATAATGCTGTTCCATCAATGCATTCTAAACCTATACATACTAGAGGTATGCCCTCTTTTATTTCTTAATTTCTATCATCATCATCCCCTGCCTTCTCCTAGTCTATATCTAATATATATATTTTTTTTCTCTCCATAGGTTGGGTCCCATTGATATTGTGTCCACAAAGCACCATGATGAAATTGTTATAGTTGTTGCAATACTGGAAAGAGAGCTTTGTAAGCTCGTCACTTCAGCAAATTCACCAGAGTTCTTTGGTTGAGAAACTGCAAATATTCCCAAAAAGAAGTTAAAAGAAAATAAAGACTATGAAGTTGCTTAAAGAAACTGTAAGATTTGTTTGATTTTGCGATTGCTCATTTTATAATTTTTACGTATTTGTAACCGTTTTATTTGGTGAACCAAAGGTAAATATATTATTTGATGATCCAAAGGTAAAGATTTATGCACAAGTAAAAAATCAAATTTAATGATATTTGTTTTATTGTTTTATCATGGTTTTTCTTGAAATTCAAAATTATTTCAGGAGAAAAGGGAAAAAATGTAGAAATATAGGTTCTACAATATATATCAAACAGATGTAGTTGTCTGTTTAAGGTTTAAAGCTGTACTTTGTATGCTACCTTGCACCTTTTTTTTATTATTATTCTCCATATGACACTATAATCCCTCTGCTGAATTAAAAATTTTAAGAATATGAAAATTAGTTTTCTATGGCTAAAATGAAGTTAGTGTTTTGAGAAAGATGTGACTATCTCTCAAGATTTACAGATTTTTATTGTAGAACATTGTGGAAGCTATCTTTTTGAATATTTTCTTCCCTGAAGCCTTAAATATATTTTTCTCTAAATGAAAATTTCTATATATTTTTAATGCAAGTAACTGTCATATCTATAAAAAAATATTAATGTTGTTATATCATAATTTTACAAATATTTTATGAATTTTTGTTTCATTATTTCGTATAATTTCATCTGAAATTCTGCCAAAACATTTTGTTGGAGTAGTATTTTTGGTAGAATCCACGGTTGTCTTTTTGATAGAATGTATTTAAATGAAAGATTATAGATTTAAGGTAGAGAATGTTCATAGGCATTAAGAAAACTGATTAAATAAATCTTTTTTATTCATTTTTAACTTTTTACTATGCTTTTAAAATTAGACGGCTAATAAATTATTGTAGTCTGAAGCTGATATTCTTTTCATCATTATTATTGCATCTATTTAATCAGTTCTGATTTTTTTTTCATTTTTTTTAATGATTTTGTATAATTTCAAATTTTTTTATATATTGGAACAGAAAACTCTGTTACAGGTTAACCCATTGATGCCTAGGGTCCCTTTTTTACACGGGTTTGATCTTTTCAAAATGGCGGGTTAGTGCAACGCGTCAAAAATAAAGGAAAGTACTTAGACATTGCAGGCGACAAGCGTGGTCAGTTCTATTGCTTAAATCTTGTCTAAATCTTTCATATTACATTTTAAAAATTAATTTATGTGCATAAAATAAGATTTTTGAATTATGTAAAATTTTAACCCAGTAGGGTGAATTTAATTATATCAATTTGCTCTGCCGACATCTCTTACGATGTTGAAAGCCGTGCTACATTCCTATCTTATTGTATGTGGCTACTTTTAATGAGATTCAGCTGCTTCCATTTCTAAGTGCTTTCCAATTAGTTTCTTGAAACACAAATTCACGTGACTAAAAAATCTGAATTTTATTTCAAATAATTATCACGTGATTGTGCATTCTTTAAACCAGAGCCCGATCAAGACAACTGTGGGCCCTGGGCAGAAGAAAAAAATTGGGCCCCTTGCAGTAACCTCACCCTTAAAAAAAAAATTAAAAATATTGGTTTATGCTGAAAGTTTTAAGTATCTTACCCCTTCCAAACACAAATTTTGTTTTAAGTAATCTGAAATAAATGAATATAGTTACATGATGTCACAGAAACAGATAGTTAAACGTTGCAACGAAATACTATATCACAATTGCTAACATGTATGGAATACCACAACTTTTTGTAAACAGTCATTTTTGTAAATATTTCTTAACAAAATTTTTGAATTATTTGTTATTTTATCTTTTAACATTAAAAATACTCTTTACAAAATATGGTTAGTTATTTTCCTACATATTGGTATGCTATATCAACTATACAGCATTTTGAAGAATTAAAAATAAGTTTAAATTAATTTATACACAAACATAAATTTGAATCATTTTCATTGTTCATATTTTATAATTAAAAAATCATTTAACTTTTGAAATTTTTTTATCCGCTGTAATTTTATTGTAAAATTATAAAATGTAAGATGTAAGATTTTGGGGCCGTAAAATGTGTGGGCCCTGGGCAGTTGCCCCATTTGCCCTGCCGGTAATATAGCACTGTTAAACCTCTCCAATAACTGTGTAACAACTTCAGTGTTAGAATAGTTGCCATTTCCTTTCAATTGAATGGGAACTGTCTAATCTTTCAAATGGATCACCCTATATAAAGTATTTCAGCTTGTAAATGCTAGCTTGCTATATGAAGTTTCCTCTTGCATTTCAGGTAATGCTGCTGTGACTGATACAAGATGAGAAGGAAACAGCTGCGAAAAATTTGTATGCGGGAAGAAGATAGGAAATTCTGTCCAACACAGAGTACCACTGTAAACAGTCTGGACCTGATAAAAGCAGTTTTGACTTCTCAAATTTTAAGACCCTGTATAGCTTTATTTTTTGTATTCTTGCATATATATTGCTCTAAAACCAGTTTTTTTTATCCTATTTGTGTGTGTATATCCCAAGTGCCTGTGCAATAATCGGGGTGCTCTTACAAGTTTATTTTTGGGGAATTTTGTATGCAGTTTTTTTCATTTAAAGGATAAAATTTTGTCCAATTCTTTCCTCTAAGTCATTGACTCTGAAGTCATTGATTAGGAATTTCATTACCTTGTCTTCAGGCAAAGACGGCAATTTCAATGTTAGCCAGCTTTCAACGTGACCTTGTGGACAGTGCAAAGTATTCGCATTGAAAAATTGAGTATTGTTAAGATGAAACATTTAAATGAAATCCTCAAAAATGGGTGACAGTTCGTAATGGAAAATGCATTATTTGAGACCTGAAAGAGATTATTTGGACATAAATGCCTCGTCACACTATTCTTGATATCAAAATTCTGTGTTAAATTTAACTAGGAAAATTGGTTGAGAGAAATCCACTTGAACTTTTCTTCTGCGGTATAAAGTACATTCGGTAACATTGTATTGTTTCAGCAGTTTCGCGCTGGAACTTGGGTGACGATCCAAATTCAGTTTTGTAAAATCCAAGTGACAACTTCTCTGTTGCAACATCCCTAAAAAATATCTTCCTTCTAAACTTTTTCAAATTGTAAATCTCTCACAGACTTTGGAGTTTTTTTACAAGTGGCTTTTCTTCCCACGAGTGGTTGAATCGAACTGTATTTAGTATTCTGAAATTTTAAGCATGAGAAAACTTCCAAATCTAATCTCTTCAAAAGTGCAAATTCTGCTAAAAAAATATTGCCCTATTGGATTTTAAACCTATTTCTTAGATGGTAATTCCTTTGAAGTAAGCGCTATGAAGCAGAATATATTTTTGTTTCTTTATTGATTTTGAAGTCATCTGATTCAGTTAAATAGTTAACAAGCACTGTTACAATCGGTTAATGCAGAGAGTAACAGGGCTTTAATTATAAAAAAATGGTAAAGGCTGCTCATTTTACTAACATCAGACGACAATTTTAGAGTGATGGTAAAAATCATGGAGTTTGAATATGTTATTCTATTTTTATGAGCATAGTTTTAACTTTTTAGAACTTTCTATTAAATCTTATTTGTGAAAAATTCAAGAAGCTACTTTTAAATCACAAAACAATGAAATAATTACGAAGCATGGAACCTGTATTGGGCCCTATAAAAATTAATTTTTGCAGGGTCCATGCTTTGGTATTTATTTCATTATAATCAGTCTGAAATAATTTAACTTACTCGAAGCTTTTTTTTTTTTAAATCAATGAATTTTTTAAAATTGAGTAAACTATCACAAAGTTGCTGGTATTCATAAAGTTTAACTAGAAAAGAAAAACAAGGGCGGAAAATAAGTTTAAATTAACTAGTTTGTTATTAAACAATTGTTTTTAAAACATTTAAGTGACCATCTGATCTTGGGTCCACTCTTAACAATGATAAAGCTGTAACTAAAGGGGGTGCAGTTACCCAATTATAGCTAATTCGGAACAAACGCGATGAGCTATGTGCATGAAGAAAAAATCCTAAGCTTCTAAGCTATCTCCGTGAAAGTTCCTTGTGTGAATGGGAGTGTAATTTTGAACACTCTCCTAGATTGCAATGCATTGGAATTCAGTGTGCTGATAGTGCTACATCATTTTGCGTAAAGAATTTGGCTTGATAAATGTTAATATTAATATAAACTTCGTGGGAATGGATGCCCATTTACTGCAGTATGGGTACAGAGTTCATAAACACCCTTGTTAAGAAACATACCAGCTAGTGTCGGCTGAAAGTAAATTATTTCTTTTTGTAGAGTATTTAAAAGCAAACCATTATGGCCT
>JAWZYV010018270.1:0-28863 GCA_038373885.1 Cheiracanthium punctorium | reverse complement strand
CAAAACAAATTCCCCAAATAACCGTTTTATAACATAAAATATAGCTAATTTACGTAGAAAGCATAGTTAAATTCTGTTAACATTTTTTTTTTTTTTTCTGTTGAACAATGACAGAATAGTTCTGTATTTTTATGATTATTTTTTGCAGTGTAGGCCGATAAGGAGAATGCCCTCCGTGGGGGACTTTCTAAGGGATCCTATCTTAGCCCGTATTTACGCGGGGTCGCCGCGACTGAAGAAAGAGAGAGGAGAAAGCAAGAGGGGGTCTGGCCACTGCGTTTCGTGGCGTCACAAGAGAGGATGGGATTTGGAACAGTTTGCATTGAGTTCAATGGAAGAAATGGGATTAATAATGCTAATAAACACGAGTAGCTTAATTTTTTATGATGCAATGAAATTGCATTTTCGTTTTGAAATACTTTGTTCTTCAATAATTGTGAATCAACACTATTTTTTGTCAAAAATTAATGGATTAAATTGGTACTGAATTTGAAGCAGTTTTAGCATTATATGAAGTTTATTTTGTATTTCGGACTAGCAAAAACATTCTAAATAATATCATGGTTACTCACTGTTATCATTTATCTAAAATAATATGTATATGGATTAAATTTTATACGTTGAATAAGCATAAAGTCATATTTATTGTTTATAATTTTTATTAATTTTACTTAAAAACTGAAATATATCATTTAATTTTGCTTTGTTTTAATAAGCTTTTTGAAAGAATTGATGTTAAAAGCAGTGGCAGCTCGTCATTAAGGGCCAGAGGGGCCTGGCCCCACCGACTAACCACCGTCTAAATAAATCAAAGTATCTTCCTATTATGTAAGACAGTTCTTTCAATAATTTACCTTCATTAAAAAAATGCACGCATTTTAATTCCATTAAAAAAAGCACTTAAAAAAGCGATAGTTATACCATTTTCTCCCTATCTAAGCCATGGTTATACCTCACACAGCATTCCGCCAAATGCGCCAAACTGTCAAATACCGTTTCCCCACCTCCCAATGCAATTCTCCGACCCTTCGCAGAAAGCTGCTTGGACAAAAAAAAAAACCTTTATAGATGGTCCCTCATGCTGGAGGAGGAAGGGGGGCAAGGAAGGGAAGTGAGGGTCAATTCTGGGGTCAAGGTGACGGTTGACCAGAAGCACTGGAAAAAAGACTCATTGTCTGCTTTGTACGTGTTTCGCTTTCCCAAGAAAATATCCCATTTCCTTTACTTCTCTGTTTGGAGATTCCAATTTGTTTCAAAATGAGATTCCGTTTGCTACAAATATAGAGCTTTGCGTCGAAGTCAAATAAATATTAGTTTATCAAACATTCATAAGACTTTAAAAAATAAAACCCTCATATATATATTCTTTCTTTCACTCATTCCATTCCATAATGTTGTAATGATATAAAATTATTTTCGCAAGTAAATTCATTTACATGTTTTTCTAGGAGTAATTACTCAAATAAATTAATCTAACTTGTATTTTAAAATAATATTAGTGAAAAGGATTTGAATCGAAGGATTTTGATCGAATTAGTGAAAAGGATTCGGTTGAAATTTATTAGGTTTTACTGTATAATAATAAAATTTTGTCTTAAACGGAAATAAATGTTCTTCCACTGACGCAGTTTTCCATTAAACAAAAGTTATATCCAGTGTTGCATACAGGGAAAGGGCTAAGACGCTTGAGCGCCCCACCTCCCCCTTTCCAAAGACATTTCTAAAGGGTAGCATTTTACTTTAATGTGCATTTTGCATAGGGAAAATAACCTTTTATTCTAAATTCACCCCTCCCAAAACAAATTACAATACTTTAAAGTGATATTTTGTTTTATTGCATATCGTGTTTAGGTCACAAAAGTTTTTTTTCTTTTTTTTTAAATTAGTCCCTTCTAAAAAAATTTCTGAATCCTCAAGTGTTTATATCCTAGAGTAAGTATTCAGAGGACCAAGAAATATTTGATAAAAGAACAAGTTTCCGCGTAGTTAAAGATCCGCTTTAGACAGGCTTGAGCTTTTACTATGCATTATAACTTTAGTGAATTTCAGAATCTTCAAAAAAGAAGAAAAAAAAACTCAATTTTTAAAATGTTTTTAGTAACGGTCTCTTGAAAAACGTTATAGTTTATAAACAATGGTCCTCTATATTAATATTTCGTAGTGATAGAACTTGTAGGCTTGAAAAAAAAAAAAAAATCGAACTCCATAGGCTAATTTTACAGTATGAACTTTAAAAAGTAAACACCGACAATAAAACTACCTTTTTTTTTTAAGTTTAGTTTAATCCCCGGTCAGTTTTTAATGACTTAAATCACCTCATATATAATTTTTCTCACATTCTCGCTTTATTCACTTTCACAGTAACATGACAAGTAAAGATAAATTTTTGATTAAAAAAACTAATCTTTAAATGTATTTTTATTTTTCTAATATTATTTTGGCTTAGCTGAAAAGTAAATTTTAAAATTATTTTATTTTTAGTGATGTGTATCACTAAACGATTTTTAAATATTTTATGCATTTTATTTTATTCATTTTAATATATTTTAAATGCTTCCAGATAATTCATCATTATATTTTTTTATCCTTTTTTTTTTTTTTTTTTTTTTTTTTTGCATAACTCCCCTCACACACACACACACACACCCGCAAAGAAAAAAAAAATTAGTGGATCTCACCATTGATGTGTTAAAAATTACAAATTAATAGAGTTAAAAAAACCCTCTCCTGAACTATAGTTTTGTTATAATTATTTCTACTGACATCAAAATACAACAGAATATTACAGTGTAAAAAATTCATTCAGATAATACATGTTCTGTTGTAGATTAAGCATTAACAGAATATCTTTTTGATTTTTACATAAGCAAGCACTTCTTGTAAACAATCAATTAAAGAGATAATTAAACTCTTTACATTACTTAATTCATTATAATTTGTCAATTATTTCATTTGGTTGTTCTGTTGAACAACACACAGAATTGGTAATCCAGAACCGGCCCTACAAATTTAACGTGCACATTCGTCGCGTGTATAGGTTTTTCTTAGATCACAAGAGGACAAGACACAAGAGGAAAATCGCTGCACTCGTGCTTTGCAACGGTGGGGAGCGAAGCAGACAATAATTTTTAGGCATGTTATTCCTTAACACTTAATACACCCGGGCAACGTTTGCAAAGGAAGTTTATCTTTGTGTGTGTGTGTAAAAATAGGGGGGGGGCACTCGCTAAATACTCATGCACTTCAAGTCAAATTACAGAATTTTGCACACCGTATATAGTTAGTGTAGTATAAACCTTTTGTATACAAATAAAATAATTTTGTCCCGAATGAATGATTTTGGAAGCATTGTGAAATTGCTTTCAGGAATAAAGCTGTACAGATATCTTATTCACATGCAATAACAATAATTGTTTTTTTTTTTTGCACAACCTCTTTCAGCTTGTGAGCCGTAGTAATTCAAATGTTATGTGTCAAAGGTCAAGTAGTGCGCCCTTTTAGCTAATATAGTTTTAAAAACAAAATATTAAAGACTACTTGATGGATGTAATGACAAAATTCCAAATTTTTAATTACAATTTTCTCTTAATTTTGCAAATTAAGTTCTTGAAAATCTGGTGGCACACATAGGCAAGGCAATTGTGTAATCCCATAGTACTGTGATTGTTTGTGTCATGTTTACAACAAGCTCGGTTGATGATAACTAAATTAAACATTTAGATTAGATGAATGAATTTTTTTAACAGTAGGTATGCTACATTGTTTACAAAAAAAGAAAAATTGTTCACCGAACTCAATTTTTTTGTAGTTATGACCAATCGAGTTTATTGTGGGCATGACAATACTGTGGAATCTCACAAATAGCAAATAAAAATTCTTGATAATATGATGGGACCAGAGGCATAGCCAGAAATTTTTCATGGGGGGGGGGGGGGTTACGACTACTACAACTCATATATATGTATACATGTGTGTAATATTGTAGTGAAGAATATACGTTTTGTATGGGTAAAATTTCTCATGTGGGGGTTATGACCCCCCTAACCCCTAACCTTGGCTACGCCCCTGGATGGCGCATATTCATAAAAGTCTATTAATTATAACTGAAATTTTCTGCTGCCATATTTATGGCCATTAAAAACAAATCTGAAAGAATTACATTTTCACAATTAATTCCTTTTCCTAAAAATTGAATTGATGGATTCTGTTGTGTTTTTCAGCATGCAACTGGATTGGCAGATGAATGGAAAAGGGTGTCATGAGCTAGTAATAGCCCGTAGGGCGTAGGTTGTGCATCCCTGATTTAAATCAAATTATTTAAATCGGTGGTTAAATCAAGATTAAAATCACCGATTTAAATCTGCTGATGTAAATCATTGACACCCTATTTAAAAACGAATGGAAAGTTGTATGGTTTTTTACAAGTACCACTTTAAAGCACTGTCATCTTTCGGGATTTCCTAATTTTTTAAAGAAAGGGTTGCTAATAGAAGTTAAACATTTTAATTAACACGTATTATCTTAAAAAGAAAGGCATGCTTGGCCATGAGGGGCGTAGAAGGGAGCGTTATATGCCCACTCTGACCCAAGCCACTGTTACTGTGAAATTCTTGGGTTATTTAAGTATCATGTACATACAGTGCGAAATAACCGGGGATCTAACGTACTATTGGTTATAACGTATCTATAAACTAGGTCCCGATTGAAGTCCTATATTTATATTGTTTAACTTCGGTTAAAACATACTTAACAAAAGTACGTACTTCGGCTATAACGTACATTTTATACCAAAGCCAAAAATAAAATCTTGCTTTTCTTAAGCATTTTATTTCCTTTTTCTCGGAAATTTCAGTACGTTCACAAACACTCGTTGTCAGTTTTAGAATCTCTAGCGAGATGAATTGTGTATGAATGAAGGTGGCGATCTTTTATCTCTTTCCCCTGCTAGGCAAGGCTAAGAACAAGACCATGTTTTCTCTTTTTTATTCATCAATATAAATGCCTTCTGAAAAGCCCTACTATAATGATCCTGATGATAGTGAAGTACCAAGCATACCCCACGCATTACATGCTGCTAAAACATTATTACGATTTTTTGAATGCCGAAGTGATGATGCGGAGACTCTACAAAAGTCTATTATGGATATCAAAAACGGTATCTTTAAAGTAGCATCTGCTAATTTAAAACAAAAGAAAATTAGAGATTATTTATCTCAATAAAAAATGTTCTGTTTTTATTTAATTTAAATTAAAAAATAATCACACCTGTTTAAAACACACATTAGAGTGAAATTATGAGACCACTTTCTTTTTTTGTGTAATATTGAATCTTACTGCCGGTATTGCTTATAACGTACTTCGGCTACAAAGTACTACTTTTTGAGGTCCCGTGAGAGTACGTTATAACCGGTGTCTACTGTACTAAAATGCTTGACATCCATTTTTGAGGTTATGTAATATTGTATCATATTCACTCTGATTTGTAATCAGTTATGGCTTGTTATTACTGGTTTTCTTTTCATAAGTGCAGGAATTTATTTTGAATCATGGTAATTTATCTTGTTAACTCTTTGGTTTTAAATAATAATTCTTAGAATGAATGATTTATAAGTAAATATTTACATAAAACTATTTTTATTTCTGAAAGTATTTAATTTAAATATTACTTCTTTTATTTTAGGCATGCTTTTTTTTCAGAATTAAATTATGGTATTAATAAGTCAGTTTAGAAAAGCTTCCTTAAAAGAACTTTTTACATCAAATGTTAGTATAAGTGTAATGTTTCTAAACAAATTTTCATTTCCAAATGCTAAAAAAAAACCTTTTTTAAAGGAAACTGGCTAAAAATTATTTGAAACTCATTTCTTAAGATGTAAAATATCGGCTATATATAACTGTATTTAAAATTAATTTTTAATTAGTTTTGTTGTAATAGTTTTAATAATTATATTTTTACCATTATTAGTATTGCAAAGATTATTCCCCTTCACCAACTTTGATTAAATATACGCACCGGAAAAAAAGCGCATAATTTGAATGGTTTCATTTTTGGGGCGTGAAATGAAAAAATGTGAGAAACAAGTGGGCGTCCAAAAGGGCGTAAAGAGAGGTACATTAGTGTATTTTGTATTCATCTCTATTGAAAATTGCCATTCAGATAACTTTTACAGTAGCCCCATGGCCGTCTGAAACGCCTCATCGCCCTTTAGCTTTTGATAAAGTTTTTATTTATTTTTATTTTTACATAGAAAAGAAATTACTACACATCTGCACTTTTACTGCAAAACAAATTTGAGCCCAGTAATCAAGTGAATGCCTTCACCTCCCTCTTCTACAAATTTGAACCCAGTATTTAACTGAAGGCTAAGTGAAAATACAAGTGTTTCTATAAGGGGGGCACTTAGAGTGTGAAGCATGTTAGTGTAAAAATGATACTAAAAAAAAAAATTCAAATACTTAAAAAAAATCCACTCCACCAAAAAGCGCACTTTCGGATGCCCACTCCTTTTTTACATTTTTTATTTCAAGTGCCCTCCCCCCCTCACACACACACACCTCATCCAAAAAATTAAACCCCTTCAATATTATGCGGGTTTTTTTACGCTTTCTTCAGTCCACCGAATTGATGTAGTGTCACTATGTATAATTGAGTAATTTTGCTTCAAGGCTTTATTTTTTAAGCAAAATTTAAAATAAGTCCATGAACAATTTTGCATTAGAAACATTTATTTCTAAAAATAAAATGTTTACAGCATCCCTTTCAAGCAGTCATAAGATTTTAAACAAGCAAAAACTAATGCACATATGAACAAACGCTACATATGAGCAAACGCTAGAAATAAATTTCTTTTGTTTTGTGGAAGACGATGAGGTCATTCAATGAAATAACTGAATAAATTCGTTTTGTAGCGATTTTTTTCTTTAACAGATTACATGAAGATATAAAATCTGTATTAAACTAGGGCTTAGTTGAAGCAGAGTGGGGTACGGCTCGGTTTTATATAGGTCTTAGTGAGTTTTCTATGACGTTTAATTTTTTTTACAAAGTTTTTTATTAGTTTTACTTTTTCTCATTAATACTTCATAAAATCATGGACAACCATACCATTTGGGGGGCAAGGGGGGGGGCTGCTCATCTCCAGATTTGATTTCAAATACTATTTTAGCACAAAGAAATTGAGTATGCTATAAAAATGTTCAGTCTATCGACAGGGATCGAGATCATCTTGCATCATTATATGTACGTTGAAGCCTCAAATGAATTAGATTTGAAAATTTTTTTCCTCATGTATCATTTGAAATCCCGTGCACTTGTAAGTTTTTCGTGCGTTTTATTTAACTAATTTGTAAATTTTAAATGCTCTGAAATAATAGTTACCATACTCTTTTTTTAATATATATTTGGCCCCTCACCCCTAAAATACTAACTATTTATTTTATAGTTATTTATTTTGTTATCAAAACGCAACGTAATTTAACATGGCGAAATATTCACATAAATAAGACATGATATCAGGCAGACAGGATTTTCGGGCCCCAGGACAGCCATTTGCGAAGGGAGACCCCCCCACTCCCGCCTCTCAAAAAAATTTTATCCAGAAGAAATTTTTAAACACTTTACAGCTAGTGCAATTTGAATTTACCGTAGGCCATACACTGTAAAAGCACTTATTTTCGCACTGTAAAAGCATCTTATTTTTGCGAATTTTTTATACGTGAACCGAAAGCTAAATCACGAAAATACCTAAACATGGAACCCTTTTTGCATAAGGCATTTTAAGAAACTCCAGTTTGTCCGAAAAGTTCGTACTCCCCCCCTCCCCATTTTGAACAGCTGCAAAGAAGCTGATATAAATGTAAGTGAATGAGCTGCATTCTATTAGTTGTATTACTGCACTGCATTCGTGAAATAGTTGTGTAGTATTCAACAAATAATTTTAAGAACGAAAATTGTCAAGAGAGAGTTTGTAGCTGTAGTACCATCTTGAATCTATCAGACAACCAAACAAATATACGGCCCGACATTTCTAACGAACACATTTGCTATGTTTATGGAGCATGTATTCGATCTTCTGTCCAAATCTTAAGTATGGGGGTCAAATTAATGTTAAACGAGTAAAATGACTAAAGTTAAATTAGATGTAAATCTGATATTGTTGAAACTCATCTAAATAATACAATAATTTTGCAAGCATGCATTTTGTGTGTGTGTGTTTTGGGGAAGGGGGGGGGGTAACACTCGAAATATGCATATGAACTTAATATTCATCAAAACTATGGTGCTGACCTAAGTCTAATTAAGAATAACGGGTGTCGTAGGCTTACTATTTTTTTAGGAGATTCTATATAGTTTAACCATGGAAAAAATATTTGTTCCAGTTTAAAATATTTTATGTAGTATTTGAGTCTTATAAAAGAATGCTCTTCGCAGACTATTTTTTATAGCATTTTAACTCTTTTGCAGGGACAAATATAATAATTGCCATAAATTGGGCTCTTATGACAGATTAATATATATATATATATATATATATATATATATATATATATATATATATATATATATATATATATATATATATATATACAGTTACGACGCACAATATCGGTTATACGCAGTTTTAAATTTTCCTTAGTTTCGAAAATTTTGTCTCTGTGTTTATGTTACTCTTTAGGGAGAAATTGTGGAGAGTTGTACATTTAACAACCTTCTTGTAAAGACGAAGTTGACTTTTAAAAAATGTTTACAACTCACTTTGCCTATCAGAAGACGTTGGAAAAAGACTTTTCATGAACTTTATTCAATCCGTAATGCTGTAACTAATAATTAATGACAATCAGCAAATCGGGCGACTATGGATGGTTCATTAAATTCAATGTCTGTGCAAACAAAAATTACATCATGGTATTTAATGTATATTACATGAATCTTAAATGTATGCAGTATTAGGTATTGCCCAATAAATGTAGGATTTGTTTCACCTTAGTTTTTACCTGAAAACACAATATCTAACATGGACAAATTTACTATTACCTTAAAAAACATACAATTATTATATTTACATACATAAATTTGCATTAGCAGCGTTGTTAAACATGTAATAATCAAAGTTGTTTATTAATATTTCATTTATACGTCGTTTTAGATTGCATCACAAAGACATGTCTTTGCAGCATGTTCTAATGTTTTTGCAGCATCCGGCCAAGGGATTGCTTCGGGTTCCCCCCCCCCCCTTCACAAAGCCCGCACGTGCATGGCTACGTAATAAGGGACCATATCTAAGGTTCAGGTCTGAAATTCTTCTAGATTTCGGTACCGTGCGGAGGCAATCAATCATTTTAATGGTTCTTCCTGCGTTGCATTGTATTCTCCCCTTTAGGTTTACTAGGATGCTGTGTGAGGGAACACCCTAAGCCATGGATGGGCCATGGCTGGCTTGCCCTAAATTTGGCGTGATTTCTCCGTTCACCGGTTTGACATATTTGGCATTCAGCCAAAAGCCATACTGACGCGGAATTAACTTGGCTTCCAAATGGCTTATTTGGCGCTATCTTCGGGCCCAGATCTTGGGGCCCTCGCATGGTGGTCTACACGACTGTACGGGGAAATTTACGCAATCGGTAGCTATTGGCGAAATTGTCCGCTTAGGAGGAAATCATTTTTTATGTGCGTGATTGTATTTTTGCAGTGCAGTCAGATAGTTTTCTGTTTTGTTTTCTTGATTTACGAAAAGCGATGTACAAATGTCTTTTTTATATATGTTGATATTGAAAATTAATAAAATAAATAAATAAATTTTTAAAATAAATAAATCTTCTAAAAATTATGAACAAGCAGCTATAAACATAAATATTAAATAAATAAATGTGGCTTTTTGTTTAGTAATAAAGTAAACTTTTCAATTTAACATAGTGTGGTAAAAAATAGCAGAAGTTGTATAGTAATTTTGATAATCATTTGTCATTTGAGAAATTTTAAATATACTTACGCTTTGTGCACGTGGGGATAGGTTGGTCTATTTGTATATATACTTTCGCGATTTTAATGGGCACAATTTTTTTTCGGGCCCCACCACTGAAATAGGTCACGAGCCGCCACTGGTTAAAAGTATCCAGATTCATAAATAGTCATCTTGAGTCATTTCGTGACGTCACAAGAGAGGATGGGATTTCAAAGAGTTTGTATTGAGTTTTATGGAAGAAATCGGATCAATGATGTCAATAAACACTAGTAGCTCGAGGAATATAATTAGAAATTTTTATAATTAATATTTTAATAAATTGTACAATATATACTATATATAAATATATTATACAGACTCATAATATCAAATTTTATTAGAAATAATTAAAGCACTAAAACAAGAGAATATAAAATGTAAAAGTATATTACTCAAAGATTATAAATACTATAAAATTTTTCATAAAAACACTACTAGTGTTTGCTTTAGTTTTCTCTGGGTAAGACTTTCAAATATAACATTGAGACATTTGAAATATACGTAATTAAATACACTGCTGGCCACCCAAATTGCAACACCAAGAAAAACAAGAGATATCACAACAAAATTTATTGTGTAGATAACATGTTGACCAAGTAACAAATGATTAAATTTACAGCATTCTATGAAGCGTGGTTCCTGCCAAAATCAGTACCCAGAGTAGCCGCCGTTGTTGGAGATCACAGCTGCCACACGCCTCGGCATTGATTCAAAGAGACTTTGAATGTGTTCTTGGGGTACAGCAGACCAAGCAGCTTCCACACGTTGCCAAAGTTGATCTGGTGTGACAGCTGGGGATGAACTCTGGGTCAGTCGTTGAGCAACCATGGACCACATGTTTTCTATCGGCGAAAGATCCGGAGAGCGCGCCGGCCAGGGAAGCAATTCAATCTGGTGATTGACGAAGAACCCTTGGACAATGCGTGCCACGTGTGGCCGTGCATTATCCTGCTGAAATATGGCTGTTGGCAAGCCCTGAAGGTAAGAAAGGACAACTGGCTCCAACACCTCGGAGATGTAGCACTGGCTGGTTAAAGTACCGGCAATGCGTACTAGAGGAGTGCGAGAGAGATATCCGATACCGCCCCATACCATAATACCCGGTGCAGGACCAGTGTGACGGTGCATAATGCAGCTGTTCAGCATCCTCTCTCCACGGTGTCTCCAGACTCGAATCCGACCGTCGTGGTGTTGCATACAGAAGCGTGACTCGTCAGTAAAGAGAATTTCATTCCATTCTGTCGTCCACATCCTTCTTTCATCGCACCATTGGCGGCGGAGACGTCTGTGGTTCCGCGTCAGAGGTAGACAAAGCAACGGACGTCTTGCGGACAGACCATTCTGCTGTAAACGACGTCGAATGGTACGCGCAGACACTGGATGATGCGTTACAGACTGAATCTGCTGTGATATGGTTCGTGATGTGACTGAGCGGTCCGTCACTGCCATGCGTACAATCTGCCTGTCATCACGTGACGTGGTGCACTGAGGTCGATGCGGTCGATCACGTCTGTCCGTCGTACCCTCCTGCACCCAACGATCACATATCCGCATCACAGTTGTTTGGTTTCGTCCAATACGACGACCGATTTCCCTGAAAGATAACCCACAATCTCGGTATGCCACTATCCTTCCTCTGTCAAACTCGGATACTTGATCAAAAGATGATCGTTGTTTCCTACGAGGCATAATTTATCGTTTTTTTGAAAAAAAAGCAAGAAAAACACAATTGCTGTACTTGAAACCGTCGAAATCTCCAAGCCTTAAATAGCGCTTTGAGGTGGCGCCACAGGCGCGCTTGATGTGCGTCTGCGCTGAAATTCTAATCATTTGCATATCTCACCTCAGCTAATGCATGTTGTAAATTTCATATTATTTGCATGCTTCCTTCAGGGTGTTGCATTTACGATGGCCAGCAGTGTATGTACAGCTCTTGAATATGTAAAACTGCCCATATGTTCTTAGGGGTAGCATGTAAAATATATTCCTCTAATACAGATTCTTTTTTTTGTTTGTTTGTTTGTTTGTTTTGTTAGCATTGCAGTAATAGATTTTCTTTTTTGAGTAAATTTCCGAATCTGTATTCATACTTATTTCGGAATTTTCAACAAATTCCAATAAACTGTTTAGCTGGGAATGTTTCTTTAATAAATAACTTCAATTTTTTTTCTAAGTATCCAGCAAACAGATTTTCTTTTTTCTTTTTTGGTTTATAAATAAATCAATTGTGAGATCCGCATTGACCTTTAAGCTGCTCGATATGTGCAGTGGAAGGGGATCAGCGTTTAATTTATAATAAATGGTGAAATTTTCTTTAACATAGAATTGCCATGAAACTCTTGATTTATTTCTTAATTTCAATTCTTCAAAAGAATTTATATCTTCCTTGCACTATTTTTTTTTTTTTTTTCAGTTTCCTCAATATCTTTTTCCAAAACATTTCCTCTTCTTTTAGTGGGATCAGTTCTTTCTTCAAAGCTCTTTTTTTTATTTTTTTTTGTTAATATCGGATATATAGACTGGTAAGCTCGAAAAAGTGCACGGGATAGCATTCGGTTCTAATTTATAATGCTTTCTAAAAAGATGGGACACTTTAAAAAAAGTGTCCCATCCGATTTTAAAATAGTGTCGTCTTTTAAAACATCATCATCTGGATAATGCTCAATACAAACTTATGTATTTTTTCTTAGGGACCAATTTTCCCTTGGAATTTTTTTAATCCATTCGGAACGCTTTTCTTCAATTTTGGGAAACTTAAAAACTTTACATTTTCTCCTGTTTTGTAATTAGCTTTACCGCCTGAGACGCAGCAAACGGGGGAATAACGATTGCTAGAACAAAAGAACAGAAATCAATAAAACTAAGGCAAAATATGGCAGTTTTATATTATTATGCACACTACAGCTTACTAACTATCAATAAGTATGTTCTATTAAGACTAGAGACTGCTGACTTACCATTAATATCCGAAAAGGGCACAAAACGTCATAGTTTCTTCTACTTTTCTCTATGATTCCAGTGCTTTTATCGGTAGAAAGTCCATCCTCTCTTGTGACATCACAACACTTCCTCGCGTTCAGTACCCAGGCTCGCCTTGTAATTGTCTACTCTCCCCCCCCCCCTCTAGTCATAGTTTCTTCTACTTTTCTCTATGATTCCAGTGCTTTTATCGGTAGAAAGTCCATCCTCTCTTGTGACATCACAACACTTCCTCGCGTTCAGTACCCAGGCTCGCCTTGTAATTTTCTACTCTCCCCCCCCCCCCTCCCTTCCCGGGGGCTCCGATTTACGCGAGGTTTCTGAGAAAACCGCGGGAAAACTCCGAACGGCTAGGTCGACAGGCGCGACTGGGATTTGAACCTGACACCTCCCGCCTTCCAGTTTCAAGAGCAGACTATAAATGACCTGGAATCGTTTTCTTTCTTGTTTTTGTGTTACGTGTTATTTTAAACGCCCTCTAGTATAGTTCATTCCATCAGAATATTCGGCTCAAGGCCACATATTTCCCTCCTTTCGCTTGCAACTGCGATAACGAAAGACACCAGGAATAGCGTCACATCACTTTCTTTTGTCTTCGAATTAAGATTTCTAATGAAATAGGAACTTTTAACAATTGACCCTCAACTACAGTACGAAAAAATATGCCTCAGTACTGGTTGTCGAACGGGAGGTGCAGTGGCGTAGCTAGGGGGGAGCAAAGGGGGACATCTGTCCCCGGGCGCAGCACGCAGCACCAAAGGGGCGCCAAATCGATGTTACGAAATTTTAGAAGGAAAAAAAATGAATTGTATTCGTCTTTTTATTTGTTGACAGAAAAAGAAAAAAAATAGAACAACCACAAATGAATTTTTTAAATCAAAGTCGTAATCAAACTTTTCACAATGACTTGTACAGGAAATGTTTGTAGCTATTTCAGAAGATTTTCTTTGGAAATCGAGTTGAGCTTCCATTTTTTTCTTCTCTCTTGCGGGCTTCTGTGTGTTTGTGGGATTCAAAATTTCTGTCGTGTAACTGCGTTTTTTATATTTGGCCATTTTTGTCTCTGACTAAATTCCTAGGATGTTCCAGAATTCTTGTTTACAGTATTTTATCAAGGTCAAAACATTACTCATGTTTTCCCAGTTAACTTTTGGAATGGACTTGGAGGATTTAGTTTTAGACATTTATGGTGTTACAAATCAAACTTTTATACATTAGCTATATGTTAAAAAAAAAGCCTATATCTGATTCATCGGTAATAGATAATGGCATCTTCAAACCCAAAATAGCTCTCTTAAATTCAGATCAAGTCTTTCTCAGCTTTTGAGTTCAAAATGGCGCCTCTCCGAAGATGGCGCCCCTTGCTTATCTTGCTTACTGTGTCGGACCACCCCTGTGTACGATCCGCCCGTTTGGTAATTAATAACGCAACTTTTAATATAGCTCTTATTAGTATAATAAAGTGTTATTTCTAATAAGAACGTATTAAAAATCCACCGATCACTTTACTTGTGTAAAATAATTCTTTTTAAATTATTTAAACAATTTTATATTTTAGATAAATTTAAACTTGATTTAAACATTCATTAATAAAAATTTATTCTTTATACAATCATTATCAAAAAATCAAAGCTAGAATCATAAAAGCTGTGGCCCACAATTCAGTCTTCAAATTGAATATGAGGCAAAATATTTTTCCAAATCCGGTGTATGTTTATCTAGAAAGTGCAACAAATCAGTCGTAAATTGTTTGACTCCTCAGCTACCTTGTTGCCGGAAGACTACCGACCAGAGGCTTCTGTGTATTCGCAGGCTTGTCGAGAGGGAGATTCCCCGCCGGGCCCGTGTTTTCTGGGGGCCCGGGCTAAACTTTCAAAAAGAATTTCTGTATAGACAGAAATACAATTCGCGAAAACCAACACCGACTGGAATAAGTTAAAACGAGACGAGGTGCTGAATGAAACTGGATTGCTGACGTCATGTACGCTCTTTTATTTCTTTATTATTATTTTTTTGGGAGGGGGCGGCTGATATCAACCCCGCGGGCCCGGCCCGAGCTTGTCTCTCGACGGGCCTGTGTATTCGTTATGTCTACGCGTAGACCACCTACTAGGTTTTATCATCCGGTACTTGAGTCATAAATTAACGTTCTGGATGCGTGGCGACTCGTCCATTTGAGCACATGAGCACGCGAATTCCCAAGGTAAAATATATAAAATAAACACATTGACAAATTAATTTTTTTTTTTTAATATTAAGTACACTTCTAGATTTTTGTGAATTTAAAACGTGAGTTTTACTCCCCCCCCCCCCTCCCTCCACTATTATTAAAATACGCATAGTATAGCTAACGCACTGTGTGTAGGTTACTACAGCGCACCTTTAATCGATCGCTCGGGTGAACGGAAGAATTCCCTTCTGATCCGCTTTCTGAGAACAGAAGCGGAGAAAGTTGAGAAGAAGTACGGCTCTACTGATATCATTCCGTTCGCACATTTTCGATGTGCACAAGGGACATTTTTTTCGGCTATCTCTTCCGGACTTTCCCTTGGTTTGTTACGTCCGGTTAGTTAATCCGTTTTTATTTCATTTTCTTATTATTTTCTCCATTTCTGTCCTTTTTCACTATAATATTTTTTTTTTACAAACAAGTGTAAATAATTAATATGGGAGTAAAAGAAGTGTTTCGGAGCAAGGACAATTTTCAATACTATCCTTTGACAAAAAATTGAAATAAAATGAATCAAGACTGTACCTTTGCTAATACTTATCTTGGTAACGAAATGTAAGACAAAATATTACTTGTTTTCTTTCAGTTGCGTGCATTGTTTTCCTTTAACTGCTGGAAAAGCAAATATATTTTAATTTCTAAAGCGCGTTGTATCTGCATATTTAATTTTCGACATTTGTTTTGTGAATCTCCATTTAAATAACCCACGAGCCGCCACTGTCTGGACAAGGGCACCGGCAGGATCATTTCCAGGGGGGTGCACCCAATATATATATATATATATATATATATATATATATATATATATATATATATATATATATATATATATATATATATAATATATAATATATAATAGCTTACTTACGTAAAGTGAAATCCCAAGATAATCCAATGATAAAGTGAAAAAAATATAAAAAAATAAAAAAGTAGATAGCACATGGTGCCAATTAACGAGCTTATACCGGATAAGTGTTTAAATATAGCCTTTTAAGGCAATGAAAGAGTGGAAAAATTGAATATAAAGCGCCAAATTAGAACTGGTGTGCTTTTAAGCCTAATCACATGTAATCAGAAATAGTCGGAAAATGGAATTAATATTGAAATGGTGTGCTCTATCATCAGGCGCCACCGCACACACATTTCAATCTAATCGAAAAAAACAATAATAGCTAGGTTTCTGCAAGTTACCTGACCAAAATTAGGGTCCTTTTGTAACTTGGGGGCGCGACCGTAGCTATTAGAAATAAACAACGAGGAAGTGGACCGACACGAAGATCAAAGCTCAGTAATGGAGGCAGTATTAGTGCATGTTGCCATCAGAGAAGGCTTAATGCAATCAATAGACAAGTAATGCCATGGAGTGTGAATAAAAAATGATATATTAATAATACTTTGGAAGTATGGAAAGGAAAAGAATAAATAAATAAATAAAGTAATAATTAAATGAATAAATAAAAAGAATAAAAAGAATAAAAAAAAGAATAATATATACACATAGGGTGTTCCTGAACTCATAGGCCAAACTTTAAGAATACAACTCTTATAAAGAAGCATTTTTTGTATAGCAGATTAGCAGTGTGGGGTTAGAAATAAAAAAGGTAGATGGAAATATAGCAAATGCAAAAAAGCTCTATTGTAAATGCTCAAATGTTCTGGTAGCGTCTAGCAAAAGATTGGCGTTCCCTTTCGAAGATGCCAGGTGTTCCACGAACGGTTGCAGCGGTTACTAAAGTTTTGCAATGAGGCCCTCATCTGTGTCAACTGGAGTCTCGTAAACGAGTGCCTTGAGGTGTCCCCAAAAGCAAAATTCGATACTTGATTAATCTAAAGAACGTGCTGACCAAGCAACTCGTTCAACTTGACCAATCGATAGGGGGTCAAAGTAAAGATGACAATGGGGTCATTGCGCACATTATTGGCGAAATAGGTTGGAGCCCTATCGTGCTGAAACTATCTACATTTTACATTTCCGACAAAAGTTGAAATGCAGAAAAATGCTTCTTTGTATGTATTTTAACTACCTTCAGGGATACCTTGTATACATTAAAATAAAAAATTAGACTATTTGGCGTTTGAAGGAAGAAAAATCTTGACTGGAAAATGCAGCATCAATATGTAAAACAAACATCGTCATAGTTATTTTTTCGCAGCTGAAAAGTACAAAATCTTAAACTATTAATTTTGCCTAATTAATAATACCTCAATTTAAGTATACTAATAATTTATTATTTAAATTATATGCAATTTTGATAACATTGTTTTATATTTAGCGAAATATATTTTCTCTAGCATTGATGTATATAGCAATTTTTGGCTTAAGAGTTCCCGCCATGTCCAGTGCTGAAAATGGTAGATGGCTGAAATGTGGAGGTCAATAGTTCTGGTCTGCTCCTCCGCGGCTGTCAATCTAACGGTTTTGAGTTTTGGCCGGTTTTCTGTACATGTTACGTGAATACGCGTTAGAGCCCCTTAAAAAGTCCTCTGCCCAAGGCAACCCTCCCTCTTTTATGACAGATACCCCATGTGCACTTGGCAAAGACATCCACATATTAAAACAAAGTTCCGGAAGTGACGCTATGATGCCTTCACTTAATATTTGAAAAATCCCCATGTCAAAAAACTCAAAATACAAATTTTCATCAAATAGTTTTTGAGTTTAAATCTCGGGAAAATTATGATGTTAAAAAGAAATGTTAAACTTAAGCGTTAAGTCCCAAAATAAAAGCATTTAATCATATTCACAGCAGAGTCTCAATTGTTCTAGTTTTCCATCCATCCCAGTAAGTGAAAAAATCAGTTTAGCTTACAAATAATGACCAACACATATAAAATAGGCAATTTTTTTATTCCAGTGAAAATTTCAAATACTTGGTGTGTCCGGAAGCCGTATCAGAAATCCCTCTCCGAAAGAAAGTGGGTGTATTTTTTTCTGTAAATATCCGCATAGAGACTTGCTGCTTTGGTAATGGCGCGATACTGCTGTACGGAAACGAGTCAATACATAACAATTGACTATAGTTTTCCGATATTATTAACCTGCTCTAATTTATTTGATAATATGTAACTACATTTTTCATTTAAATATGCACTCAAATCACAAAAGTTGCTTTATTTCCAATTATCTGTTTATTAACCCATTTGTGCCTGGATATTTTTGCGACTTTCTTCGATTTTTACTGATAACAGAAATAATAGATAAATTTCTGATGTCAACTTCTTGAACAAGGGATGATTTCTTTTAAAATCATTATGCATAAAAATCGAAATATCAACATCCTACTTGGTCATGTTAAAATATTTTGTAGAGTTGAAGCTCAATACTCATGAATAAAGCCTAGGAAAAATAAATAACGTTTTCAACTAATAGCGAAAATGCCATCCCAAAAAAGGGACACTAGGCATAAATGGGTTAATTTAAATGATTTCGATTGTTCGAGACAAGCCCGGTCCCGTCTACTTCGAATATTATCGATACTATTTCAAAATATTTTTTCCTAATTGCGGGCACATGCCGTGAGGCATTCAACATTACTACGACCGTAAGCATTGGTCAATACATTATGAGGGCTCATGTGCGTGCGCCAACATACTCATACAATAAAAATGTGGATGTCTTCTCAAAAGTTTAAAATTTATGTTCAATGGTAGAAAACATTAAGCCGTAAACACACGTCTAAACAACTAATTTAGGGTGTTAGTGACTGGTGGCGGTGGTTGAGCAGCGAGTTACGTGTTTTTTGAATCCGGCTGCCGACTTCTAGAAGTTTCGGCACTTGGGTTTGTTACTTTCGCCGGCTGGCTGGGTGCCTGCTGTGTTTGTTTTGAGTGTGGTAGTTCGTACTAAGAGAATATTTTCAGCGGTAAATAGGTCGGGAATGGCTTACAGTCTTCTGGATACAGGTATTTCTTTTTCGGGCAAGGTAAGTCCGTTCTTTTTTGGAATATACTAGTTTTAGAGGCGCCAACTCTGGAGTCGAGGCAATAGTTCCATGCATTCAACGGTTCACGTACGTGATATCCAGTAGGATCCGAAATACTTCATTAGGGAAGAGCACTCGTTAGAAGAACAGGTTCGGTATGCGTTCCACAACGGTGCGGAGAAAGTATGCAATTTCTTTAGTGCTGGGTCGGGTCATTTACCTCGGAATCGCCCAAAGCTATTGAAAGAAGAAATTGACAGGATTGTGGGAACCCAGGGGAAGATCCTCGGCGTGCGGTTCACTAGGAACAACAAACTCTTAATAGAGACGAACGACGTTGATAGTGCTTGTGCTTTAGCATGTACGACCTTCTTTTTGAATGTAGAAATTTCTGCGCATAACCCGTACGAAACCATCACATCTAAATTTGCAATCCACAATATAGACCCGGACACCCCATTAGACGAACTGGGGACCGAACTGCAACAAGAAAATGGCATAAAGCTAAAAGAGCTCAGACGGTTCACACGGAATACAGGGCCATCCATCATACCCACTGAAACCGTGCTGGTGACTATTTTTGGGACCACAATCCCCGACGAAGTAAAGTTTTTCTATATGCGTGAAAAAATAAAAGTTTTTATCGATCGAACTCGGCAATGCAAAACCTGTTGGCGATACGAACACGTGACTTCCAAATGTGTGGCTACATGTGTGGTAACATGTAGCAAATGTGCGGTAACATGTAGCAAATGCGGAGAGGGCCATTCCAGTAGTGCTTGCACGACTGAGAAAAAAAACATGCCCCAACTGCGGAGACAACCACGAAGCAACAGATCCGGTATGCAAAGCCCGTAGGGAAGAGATGGCCATCCTACAACTTAAAGCAAACTCTCACTTAACAATTGCGGAAGCGTGCCGTAAATACATGTCGAAACCGGTGGGGGGAGCTATGCCTCGGCCACCCAGTCTTCCTGCCGGGAATCGGCTCAGTTTATTACTAAAAAAGAATTAGAATCCACGCTAGAGAACTTTTTTCAAAAATCCCATGAACCGCTACTCCTATGTTTACAACAACAAGCAAACCTTATGCTTGCAGCGATGAAAGAAATGGTTCAGGGTATCACCTCTCTAGTGGCGAAGACCATGCCAAGAACGGAACCTCTCGCCACATTGGATAATACAGAGTCTCCAGAACTGCCCATGGACTTTCCAGTTCTATCTGAAACTCCAGTTTCCTCCTCAAACGCTACAAAAAGGCTGGCTTTGAGCAGCTCGTCTCGTTTTTCTGCCTCTTCAATGGGACGCGGAAAGAAGTTTCAAGACAGCGGCCCGGGAAGCCGGCGGGGACAGGTAGTCCCACTTAGCAAGAGCTAAAGTAGTTTTTTTTTTTTTTTTCAGGTTTCCCCTCTCTCGTTCCGCCGGAAATGGACTGTCACTCCCCCTTCTTGATAACTCAGTGGAATGTCAGGGTCTGCGCCCTAAGCGTCATTGGCTGAAGTGGGCTCCTTTTGCCGACTCTCGGATCTTAGGGCCGTATTCACCAAACTGTGAGTAGCCCGCCATGATCCGAGAGTTGGGAAACCTGCATTGCCGGTTTGTCTCGGAGTCAACTCGGAAACTGTATTCACCAACTTATTTCAACCCAGGGTTACCTAACTCTGGAGTTGTCTCACCCAGCTTTGAAAGCTCGCCTGTGATTGGTCAGAGTAATGATTCCATGAAGGAATGAACTAGATTTAATGTTCCCGAGTTCGAACCCAGCTCCCACCACACACACTTCCTTCATGATATTTAATTTTTTTTTATGCAAACTGCTCATTAAAATGTGAAAATTAATTTAACTTTATTATCAAAAAATATACTGATTAAACATTTAATACAAAATTACATCCAATATTTTTTATAAATAAAATTTCATGTCTGTTATACTTTTTTCAAATTTAGAAATTTTCATATTTTTTAACACACAAAAATTAATTTATGCAGTTTTGATGTTTTTCTTTTTGAGATACTTTATATATTATACATAGAATATGTATGTCTTTAAAAAATTCAATGATGCTGAAGCATATTGTTTTTTTTTTCACATTTGTCTGAAAAATTGATAATTTGCTATTCCCAAGTACAGTACACTACAATCAGACAAAAATGTTTGACTCCTCAACAACACTTTTTTTTTTCATCCTTTACACCTAAATGATTAATCTCTTCAATGTAAATATTTTTATCCCGCCTCTTGTTACAAAAAAAAAAAAAAAAAAAAAAAAAAAAAAAAAAAAAAGCGAGGGCGAAGTAGATCCACAGTGTTCTGGCCAAATCGCCCCGCATATGTGGAATAATAGAGACAAGAAGATAAATAGGAAAGATCAGAATTTATTTACTTATTTTCAACATAAAAAATAATTAAGAAAAAAAAGCGTTCAAATCAGAAAAAAAGAGGGAATGGAAAAGCAAACCAAGATAAGTCCGACAGATGGCGTCTGCAGTCTCTACGGCAAAAAAAAGCATAGTCCTTCTCCAGAGTTTTTGAAAACATTGTACAATGATTTTTTATCACTTTTGGCTACTTTTATAGCTTGATGGGTGGTTTTCACAGTAGTTTCCGTCTGTTAAAGCACAGAATATTCAAGTATTACCAAATTTTTGGGATTTTCCAAACCTATAAAAACAACCCTCGTATCCTCCATTTATAACCCGGAGTCAACTCTCCAATATTGCGGGGTTAGAATCTGCACCTGGAGTCAGGGTCAATTCTCGGGGTAACCCCTGATTTTGGAGTTGTGAATACCATTTTCTCACTAACCCTTGAAGTAGCTCGCTTTGCTGGGTTAACTCCAGGGTTTAAAGTTTGGTGAATACGACCCTTAGTGTTTTAAGAGACTTTCTTGGATGCTGACTCTCCTTTTTTCATTCCCCAAAAGGTAATCTACCGCCAGGATATGCCTGGCCGTGGAGGTGGCCTCCTCCTACCCTCCCGGGGGTTGAGGCAATGGTGGTTAAAGTTCGCCTTGGGAAGCACTGGCTGCATATCGCTAACCTCTACTGTCCCGATGGTACGATTTCTGAACACTGGCTTCAATCCTTTCTCAGCATTCTTCCCAATCCGTTCATTATTGCCGGTAATTTTAACCAGAAACATCGTCTTTGGGGCAACGTAAGCAACTCCCCTGGTTCGGAAGAAATTGCTAGTTGGTACCTGAACAATAATGTGTGCCTCCTCAACGATAGATACGCCACCCATGTGGCTCCTTCAGGACAGGTATCCTTAATTGATCTGACCTTTGTAAGCACGGATCTGTACCTGGGCAGTCTCTGCAATGTTCACCCAGACCTGTTCGAGTCTGACCACTATCCTATAGTGATCCAGCTCCCTTTCGGGCCGCTTTTGCGCCGTCGTGTATTCGTCACAAACTGGAAAGCTGTAGAGACCCAACTCAACCAAGCGATCGCATCCCAGGACGTTTTTACGATCGAGGGCTTGGAACAAGGCTATAAAGAAGCGGTGACGCACCATTCGACGAGCATCAGTGTTCAGGAGAGGAAGAATCCTGCATGGTGGGATCCGCAGTGTGCTTGGTTGCTGGGGCAAAAGAGGAAGTTCCTCCGCTTGGCCCGGACGAACCTGTCTCGGGACCACTGGCTCGAATATAAGAAGTTTTCTTCCCGCCTCCGCCGTCGGATCCGCTCTCAATCTCGGCAGTACTGGAGTAACCTGTGCAACATGTCTGATGGCGGCCTGTATCCAATAATCCTGGGGACGATCCTGGGGACGACTCCCACCTTATACTTGAACATGAGTCGAGATTTTTCCCGGACCGCGAAGACCAGGCTCAAATTTTTGCCTCCTATTATGGGGGATCGCAGCCGGCTAGAAGCTATCCCGTATGCCCTCCATCAGCAGGACGACAGATGGAACAAGGCGTTCTCGATCGAGGGTTTGAATAGGGCCATCCAGAAATCTAGAAACTCATCTCCTGGCGAAGATGGTATCTCAGCTGCTCGTTTCAAAGCCCTCCCCCCTTCTGGTAGGGCCAAACTCCTGGCGGCATTTAACGATCTGCTGTGCTCCGGAAAGGTTCCAAAGAGCTGGACGTCGGCGATCATCCTGCCCATTTGGAAATATGGTCGCCCCAAGTCGCAAGTGTCGTCCTACCGTCCAATCTCTCTCACGTCGACGGGCTGCAAATCATGGAGCGAATGATCTTGGCCAGGCTTCTGGATCACGTAATGAGTAAACAGATCTTTCATCCCCGCCATTTTGGCTTTCTGCCAAATAGCGATTGTCACAGAGCTCATCGGGTATTTTGGAAAGATGTTCCAAGAGACCAGGCGGCAAGGGGATTTTATAGTTGCCGTTAACGCATTTATGCCTAGTGTCCCTTTTTTGGGATGGCATTTTCGCTATTAGTCGAAAACGTTATTTATTTTTCCTAGGCTTTATTCATGAGTATTGAGCTTCAACTCTACAAAATATTTTAACATGACCAAGTAGGATGTTGATATTTCGATTTTTATGCATAATGATTTTAAAAGAAATCATCCCTTGTTCAAGAAGTTGACATCAGAAATTTATCTATTATTTCTGTTATCAGTAAAAATCGAAGAAAGTCGCAAAAATATCCAGGCACAAATGGGTTAAACTGGATATTCATTCTGCATACGACTCGGTGTGGCGGGACGCCTTGATTTACAAGATGGCCGTGGTAGGCATCGGTGGGTTGGTCGGGAGGTGGATTGCCAACTGGCTTTCGTCTGGTCAATAAAGGTACGGTGGCGAGGTATCTATTCTCACCCGGTGCAATCACTCAAGGGGGTCCCTCAGGGGACGGTGCTCTCCCCTCTCCTGTTTATGCTCTATATGTGGGATATTTTCGAAGTCTTCGACCCTGAAGTCCGGGTTATAGTATACGTTGACGACGTGGTCGCCTACAGTAATCACAAAGACCCTCATAAAGCAATCAACTCACTACAAGAGGCCCTGCACCGACTGAAGCAATGGTGCTCCCACTGGAAACTCTCACTTCGGCCAGACAAATGTGAAGCCATAAATTTCTCTCGAAACCGTAGGGTCCCTTTGCAGCAGATTAGGATACAGGGCTCGTCAATCCCCTGGAGTAGATCAATGAAAATTCTGGGGTGCAGTTTTTCATCAAACCTCTCTTTTAAGGACCACATTGAAGACGTTCGCGTTAAGTGTGCAAAGCGGCTTAATTTATTAAAAGGATTTTCTTCCCCCCTTTGGGGAGCGCGGACCGCTGACCTCTTAGCGCTAGTAGATTCAATTATTCGAGGTACTATCGAATACGCTAGTCCGATCTACCAACATACGGCTGCGACGGACTTAAAAAAACTGGACATAATCTATAACGCTGCTCTCCGTTTTGCTCTGGGGGTCCCAAGTGGACCCCGCTCCCCAAGCTTTACCGGGAATCGGGGCAGTGCCCGCTCTCTTTTCGCCGTGGTTACCTCACGTCTTCTTTCCTTCTCCGTAGCAGTCCGGCGGGAAACTTTGGTCGCTATACCGACACAGAGGACATCTTCGAGGAAAGTAACTGGAACCTGGAACACGCTAGTGTCTCCTCCCGAAGCCTCATCCAAAAGGTCTGGCCTTGTTCCAGCGCTCTGGAAAAGGTAGAAATAATCACCGAAGGACTCCCTTTCCAAGACAGAGGGCTCCCGCTCCGGGACATCAAAAACAGTTTCAGGGACTTCGTGTATACCAACTTCCCGTCTTGGAAAATGATTGCCACCGACGCGTCCAAAGATGATGCGAAAACGGCGATTGCGGCGGTAGACCTAGTTCGCAATATTTCTCTAGCCTACTTAGTGCATCATATAAACTCAGTCTTCACGGCCGAGGCTCAGGCGGTGTTTCTGGGGGTCCGGCTCCATCGTGGGGACCCTTGTACTATCATTTCGGATAGTTTGTAGGTCCTGAAAGCTCTCCAGTCCTTGAACCCCAGGTCGGCCTCGGTTATCCTGGCTCTGGCGTACATCCTTTCCAGTAAGGTCAATGGACCCCTCAAATTGATTTGGGTCTCGGGACATGCCGGTATCCCCGAAAATGAAGCTGCAGACCAGGCAGCAAAGCTGGGACCTTTTGGCACGGCCACCCATAGGGAGGTCGCGGCCGAGGACTTAAAAAGAATCCTCAAACAAAAAATGTGGCAGGAGTATGATCTATGGTGGCAGGAGAGCAAGTATGCTGCGGAAGGAACTCATTTGGGGAATAAAATTTATTCGCTTCCCGGCTCACGCAGGACGATGTTCTGAATGCTAGTCTCCGTATCCTGTCCTTGCCCGTCTTTTTCGGTTCCGGTTGCGGAATCTCCCTATGCCATATTTGCTTCTCGGAAATTCGCACGGAACAGCACTATATTTTCTTTTGTCGGGGCTTTGCTGCAGAACGTGCGCTGCTGTTTTCCCGGATGCACTATGATAGCCCGTATGTGTGGTCTGAGTTCTGGGAGAAACTGCTGGGTGATTCAAGGCTTCTCGGTTTGTGGAGGCGTTTGTTCTTGAGGAGCGGTAGATTTTAGTTTTAGTTGCTCGTTTGTGTAGTGTTTCTCTTCTCCTTGGTATATCTCCATGGCGCTTGCCGATGGATGGTCGTTGCGGTGTTTGTGTGGCTGATTCTTTCTAGTTGTTGGATTCCAGGGTTCCCTCTTCGTCGGTGTAAAAAAAAGTCTGTTTCAAAGTCGTACGGGTGGGTCCCGTTGTTTAAGTTTTGTGGATAGGCGGAGGTAATGCCAGCCAGCCGGCCGTAGCAAAAACCTCTTATATAAAATTAAAAAAAGTTTAAAAAAAGCTAATTTAATGCGAAAGTTACACATAGAATTCAAAATATCATACACGCATCCAGGCTCTTTTTTTTTTTTTTTTTTTTTTTTTTTTTTTTTTTTTTTTTTACTGTCCAAAGGGTAAAAAAATTACTTATATTTTCAGGTTAATTATACTTTTTCAAACTCCAGGGGGGTGTAAGTGCACCCCTTTGCATCCCCCTCCCGGCGCCCATGTGTCTGGATGCTCCCTCGTAATTCGAGGACATTTGAGGAGGACTGGATGTCCACGTGAGGTGTTTTTTTCTCATATGCTTCTACTTGGTCTTTAAGATTGGCTTTCATTCCTTATATCTTATATAGTATTAGTAATACTCTGCTGTACTTGTCTTTTTAAAAAGTTGCGTATTTGGTACTGTAGAAACTGGTTTAAAGTCTGTGTTTCTGGTTCTCCTCGACAAGGGAATCTTCAAGTTAAGGTAAGAAATATTGCACTTTCGCAATTTTCTATATTGCTGAATGCTAATTATGATTTTTTGAAATTTAAATGCGTGTTTAAAAATTTTCAGTGCTGCAGGTTGTTCTTTTAATAATATGCTTACAAGTAACAATACAAGAAATAATACAAGTTTTGGGCATCTTCTTAAAAAAAAAAAAAAAAAAAAAAAAAAAAATCCGTTTATATCAGAAACTGGAAAAGAATTCAAAATGTCTTGTATTTCAAATGCCAGCAATTTTTTAAAAAATGCCCGAAAAAAATTCATTTTGATCTGTGTGGTAATCGGGTCAGTAAAATTTTCGAATTGTAGAAAATGAATGCCATCATACGTACATTCATTATTAGCTGGTGCGCAATCCATCGAACTGCAAATCGCTAGACGAGAAACATGGTAAATAAAGCAAGTATAAATTAGTGTTGACCTGAGATAAATATTAAATACACACGCTTAAACCAAACGAGCGAAATTCGATCAGTCGGAGCGAAAAGTGAGCCAGTTTTCAAAAGTGAGCTTCTCCTTTAGGAGCGTTTTTCGATCACAAGAGCGGAGCGGAATATAACAATGGAGCGGGGAGGGGAAATTCTCGGAAAAGATAGGAAGCGAGGAGAGGATTCTCAGAAAAAGGCCTACGTAAAGAGCCCTTTCGCGGAAAAACCGGTCGGTTTCCAAGGAAACAGATCGCTCCGCAGTGTATCGTTTTTTTTCGCTCTTTGGGTTTTAGCGTGCAGTTCATTCGACTGCTGAAGAAGAATAAAACTTTTTTGTATCACTGACGTATGCCCCCCCCCCAATGGAGGGAACTAAAGCTCCCCTTGAAGGTGGAGAGTTAAAAGGGAAATTTTTTTTAAATAGAAAATTGTCAGTTAATGAATTAAAATATTTTATTCTTAAAATTTGTCCTCAGATTATTTCTATCACATTTTTACCCACCACCCCCCAAACAAAAAAATGCTTTAAAATAAATACTTGCATTTAGTATAGCAAATATATGAAGTGCAGTTGAACTCGATTACAAAGTAAATGAAAAGACCAGATCATTATTAATAACTCTACATAACGAATTATGTTGACAATGGTCTTTTATGGGTAAAAGGTATGGCGTTCTATGGACAAATGGTACAGAAGGTTTTGACGTTAAAAGAAAGTAGCTATAATCGGCAAACAAGCCAAAATGAAATCAAGAAAGGAAGGGAGAAATTTTAAGGTATTTTAAATAATTGTATTTTTTAATCAAAATTTTTTATTTTAAAATTATTTAATTTTCAGATATTACAGTTTTTTCTAGCACATTTATGGGTTTGCCCCCTTCCCTTTTGGGGGGGGAGGCGCAAAATCTTCAGTTGTCCCCGGGCGCTGGTAACGCTAGCTACGCCTCTGGGGAGGTGGGAGAAACGAAAATGTGTGACCTCGAGACGCCTATTCTTGCCTTTTCCGTTTGAAAAGGACTATTGCTCCGGACAGAATCTGCGACCCCATGTTCCTGTGTACGTTTTGATCCTTGTTGTGTAGGGGCGCACACAGGATTTTTGGCTGGGGGGGGGGGGGTCCGACTTTTAGAGATGTTTCAGATTGTCAAAAATCAGTAATGAAAGAGCTGTTTTTCATCAGATGGAATTCATCAAAACTCGACCCATCCAGTTCCCTAACAATACACTACCAGGGGCGTAGCCAGAAATTTTTCAATGGGGGGGGGGGTTACAACTACTGCAGCTCACATATATGCATACATTTGTGTGATAAAAGAGTGAAGAATATACATTTTGTATGGACAAAGTTCCTCATGGGGGGGGGGGGTTATGACCAGTGATGTGGGGTGGATAAATACCCACTGGGTAGGTAAATATTTTTGGGTATTTACCCAAGGCCTGGGTAAATACCCAAAAGCTGGGTATTTTCAACTTAGAATGGAATAACTGTTCTTAACAACATTTATGATTAATACCAATTAGGCTTCTATTATTGTTCCTTTTTTTTTAATACAAAGTTTTAATTTTAATTTGACGTCATTATGAGTATTTTTGTAGTGTTTTTTTTTATTATTAAGCGTTTGATTATTTGGCATAAACTACTTTATCAGTCATACCGCATTGTTTTCACTAACTTTAATAATGAAGGATGTTTTATGGTAGTCCTTAAATTGTTTTGTGCAAGTGACAGCTTTGGCAATATTTTTAATGTGTTACATTGATTAATATACCTCATAGCTTATTTTAAGTTTACTATTATATCCCAGAGCTTATTTTATGTTTATTATTTTTTAAACTGTGATAGTTTATTATGGTTTGTTATTGAAGGGGAGAGGGTATTATATGCATCTTATGATTGATTTAATGATCACTAAAATAAAAATTACATGCAAATAGTTACAAAACTAGTAGTTATAAGTAATAGGTTTAAAAACATATTTTTTACGGTAAATTCAAACTTTTATGAATATTTCAGATTGAT